>BPLQ01008389.1:6729-225149 GCA_021605075.1 Caerostris darwini
TCGAACAAAGAACGTTTTTAAAGAAAGGGTCACAATTTATTTCCACCCCCATTTTAACTTATGTCTTTTCAATGCAACTGTTCCCACTTTCCGAAAAATTGGTGGCAAAATGAAAATCGTGTTTTTTCTGGGGGAATTTGCAAGTGCAAACCTATCAAGCCACAACGCTCAAAATATCATTAGATTAGGTTTGCAGGATGAATACGCAATGAGTATCCCCCTACAACCTACCTTTTTGCATTCCAAATTTATGGAAAAATAATCGAGGAAATCTTTTGGAAAATGAAAGGATTATGCTACAGAAACGTACATCATCAAGAAGTTTTCGTCAATACGTAAGCGAAAATTGTGTTGGAATCCATTATAAAAATATTGCGAAAGTTCATCACATTCTAATTTTCTGAAGGTTATTGGAGTATAAATTTCCGATGTCATTTGTTTAATAGTGGTTATTAAACCTCATACGTGCCAAGTATGTAAAATGCTCTGTTTCATTAACATGCACGTACCGTTGTTATTTAAAAAATAACGATTGATGCAATATTTTACGGTATTATTAAGTTTAAAAAAATCTAAAGTAGAATAAATAACTTCATGGTGATAGTGATTAAGTTAAAGCAAAATAGATTATAGACTTTTTAAATTGATAAAAAAGGTAAATATTTAATAGCATGATCTTGCATGTAGGATAAATTTATAGTAAGTGCTTTTATCCTCCATATTATTTTCTTTCTAATAGCACTGTGCACTATTTCCGTAAAATAAAATTAATGTTTAAAAAAATTACAATTTGTGTTGTAAATAGTAATTGCTATATAAATCTTTTACTCTTAAGTCTTTTAGAATATATTAAAAATTAAGACATAAACCTGTATCTAAGTCATTACTTTATGGAAAAAACCTAATAGGTTTTTGCGAACACAAAGAGTGGGAAACTACTTTATATTTTTATTATATTAATTAAAAATTTTTTAAAAACACCTCAATGGAGCAGTGTTGAATGAATTTATATTTTTTTGTTGGTAACAAAAGTTACTTACAAATATTAAACGTTATGATTTGCCGATTTCGATTCTTATGATTACCCGATTACCCAACTTCCCATTGTGATCCTAATGATTACCCAATTATCCATTGTGATTTTTATGATTACCCAATTTCCCATTGTGATCCTTATGATTACCCATTGTGACGATTATGAATGCATATATATGATTCATGGCGGATAGTGAAAGTAGGTTCCTTATTTCATAATTTCCCAAAAATGTGAAAATATTGGTAACATGAATAATTTCCCTAAATCCATGGCCAAACAATATATTTTTATACCAAATCACAATTCATACAATATATAGATAATACTAAAAGTAAAATTCTTAAATTCTGTGACAATAAAATTTTCTTCATTAAAATCTATTAAAACATCGAAAACGAATTATATATTTTTAATTTCGTGCTGTTTTAAAGATTTATCTTCTCTGCTCTAAAAGCCTTCTATCTATTCCTATATTTAAATAAAAATACATCTTTTTTCTTTGAAGGCCCACAAATAAAATAACTCTTTTTACACAATTTTACTAAACAAGTTACACCATAGTTCAAGAGAAAGACACTAAAAATTAATCCTTCCTTCATTGAGTCTACACGTGCTTGTCTGGTTCTCGATCGACAATAGGTGTCCAATACTTGTAGCAGCCGGCATCCACCTAATCGCTATTCCTCGTCCTCATCAGAGGGCAGAGGCATAAACGACAATCCCATTATCAAATGCATACATGATGAATCATACATGACAATCACATTATGAAATTGTTTCTGTTAAAACTTAGAAAACGAGTTATAGAATTTTTCATTTCATATTGATTTAAAAATTTATCATCTTCTCTGCTCTGAACGAATTCTATTTATTCCCATATTTAAGTAAAAATATATATTTTTACCTACAAGGCACACAGATAAAATAACTCTTTTTACACAATTTTACTAAACAAGTTACACCAAAGTTCAGGGGAAGACACTAAAAATTGAAATCCTTCCTCCATTGAGTCTACACGTCCCTGTCTGGTTCTGGATCGACAATAGGTGTCCAATACTTGTAGCAGCGGTGTCCACCTAATCGCTACTCTCCCTTCCTCGTTAGGGGGCAGAGGCATACAGCCATAATAAGAGTCGTGCCTCTAACGAGAGGAGGGTACTTATCAAAGCCACATACTATATAATGGACCAGGTTTCAGTCGGCGGACGAATTCGCTCTAACGACCTGGCTTCATAGTTCACAAGTTTCGGCCAATCAGAGTTTAACGTTGCCCTAATGGCATTCGCATGATCAGAAAAGCGAGTAACGTTTAATTTGTCAAATCTGCTGTGAATGGTACCTTGTAAATAAGGTCCCCAATGGGATTCAGGTAATAAAATGCCCTGTTTATTCCTCAAACCTCAATCGGTAACACGCCTAAACACCTTCAATCTTGGGAGTGAAACATATTGCTTCATATTGTTGGAAGAAAAAAAAATTAAATAATATTTGCAATAAAAAATATTATTATATTTGTAATAAAGTATATATATTTGCATTATATATTATATAATTTTTTAATACAAAAAATGTTATTTTAACATTGAATGATGTTGAAGATTGTATTAAACTGGCTTTCAAAAATCAGAGAAATTGCTATTATACGGCCAAAAATAAATAAAGTTTCATAAAAATTATATAACTTACGCACACTTAAACTTAACACTTAACACTTTAAAAACATCGACTATTTCTATAAGAAAAAAATGCATTATAAAATTTCAAATTTTCCTTTTTTAGATCATTTATCAGAAGAATCACGACGACGAGCCACTGTTCAAAATGAATTGCCCACATTCAATGTAGCAAGATGATTGAATGTACAATTTTTTTGTAATTTCTTGAGAATATGAAAGACTTAAGAGAATTTATAAGACCATAATAAGATTCTCTGGAAAATACAGCTGAAGAAGAACTAGATCTAAAAGTGCAGCAGATTACCTCTATTTGCAGCTAACGGCCCAAAAGTACAAAACCACTACATCAGAACAATCCCTCTCAGATATTTGTGGTAGCCATTGGAAAGCTGATATTTAGATTAATTATTTACAGAAGGCTTTACGAAGGCAGATATATTAACTTAGTTAGATTCATGCAAGACTTTCAGTATTGGAAACATAATTCTTACATCACACTACCGAAATGAATAGTTTAATTAGGTACTCACATGTGTCAGAAGGTCTGTACTTTTTACTAATAAAGTCAGCTTTGTTGCACAGGAAGTAAAGAAGAATGTTAGTTGGTCAGGAGTTGGAAACCTGTATTATTCCAGTCAATCCATGGAATAGACATATTTGATGCTTCTAGTGTACGCGTGTAGCAAATATTTCTTTAGATGGACGAACTGACCTGTATATCTATTGCTATCATTATTATACACTTACATAGAAAGGATATTCCTGATCCATACGCAGGTGCAGTTGGGGACTTCATCCTACAAGATTATAATGCTAAACCCCACAGAGGTAGGCTGATGGAGAATTGCCTATAAGTTGGATATTACTTACATTAAGTATGGAATATTCTAGGAAAAACTATTGCTTAACATTAAACTCCCACAGCCTTTAAGGGTCTCCGAGCTGTCTTGACTAATGGTCTTTGCTGCTAAGTGAGTAAGTAACACCATCATTTTGAACATGGAAGGTTTCTGCCGTGCCTATAACTCAGTGCCGTGCCATGCCGTGCCAGAGATAAACTCATTCCATATTGAAATTAAACCCCCATTTTGTAGTTTCTGAAAACACTGACTGCAACGGATCCTATCTGTGGAGTCTAAACCTCATGCTTGCATACCTAATCTCGTTATCACTAGGCCACGACCTAGATTTTTTTTATTTAAACGATAAATTATATATCTTTTATTTTCTAAGCTATGGGATGGTGGGCCATGGTAGAGGAGGCGTTGGGCTTCCAAACCATGGGTGAAGGATTCCAAATTCAACAACCAATGGCAAACCGAAAATTTCCGTGTGTATGTTTTAGATAGACGTGGGAAATTATTAGGCTGGAATGTCCTCCAGTTCGTCTCGAATATGACATATTTCAAAAAGGCCATTTTTTGTGGTGATGATTTAAAATTGAGTTGCCTCAAAATTCCTTGGTTCGCCCGTTGTATCTCTGAATCTGCTACAAAAAACAGCAACATCATTTTCAATTATATTTTTATGCCACTGATTAACACGTTCTTACGATTCTTACGTTCTATGATTTGAAAAAAAAAAGTTCAAAAAGAATATTTATTTCTGTTGTTATGCTATGGAAGTTCATACGTTCCTATGATTATTCTATTTATGATCATTTTTTTTCATCTGTTTTTTTATTTGTCATGATGAATATTCTTAAATATATTTTTGGTAACATTTTTTGCAACTAGAACTAACATTCGAAAAGCAACAACATCATTTTCAACAATATTTTGTATGTGATTTAATAATACTTGTTACGTTTTACGATTTGAAGAAAAAGTGTTCGAAAAGAATATACATTTCTATTATTATGCTATGAAAGATCATACGTTGTTATTATGTATTCAGTGTCATTATGCTGTTTTTTATTTGCAATGATGTGTATTCTTAAATATATTTTTGCTAACATCCTTGCTGAACAGGAATAGTTAAATTGATAATATTTTAAGTCCGATCTGAAACAATGTTCTTTTTTTTTTCAGAGAAACTAAAAAGTTGGTCTCCCATAAATTAGATAGCACTCAATGAAAAAGCAAAAGTTAAAATATTTTTAAACCAAATGATATATTACAGTCAAAACGATCTGAAACATAACAGTAACGATGATATATAATTAATCAAACATGTTCATAATAACTGATATCGAGACATAAAAATGAATATCAATAAAAATTGTAAAAACATATTACACAAGATTAAATAAGAGACATTCCATTCCATACTTCGAATAGTCAAGATTCTGGATCTGACGTTAAATTATTTTTTTCGTTGCTTTCCTATCAGTAAAAGCAGGATTGATAACATGATAAAGCAATAATTGAAATTGTACTACTGATCCGATTACATTTAAGTGGAGATTAAATAATTTTTTAACTTTTATTTCAACACATACTTCATTTGTTTATTAGCAGCATATACAATTGAGAAGATTTAAAAAAAAGTAGATCAGAAAGAGGGCGTTAAAGGATAAAGTGTACGAAGATATCTTTCTTCACTAGATTAGTGATATTGATAAAAAAAAATCAATAAATAGAATTTAAGATAAAATATAGATATAAGATAAAATAATATATCTATATTCTATGAAAATTATTGAAGTCAATTATTAATATATTTAAGGAATTAGATGTAAAGATGCATCAAAATGAAATTCAAAATATTGAAATCTATTTGTATAATTTTAATTAGAAAATTATATTAAAACAAAATGTATTGGATTGCATCGAAAATTTTATTTAAAGTACATAAATAGAAAATATATTTTTATACTTTCCTTATATATAGTATATCTAAAGATATTATTTTTTGGCACTAATTTTATAATCATAAGTACTTAAAGAAAAGTTATAAATTTGCAATGGACCATTGACCTTGTACTAAACTGCAAAACTAATAAATAAATTTAGGATGAAATAGGATTTTGCTCAAAATTTTTATCAAAAATATTCCATTCTTATTAATAATATTCCAAATGTTAATAACGAATTATTAAAGTAATATTATTTATAGTTTTAAGATGTCATTTGGTCATATTCAAACTAACTTATTATTCTTATCGTAATCTTAATTTATTATACAATTACATAAATCACAACCTCTTTATAACATCTCATTAATTTAACTGTTCACAGATATATCACAGATATTTAATATTCAATTATAATATATTAATTTTATAGTATATAATATATATTAATATAACTGTTCACAGATATTCAATATATATCATATAACTGTCAGTGCTTAAACACATTGTTATAGTAGGATAACTCACCCCTCTTAAATTTAAGTTATGCATTTTTTTAAATGTATTGTAAGTAATTTTGCTGATAATAATATACTTTTAAATTAATTCATAATCATCGATATAATTTTTTTTTTCAAATTCGAGCAAAATCTTTTATAATAGTAATTATGTTTAGTACTTATACTCTATAATTAACACATCCTAATATGTAATTTCGTAGAAAAAAAACAACATAAATTCATGAGATAAATGTTACTGAATTAAAGCTATTTTATCTAATTATTTTTATCATTAAACTTTATGAAATCATTCATCTATTTTAGAACATGATAACCTTACAACTGCTTTGTTAAATGTAAAAGTCAGTGACTTTTGGAAATACAATTTATATTTCTTCGGTTTTCTATGTTATCCAGATCTATTATAACTTCCTATTGCTCATTTTTAGTTATAATAGTAAAGTGAAATAATAAAATTAACAAGGAAACAATAACCTGGAAATAATGGTCCGGCAAGCGTAATTGTTCAAGAAACTTTCCAATTAAAGTGAACCTTAAGGCTCTAGGGAACAAAGCTCACTAGAGAAATTACATCATTACATTGCATCAAAATTTCGAAAGAAAACTAAGCAAAACGACGTTTCCGAACAAGAGAAAATGACATTTCGCGAAAAAAAAGTAATCGCATGATATATATTAAAATATATGTTTCCTCAAATTTAAGTTAAAAATTAAATTTAATCAACAAATTTGATTCCCATAATTCTTTTATATTATAGTGTTTGTAAAATAATTTTATTTTATAAATATCATTATCAATATAATATTAGAATAGCGACATCAATTCATAGTAATATTATTGTAAAATAGAAATATCATTTTAGACTATCATTATCATTACAATATAATTTTATAGCATTTTTTATAGTATTATTTTACAGTATTATTAAATAATTTTATTTTATAAATATCATTAACAATATAATATTAGAATAGCAATATCATTTTACAGCATATATATATTATATATTACATTCATATATATTAGCATATATTTCTGATATGATTTATCATTTTCAGATTTATCATTTATTTTAGCTCCTTCTCCTAGGACAGTTTTTGTACGAAATAGTAAAAATTGTTAACTATTATAATTTATAGTATTTTACTTTTGACAGACTCACAAAAACATGCGTTCCTCCTTGAAAACTCTTGAAATACTTCACACTAAAAAGGAGTTGAATTTGTTTGATCTCAAACAAATTATTAAAGAAAATTCTGGAATAAAAACATCTAGGATGAAAGCATATTTTAAGCCCTCAGGAAAGCACATAGTTTCCACATTTCCGTTTCTACAGAATATCTGTGTGATTATTGTATATTCCAATGTTTTTTTAGATAAATCCAAAAAATTCTATTATATTTAAGTAATGGTAATTTTTGATAATTTCCGGAAAAACTCATAGACTTCTATTTAAGTTTGCTTTTACAGAACTAAACATATAAAATATCATTAACATTTAGAATAATTAGTTAATTAATAATGTAATCTATTAAACAGTTTTCTGACAGCTTTGAATTTAAGCATTGTTTTATAATATTTATTTTTTTTAAAATTATCCCTCCTTATCCTCCTTTTTAAAATTATTCTTTCCTTGCATTTATACTAAGAAAAAAAAATAATTAGAAGCACTTAATGGGATGAAATTTTGGAACGAACCACACATGTTCTTTTCGTGAATATGATAATGTTTTTAATTGAGGTAATTTACTGGAAATAAATTCTGTTGTTGTTGTGTCTAATACTCGTTGCCCTGCAGTACGGGACGGACATCCCATGAGTAATCTACTCATGGATGGAGGGGAAAAGGCTGCTTCTGTTGGGATGGAGCTGCCGTAGGTAAAAGTCTTGGCTTGGATCCACGTCGCTGAAGAAGGAGGGAAGACCTTTCGGCCCGTATTTGCGTATCGTATGGGAGAAAACCTGGGAAACTCCCACCAGATAATCTGATCAACGAGGCAAGATGCTGAACCTCACAAACGCCATCGATTCTCCCCGTTTCCTGAAACAGTCTCTACAACAAAGTCGCCAGCAGATTGAAGTTCAGTCCCAATGCCGAGTGGCTAGCGCTCTGCCTCTCGGTACCACAGATTTCGAGTTCGAATCCCGGCATTGCCATGGATGTTTGTACTGGTTCGGAATCCACTTTAAGCTGTGGATCCCGTTCTCATATGACAGTAGAGGGTTGTGCGCTTAGTGTTACTCGCGTCCGTAGCATAACTTTAAGCTACACGTGCCACCTGGGTAGTGCTAAGTGAGTAACGTCGGTGCAGGCCTTGCTTATGGTATAAAGATAACTGTCTAAGTATTTGCTAGCTGCATTAGAAAAAAAAAGTAATTTACAGAATATAGGAATATTATAGAATATAGTAATAAAGTTATAAATTCAGACAAAACTAAAACTAAAAACTTAGCTGACTTCTTACCCACATCATTCCCAAACTGTAAAGGGGCATTTTAGCTCTAGGCATAGTGATATGGTATGGTGTAGTAGTAGTCCTAATGCTCACCAGCGGCGTGCGTTACCACTGAATCAGTTGTTGGAAAATAAATTCTTAAATGAGTATAGCCTTTCCTACAATTCATCTTCGTTCATGTCTTTATTATTATTGCTGCCGAAATAATTTTATAGGTAAAAACTTTCTTTTTAAATCCTTCTGAATCAGTTTATCAAAGATTGTATTTATATATGAATAAATTTATCTTTGACAAAAATTTATTACGATTTATTGTGAGTTTCCAGGGAACACACAGCAGAAGAGAGTCAAATTGCGTCTATTAATATTCATAGTATAAAAATTTATTCATTGCTTATAGTATTTCGGTTCCAATTTTGTATCGACGTCCAAATGTCTGGCTTACTGACTTCCGCCTTTCCTGTTTTTACTATAAAGTACTCATTCGCCATTGGATATTTCTCTGGAAAAGAAACACTCTTAACTGGATATTCAAAAACTTAAACATTCTTTTATTTAAAAGTATCTGCGATATTACTGCGAGAGTACATCATTCATTAGATATTGTAAAAACTCTATTGTACTATTGTACTATTTTACTCTTTGAATTGTGATTCACTTTTCGACATCAATGAAATTATTTTTTTCATTTTAAAGAGATAGACAAATGGTAGTTTAAAATATAATTCTATAAAAAATATAGTTTTTTTTTAAAGATTACCATAGAATACTGAAAAATATCATTTAACAGTAAGTTGTCATTGTGTTTTCAATAAGATATTTTCAAATTATTTAAAGACTAAAAATCTAAGTTTAATTGGATGTTTATATATATCAGTGGAATAATTAATTAGAAAATAAATATTCAATATGTTTGTTGAAGGAACACATACTTAGATCAATCAAATAGAAACTTAAAATATTCTCACATGATCTCCAATCATAATTCATTTATGTTAATTAAAAGCTAAGGGTCTGATGGTCGAATAACTAGAGCTCTGATGCTCGATGGCACAGGCTTCAGGTTAGAGCCCCTACAGTGTAATGGATGTTTGTAGGGATTTGGAATCCACTTTAAACCATAGGTTTCGGTCTAATATGACTACAGGGCGTAGGGCTGACAACCCTATACCTATAAAAAGAAAACATCTTCTGACTCTAAATCTGCCAGTAGGTAGACAGCGGTGGCCCATCATGGGGCTGTTGTGCCAACGGAAAAGAAGAATAAAACTTTAATGCAAATAAAATAAGAACAATAATTTTTAAAATACATAACATTATGCATACATTATTACAATACATACATTTAAATAATTTACAATATTTGTTATTCTGTAAAAAGGAAATATCTCCTGTCTTGAAATATGCCAGTAGCATTGGCTTACCATGGGACTGTTGCGCTAATGAAGAAGAACAATTATGTGCTTTTGACAATATCTACTATATAGTTTCAGTACTGATTAATTAAATTTAAAGCTCTTTATAAAAAGCAAAATTTTCATGATGTTTTCCGGGTGTTACACTGTGACACGCAAATGTGGGATAGTTACCACTTAAAAGTCCTCCATACTTCTTTCTTTTATCCTTTTATAGATTGTAGTGTAACATGTGTTTCCATCAGCCTATTACATTTCTGATATCTCAATGATCACAATCAGGAACTGGGAAAATTAATTAGTATGAAATGCTTTTTGATAAAATGTCTTTTAGAAAACAAAAATTCTTCATATTTTTTTTCATATAAGATTTTCAAATTGAAGCAGGCTCATTTTTCGGATGAAAGTTAAATATTTCAATTTGTGATAGTTCTTTGGCTGCAAAGTTCAATCAATAAAATAGAAAAATAGTAAAACTCTAAAAATAACAATCCTAATTCCTATTCTATGAAATATTACGTTTTTATTTTATAATTAAATAGGATACAGTATATGAAACCTAGTTTAAATAATTTAAAAAACAGTTTTGAAATCTCTATAAAATGGAAATTTAATGCTTTCTGTAAAGTTTCGCTGAAAACCAAAAAAGTAAATAAAGGGATAGCTCATTTGGGTGATTGCTGTAATAATATGATGCTTTAAAAATCCTAAGAAATAAATATTCTTAGAAATTTATTATTCTACTTCTAAAAGAATACTTCAACATCAAACTCAAAAATTTGTTGAGATTAATTCATAATGTTTAAAATCGTTGAATATAATATTCAGATAGTAAATTCAAAGGAAATCTAAGTATTCAGAAAGAAGTAATTCCTTGGATTCGAGATAAATTAATAAGTTGAACATAAATTGTTGGTATATTTTTAGAAAAAGAAGGAAAAAATATTCAGTACTTTTGATGCAGGTCATATATCAGTTAAAAGTATCTTGAGAATAGCTGTTAACTGATGCTGCATTGTTAAGTTGAGCTTTCGAATTTGTTTCCATATTATTATCCTATTAATGTAGTCTTCATTCTACACACATGTCTATAAATTAAGGATAATTCAGAATCACACAGAAATTGAACTCTAAAATAAAAATTTCACCTGTAGAATTATCACACACATCTTGAAGAAGACTATGCAAATTACAGGAAACCACCAGATGGCGCGGATAGTACGTTACAATGACGAGAGTGTAAGAGAGGGGTATATAAGGAATGGGGTACAGAAGTAAAATTGTTCACAAGCGCTTTAAAAGCCTTTTAATGCAATAACCGCATAGTTATGGCTCAAAGAAAGTATTTGGATGATTTTTTACGTGGTAGAATTATCGGACGACTGGTATGTGGACGTACCCAGCTGGAAGTATTCCGAGGAACTTGGAATCGCCCAGAGTATCATCTCCAGGCTTTGGCAACGATTCCAAGATGATGGTAATGTGAGTAGATGTTACAGCACTGGTCGCCCCCGAGTTACAACGCCGAATGAGGACAGGTATTTAGCAGTTACTGCCAAAAGAAACAGACGGAGCACAGCATCAGACCTGTCTCGTCAGCTCTCTTCAGCTAGCGGTACGACAGTTTCAAGGCAGACCGTGTACAGACGCTTAGGGCACATTGGTCTATATGCTCGTAGGCCTGTTAGATGTGTTCCACTTACCGCAACTCACTGTCGCCTGCGATTAACCTGGAGTAGAGAGCATGCATTGTGAACACCGCAACAGTGGTCTTGTGTGATGTTTTCCGACGAGTCCAGGTTTAGTTTGCAATCTGATTCTCGCCGGACTTTCATATGGAGAGCGTCGGGTACCCGTTACCACCAAGAGAACACCACTGAACGACACCGTTACGGTGGTGCAGGATGGCTCGTTTGGGGAGGAATAATACTTGGTTCCAGAACTGACCTGCATGTTCAGAGTATAACGATGACAGGCCACATCAATCGGGATGTCATTCTGGAACAACATGTACGTTTGTTTCGGGGCGCCATGGGTGCTGAATTTCTGTTTATGGATGACAACTCCCGTCCTCACCGTGCAAACATTGTAGACGAATGCCTTCAATTGGAGGATATCACCCGTATGGATTGGCCAGCATACTCACCGGACTTGAATCCAATAGAGCATGTGTGGGATATGCTTGGCCGACGAATTGCAGCCCGTCAACCCCCTCCCACCTGTCAACCGGAACTTCGGAGGGCATTGCTTGATGAGTGGTGTAATATTCCCCAAGTTCAGATTGATAATCTGATACTCAGCATGCCTAGGCGTTGTAAGGCCTGTATTGCATCATCCGGGTGACATACTCCATATTAATCATCCTACTAACCATGTTATACTGTTTTTTGTAAATAGGTTCTTTTTTGAAATTTGCTCAGGGAGTAAAAATCGCAATTTTTATTAATTATGTCAAACATATAACATCTTTTTTGCTCTTTACCTTTTGTTTAATAAATAGACTTTACAAATAAGTCAAATTTGTTTTGCTTCTGTCTCTTTCTTTGCCTGAACTTCATTATCCTTAATTTATGGACATGAGTGTATATTACTCAGATAATGAGAAATATTTTGAAGCGATTTTGATTAACTCGTTTTTTTGTACTTCAAGTGAATTTCTAATTTATATAATTAAAAGTCTAATTTCTAAAGATATTTTCAGAATGGATCATTAAAGTTCAAACATTATAATAAAATCAATAAAGAAAACAATGAAGTTGGACTTATTTTTTAGTTATATAAATACATGGTGAATATAGTATATTCAAATTATATTATTATTATTTATATACATTGTTAAACATTTAGTAAACATTCAACTAGTTAATTTTTTGCGTCTTATGAATATTGAACTGAATTATATATTGATAGCATTTGGATAAATTGAGATAAAGCAGCAACAGCGAGCGTACATCTAGTCAAGTCAAGTCAAACTTTCATGTTCTATAAAATTTCATTTATTTAATAAATATTCAAATTGATCTTCTGTTAAAAAATGTATAAGTTATTTAATTTCTCAAATCATTCATCATTTTTCCAATCCATAACTCCAATGTTTATGCTTCTTTACTTTCGTTTATAACCTGCTATTCTTTAGGACTACCTTTAGAACGAAAACACCGATTTGTTGTATCGACGTCTTATGATAACCTATATATTTGAAACAAAACATCTGAAGCCGGCATTTTAAAGTTCGCACTGTTTGTTTATATAATCAAAAATATCCTATTGTATGATTGATTCGGCTCAGATACAACATGCGCTGCTGGTGAGTATCAGGGCGCTAGCGGGCAGGTTAAATCCGCCGGCGGTTGTTGTAGACATCGTTTCAAAAAGAGAGGAGACTCGATGGCGTTTAGGTTATTCAGCCTCTTGTCTCGTTAATAGGACTATCTGTTGGGAATTTTCGGGTTTTTCCCCATATTATGAGCATATTCGGGGTAGTTCGCTCTAATAGTCCTCCTGGATGGCACCCCCTTTTTCCAAGCCAAGTCAGACTTCTACTTACGGGTGCTCCATCCCAACAGAAGCTGCCCTGTTTTCCACCATCCATGAGTAGATAGTCATGGGATGTCCGTCCCGCACTGCAGGACACCGAGTATTAGACACAACAATATATTTTATTGTATAAATGCTAAATATTTTCATTTAATAATTACTAAGATGAAAACGAGGAGTTTTAGCTTTTTATGGAATTGAATTTGTTCTTTTCATAAAGAAGGCTTTAATCTCTGACGATGCAATTATTTTTAAACTATTGCTTCTCTTTTCTGAATGCATAGTATAAAGTTATTAAATATGAATGAAAAAATACCTAGACGTTTTATTAATAATGATGTTTGTTGTCCCATTTTTGAATAATAAAAAATTAATCATACAATTTGAAAAACCCACCTCTAAAATAAAATTTCTAAAATTTTAGTAGCGTGTTTTACAAGCTGCATTAACGAAATTACCTAAGATTTCTTGCCTTATACAATTTTCAAAACTTCACATATTTTTAACCAGTAAAAAATTAAATTGCTTACTAGTTTTCTTTATGGAGCTTGGCAAATCATAACATGATTCTACATCAAAATAGCTGATTTTCTGATATGATAAAATATTAAGTTTGTAAATCTAAATACCTGATTTTCTGTATTTGAAAGATATAAAGCAAATACGCAAAATGAGTTGATAAAATTTAATAAAAGAGTAAATATATAATAACAATAAAAAGAAACAACAAAATTAATTTAGATTTTTATTTGTTTTAATCAATATCATATTCTAGTAAATTTAGCTTACATATCGAATGACAGACCAACATAGATCAGAAGATAGTTAATAAAAGATAAGAATAAATTTGTTCAAATTAGATAAATTTGGTATAATATTTTTTCTATGAAAAATATTTTTGTACATTAGTTCAATAGTCTATTATTCAATGATAAATATCCAAAATCCAAATAAATAAGCAGATAAAAAATATAAGCTGGCGTATGTGCATCTTATTAGAGCATATTTTTGCTTTAATATTTCGAAAATATTTCAAGCATTTTATATAAAGTCTTTAAAATTTAGAATTTAAACTCATATCAGTCAGTTTGTAATTTTCGGAATTCCTTGGCACTGCAGGCTCCTAACTCCTGTCTGCAAAGTAGGAAGCATGGTAGGTAAAGTTCATGAAATAAAAGTCAAAGCGGCAAGTGACCAAGGTCTGTCCCAGTTCAAAGTAAGTTTAAAAGAGCAACGGGAAAAATATATATAAATGTATATATTTAATAATATAATTATATGAATATATTTTTAAAATAAAGTAAAAATAAAAAGCAAAAATCAATTAAGAATACACCACAGAATGGAGTTACAGCTGCTATTAAACTCATATTACTGCAGTTTATTATCCATTCTTTAGTTCAAGTATAATATATAACTCTTTTGTTGGATTAGATTTCAACAACTTCTTACATTAAGTGAAATCGTAATTTTATTATTTTCTTCTCCGTAATTTTATTATTTTCATAAATTTGAAATTAAAAGATTATTCAAATTGTAGTTATAGTCAAAATTTCAGCATAACAAAAAATTAAAATCGGCCAGCATCGCTATGCCTTTGGAAAGGGGAATATTAAATATTCGTTTATTTTGTAACAAACCAATGGAATAGTGCATGGCAGGAATTCCTTCATTTTCCAGCGCCAAAACCACCACTGCTTGGCACATCATCGCCCTCCCTCGATTAAATTGGCGAGAGAACTTCCATCGCCAACGTCTTCCCTGTAACCTCCTGTACAGCTGACTCTCCAGCAGAATTGATTCGTCAGTTTGGCTAGAAGCATTCCGTTTTCATTTGCTCTACATCTTCATGAACTGGGCAACTAACTTTTGCGAGCACGTCTGAGTCTGTAATCAGCACAGAAAATCAGCAAGTGCTTCATCTTCAGCAGCCTTTTGCTGATCGTACTTTTCCACCAAAGGTGTCCTTCACTTGGAAAGACATTGTGCTGTTTATCAGTGGGTGAGGGGTTAGATGTACCACCGATAAAGAACAAGTTCGAGTGCAAAGTAGTACTTCAAATTCTTGGGGTGATTCTTCATCTTTCTACTTCTCGATCAGCTGATATGGTGCGGTCGACTTAGAGCGGTAAGTTTTTGTTTACAGTTCACTAGGCTATCGTCAGTTTGTGTTGATGGGTGATTGATTGGTTTTTGTAGATGGGAATGTTTGATTATATGTCCCAATATTTTAAAAGAATGTGTGGAATTTTATTTTTATTGCTTTTTAAGTAAGATTCGTTATTCTTGTTTGAAAATGATGCATAAGTTTTAGATTTAATATCAGTAACAAAACGTTTAGATGCAGAGTTGAATATATATTGACCATAAAATTGTTTTAAGGAAAATTTTAACTTTAAATTTGGTAATTGTTAACTTAAGCTTTTATTTGCGGAATTTGTTATGGTAATAATAGTAATTGTAATTTAACGATTTGACAATTTTGTCTTTTAATTAGCTTAGTGGTTATATTTTCCTGTTTGTTAAAACAGTTAGTTCTTCGTGTATTTTTTTCAAATTTAAATTAATTTTTTGGATGATTTTAAAATTGTTTTTTAGACATTAAAATATTTCATCAATTTTTTTAAACTTTTTATTGAACTTTTTTGTATATAATTAAAATAATATTTTGTTTTTACTTTAATGTGTGTAAAAAAGTAGTGTTTCATCTAATTTTGTACTTAGACAAAAATTTGTAAGAATAAGAGTTAAAAGCTCAAATAGTTTTCTTTTTGATATTATTTCAAATATATATTTTAGTTAGTCAATTGAATTTAAAATGAGCTTATGTATAACATTTATGGAATATTTTCATTCTGATTATAACTATTATTGCATCTTCTTTTAAATAGAAAAGATGAAAATTTTAAACTTTCGATTTTGTGAACACTCAATTGTCTATACGTAGCGCAGAAGATTAAATTTGCTTTATCAATTACCTAAATTTTATAATTTAATTAAATAATTTTATTCATTTAATTAAATAAATTTAATCAAATTAACTCGCGTTATATTAGCGCGATGCTTTAATTGAATGCGAAGGTATTGAAATGGCAATTTATCTATTTAGCTCTAAGAGTGAAATCTGCGTTATATTCTAATAAGTTAATCATCTCTTTAAAACAGAAATTTTTGATTTTATTCTTGAATCTCCTTAATGGATATTGCAATTCTAAAATTATTAATTGCATTTTTTCGTTAACTATAAGAGTTTATCATATAAATGTAAGTCGTCGTTTTTGAAAATTCAACTTTGATAATCTTTAGAGTTTTATTCTTTATTACTTCCAATTAATATATTTTAAATTTTCTGTAGTCAACCTGAAGCTTGTAAAATATTCGATTGCGAAATTAATCAGTTTACGATCAATCTACGAATCATGTTGCGATGTTCGTTAAGTCAGAGAGTCACAAACTTTTAATCTACATTTTTACCTTAATAAGGTATGTTGATGTCTGCGAAATACTTCCAAACCCATCTTCGTTAATGAATATTATAGCAACTTTCATGTTTTATTCAATTTATTTTTATATTCAAAATAATGAACAAAAAAATGTTTTTTTTAAAGTATACACTACATTATATTACAAAAATTTTTCTGTAGGAATAAAAGAATAAATAATTAAAAAGTATTGAGGTTTTGTTTTAAATATAAATTAATACATAAACGTCAAGAGCCAACTATTTACTGAACGTTCTGCGTTTAAAAATTATTTGTGTAAAACATGATGAATTATCAGGAAATCCTGTCTTGAGTAATTAAAAATCAGTTATAATTAACTTAACTTGATAACATTACGATAAAAAAGTTATTGCGTTAACATGTTGCTGTACTAATGTTTTAAATTTAAAATTAGTGATCATGTACCTATTAGTCCGTAATTATTAGCAATTTAAAATTTACGAAAATCAAATCTTTTACTTACAATACTGTTCTTTTTTAAGTTTCTAATTTATTTAATATGATTTAATTTTGCATAAAGTATTTCTTGTCGCATAATTTTGTGAATCACAACGTTAAGCGATTAAATATACTATAATCATCAGATGCATGCTTTATCATTGATAGAACACAAAATAAATCCCCAATAAAATTATTTTTCTATTTCTACCTTTAAATTGCAATGATTTGGTTCTACATCTATTCTAATTAAGACACATAATGGCATGCACTTATGTATTAAACCGATGTTTGGAAGCTACGAATGAAATTACAATATTTCATTATAACATGTATGGCGATTATGGAAAGTATTAATATTCTTTAATTTGTATTAAAAAGTGCTTGAAATTTCAAAAATTTTGTAAATTTAAATTTTTTTCTCGCTCCATCAGTTCTGCGACATTATTCGTACTATTCAACAACACAATATTCCACAACACTTATTCGAGAAGATCAGTCTATTTTCAAAATTCATTACCATGGTGTAGATTTTTTTCAAAAGCTAAGAGTTATTTACCATTCGTTTGGATCCCGAAATATTTTCTCGGGTATAATTTTTGAATAAAAAATAAACACAGGCATTTACTTGATACTTAGCGTTTTATTTTTTATAAAACAAATGAATCGCTCATATATATAAAAAAAATCAAATTAGTTATTTAACCCGTGTAAATATATTCGTACAAACAAATATATTTACAAATTTTTAATAAGCAATTTATAATTAAAACTTTGATATTTTTTGGTTTTATCATAGATTATAGTGTCTATTGAATCAATTCTATTGAAGTTATTCAATTTGAAATAAAATTCCATTCCATAGCGTAGTGTTTGGATAACTTTTGATAGAAATTAGTCTTAGTCATCTAAAACATTCCATAATTGCTTTATGGGACTAATATCCAGCGACTACGACGAAAATTAAGAGATTTAGACGTGCTATATGACGTGCCTAATATTTAAGCCTGTTAATTGTAGATATAATATAGTATTGTAGTTTTAATCAAGATTGAGTCCCATTTTTGCAATAATTCATCGTAAATTATCCTTTAATAACATTTCATTAATATATCTATGTACATGTCGGAGGCATGGATGTTTGTTGGTGGTTCGGAATACACATTAAACTGTAGGTCCCGGTCTAATTAGCCTAAAGTGTGCACAAGATGACCGTAGAATGACAAACCAAACCCAAATATCAATGCACATATATTCATGATCCCCTCATTAATGACCAAATTTTCTACAACAGAAATACTCATATAACTTCAAGTGCAGAACCTTTCCCATACTTCCATGTTGGAAGAAAATTTGAATGCAATTCTTTACTTTCCTCGCCTTTTTTGCTCCATCAGTTACAAAAATATTGTACTATATATTTATTCGAGAAGATAAGTCTTTTTTACTACCACGGTATGCATTTTTTTTTCAAAAGTTAAGAATAATTTACCATTCGTCTCCCGAAATATTTTCTTCATCTTGTACTGTACTTTTCGATACGTATACTTCAGCGTTTTGAAGCTGAAGTACTATTTTAGAAACATTAATCTTAGAATTTTTTCAATTGCCGTAAAACAAATTAACAGTCACAAAACCTGAGGAATGATGTCGATCGCTTGTGCTTGATTAAATAACGCTGACAAAGAAATATCTCTTGAACAAGATTTACCAATTGTAATTTAAATTAGATTAATGCTTCTATATGAAGTTGTAAAAATCGTTTCCCAAAAATAGATGTCTCTAAACATTTCCTTCACATTTTGAAGTATTATACTTCAAAAAAATTTCAAATTCAATTTTTATTTCAGCATACTATATGCTGGAAAGCGTCTAAAACAATTTCCATGTTTTCATTTTTAAATCGATTGTACATCACGACAATAAATTTGAATTTCCGCATTAACCAATGCTTTTTACGTCTTCAAATTTTATTCAACTTAGGATTTCTTGTAGTTTTTAAATATAATTATAAAACTTCTGATAATTGTTTACGCAAAATGTTTTTTCTGTTAAATAAAAAAAGTTGTTTTGCACTATAAATTGACTCTGTGCGAATACTTCATATATGCTCATTGTATATATGATTCAGTTGAATTTTATAAAAACTGTTTAAAGTATCTTTGGCCCTATTTCTTATTGTGAGTAAATTAACCGAAACGTTTATATGGGTAATACTAAATTTGCTGCATATTAATCCCAATTGATGTCCCTTTTAGCAATAAGAGCGATAAAAAGTATTCAGTTTTTTTATTACCTCAGATAATTTTAGCAGCATTATGATCTCTCTTTATTTGTGCATATATAAAGTCAATTTTATTATACCTACATATTTTAAGATTTACTACTAAATACTCGATCTCGAGTATTTGTATTATCATATTTAAGGTAATTTAAAGGTTATTGCATCTCAACTATTATCATTAGTTATTTTAACAGATCTAATACACAGTAAAAAGTAATTTTTGTTTAATTTATGTTTTTTAGGAATTGAAGATATTAGAATTTATCTGGAATGTTAGAATTGGTCTAGTTATAAAATAAATTGAATCGTTAAACTTACTTAATCGTTAAACTTACTTAACTTTTTAATATTTAAAAAAGTTTAATCAAATTTAGACGGATAACTTCTTCTTCATTGGTGCAACAGCAGTCTGCCTAATGGCAAATTTTGATACAGGAGATGTTTTTCCTTTTACGAGTCAGGGTTGTCAGCCCTACGCTATACAATCATATTATACCTGAACCTACGATATAAAGTGGATTCCGAACCTCTACATACATCCAAAGCACCGCCGGGAGTCGAACAATGTAGCACAGACAGCCAAAGCCATCTGACCCCCTCTGCCATCAGACCCCTGAAGGATTTCAATCGATTATTATCTCTTAAACGATTATCATCCATTTAAAATACAATTTTACTATACATCCGCGAATACTATACATTTTACTATAAATCCGGTTTTCAAACTTTTTAAAGTCGGGACCCATTTAAAATCCTACAAATAATTGTAGGCGCACTATCTCCAAATTTCTGAGAAATAAGCATCCGCTATTAACGCCTAGCGACATCCAGATGATAAACTCCGCAGACTATTATTTATAAACGACGGAGTCACAGATGCTGAAATGGAAATTTTATTTAACATTGAAAATCACATATACGTTAACGTTCCTGGTAGCTCACCATGGAAGTTAGCGCTCCTAGTTTCTCGGAAATCTTTTTTGTCCAATTATTGCTGTTTGGTGAGTTTTTAATACGCTTTTATTAGTTTCACCTGTATGTTTGTTTGTTTTTATTTGTGACTGACTCTTTGGGCTCGATTTTTCCCTACTTTAAGCCATCAGATTTAATTTAAACGTTGTAGACTTATCAAGGACCGACGACACTAAAATATTTTGATAAGTTTGTTATCTCAACATGATTAGGATCGCCAGGATTAGAGATTTTATTTTAACTTATGGTGAGCAATTAAACCCATGTAGAATGAAAGTACCGAAGACATTCAAACCTACGTGGGACAGTGGCACAACGGATAACGCGCCTGACTACTGATCAGGAGATTCCCTGTCCGAATCCTGGCTGGCTCGACATATTCGCGTTTAGCCTTTGTTTTATTCACAATTAAATTATTGTAAGAACTATAGTTCCAGTCCTCCGTACCGGCACCTCACTTAAATATTATAGTTTAAAAACACTAAAAATCACGCTTTTATAGTTAATCAAACTAAAAAGTAAAAAATAAATTAATAGTTTAAAAAAAAAAAAAAAAAAAAAAAAAAAAAACGCTTTTAGAGTTAATCCAACTAAAGGGTAAAAAATAATTGTTAACATAACAATAAAATGACTGATGAGAAAATGAATGTCGCTGTTCTAAAAGCGTGGGGTGCTTTGTATGACATTTTAAAACTAACTCTGCATTTCGGAATGAAACTAGTGAAAAATTATAACGATTGATATCGAGCACCCCACGCTTTTAGAACAGTGACATTAATCTTCTCGTCAGTCATTTTATTCTTATGTTAACAATTATTTTTTACCCTTTAGTTGGATTAACTCTAAAAGCGTGTTTTTCAGTCTTTTTAAAGTATAATTTATTTATGTAAAGAAAGGGGGAAAAAACCCAGAAAGGTTAGTTATTTGTAATGAAAACCGTCTTCGAAGTGGAATTACGACAAGAAAAATGGGAAATTTTATTTATTTTTATGAAAGGGCATATATTTCTTCAGTGTGCACCCAGAAATCTTCTAGGGTGCGCCAATGCCCCCTGGTGCACGCGTTGAGAATCATCTGCTGTAGACTGTAATACATGTCATTAACTGAATTTGGACTATCAACTATTTACATGCTAGCATTCAAGAACTACCATATGCCACGAGTGCGTCTGTACTATTTATGTATAGATAAATATGCAACTTGGGAAATTTCATTGAATCATATTTTCTTTACGAATTAATAAATTTCTGTACGAATAAAAATATTAAATATTATTTTTTTTTAATTTTATAGTCGAATTTTGTTAAATTGGTTTTTTTAATTTATTTTCTTTCAGATTTAAGTCTTATTGTAGTTAAGACAAAGCATTCTAAATAAGAAAAAATGAATAATTAGTTTTCTTTAAAATATATCTCACTGTTTTATTACTTTCTTAACATTTTGATAAAATAAAAAAAAAATAAAATTTCGAAGCTAAGCAATTTTAATTAACTTTCAACTCCAATGTTGCTTGTTGAATTTACTTACTATAAATAATGAAACGTTATAATTGATTTCTAAAGAAACTCCCACGTACCACTATATTCTCCTTTTGTATTTAAAAAAAAGGCGGATCGCTTAAAGCAATGATGCAAAGATGAATAAACACATTAGAGAGTGTTTATAAAAATTCAAAAGGCTAGAATTAATAACTATTCTGTAAACCCAAAAAGAAACCTAATTGAATTTGCAAAGATAATGATATTGACTTATCTTTGGGTTTTCTTAAAGATAAAATTCACTAATAACAATTTTAATCATTTCTGTAATTTTTTAAACCTCAAAATTTTGATTAAAAATTTTATAAAGATACTAATTTTTATTGATAGAAAAGATTTTGTTATAGTAATCAATATTTTTACTTCCCTACTGATTTATAGGTATAATTATTTTACAAAAACTTGAATGGTTATTTATTTTGGAAACATGAATTTTTATCTGGAATCCACAGCATTTCATTGTTTCATAATAAATTTTAATTAAAACTTATTTAATATTATTTTCAATTTTATTACTTCAAATATTTAATATTATAATATAAATATATATTTATATTATTTTTAAACTTGGTAGTTTACAGTATTGAATTTAATTTAGTCCGAATTGTGGGCCCGTGATATAGTGCTCATCTCACATGCTGAAAATTCAGGTATATTCATACATGAATTTCTAATAATGCTCATACCATTTGTTAATTACTATCATGCGTTGCAGGTATGAATACGTTATTGGCATTAATTTTAGAAATGATAGCAATTTAGACAACGTGCATAATCTTTTCGCATCGTCAGTGATTCCTGGTAAGAGGTTTCCTGAATTTTCCTGCAATTTTCGTTAAACATCTTCCGCAAGCAATATATTCCTTTTATTATCAATCGACATGATGTTTGTAGTATTTTTAATATCATACCAAACCCATCAATGCATGAAAAAATAATCTATCTGTAGATGATGTACAGATAAAATATTTTCAATACCATAAAAAATTTTCTTCCGAAGGCACTGCACTATAAATTTACATCGTTTCCCATTAAAAAAGGGCAGATATACAGCAGATTCAACGTAATCAAAGGAGCTCTTTGGAGGAGACCAGCTACATTGCTCAAGTTTGTGTTATCATATTTGAAATCCTTTCATTTAGTAATGGAATTGGAAGTATTCGTAACCAAGTCAACGAAAACATTCTAGGCTACGAATATATCGTACCTATTCCCTTCAAGGCCCTGGTGGTTTTAGATTGATTTCTCTAGTAAGGTATTAAATGAAAATTTGACTGAGCGGACTGATGGCCAATTGGTTAGCGCTGTGGCCTTTAGTATCCCGGACTTTAAGTTTGAATCTTGAGTGCGGTATGGATGTTTGTGATTGGTTCGGAATCCACGTTCACCTGTAGGTATCAGTCTAATTAGTCCTAAGTGTGCAAAAATGACCGTAGAGCGACAAACCAAACCAAAGTGTGATTAAGGAAACTGAACTTACGATTTGACTATTAGACATATTATTATTTGCATCTAAAAATAATTATATTCCAAACCTTTTAAAATTTAATATGATTTCAGGTTGATTTCCAATTGATTCAATATACTATTTTGATTTCATATTCAAGCTACTTGATTTCTATCATTTTTTTTTTAAGGTTTAAATTTCTTTAGGTATACTTTAACGTCTGCAGATTTAACATGCCTTTCTCTGGCATAGATCTTCGGTAATGCTATGCTTTTGCATATAAGATGAAAAGTATTGCATTCAGTTATTAAAAAAATTAAAGCATTAGGAATTTAGAATTGGGACATTAGTATGAAACACCAAACCAAACCTACACACTAGCTGTGCATATTACAACTGTATACTTTATGACTTAACCACGAGTCGAGAAAAAATAATTTAGTAAATATAATTTATATTTTGGAGCCTGATGACTGATTGATAAGCGCTGTGGCGCTAGGTGCAACAGGTTTGGAGTTCAAGTCCCATCGGTGCTATAGATGTTTGTAGTGGCTCGGAATGAATGTTACACAGTAGAACCCACTCTAATATGACTGTAGGGCGTAGGGCTGACAAACCTACTCCATAAAAAGAACAGACTACCTTGGCTTACCAAGGGGCTGTTGCGGCACTGATGATAATGATCAATTTATATTATGTTTTATATAGCTTCTTATAATACTTACATATGGCTAGACAGACCGTCCATAGATTATTGGTTGATCGGCACGCAAGCCATAGTCTGCTTATAAAGTCATACAACAATACAAGTCGCAGAAGCCACCAACAATACTTACGCTGATGTACAATTGAACCCAACCCCATTCAATATAAACTCTGATCCATCGAAGCAATTCGCGGGTGATTTGCTAACTAATACATTAAAGATATCATTCCCAAATTACGGTTCCATCTTCGCATTGTTCCCATTCCCAAGACAGCTCTTCAGGATCTTAAGGAATGAAATTTTGATTTGAGGATTTCGACCAGAAAGCTCGTCACTGGCTCCGAATTGTATCTCACCGTTATTGTGCCCGGAGGATTTCTGAAGTCTAAATTCATGCACCCACATTTGATTTCGCATTCATTCTGAATTATTAATCCCCTCAAAATGGAACTCTCTGATGTATTATTGTAAGAGTCCAGAGATTGATAAGTCTTGGGTCCATTGAATTGTGAGCAGCGTGCCAGAAACGATATTGCAGTGAATGGTACGCTATTCATTGCTCTGGCTGGCACATCACATTGTTTTCTATTGTGTGCATCAATCCATCAATAGATGTTTCTATAAATGGCTTTTCTATGTATTGTGTTGATTATTATAATGGTTTGTGAGGGTGAAAAGAAAATGAAAAGCATGCATTTTTATATTTTATATTATTAAATGTCAGATGAAATTTTGTGAGGTCGCAATGGGTAAAGAAGCTTCCCAGCATTTTGAGAGTTTAAAAAATATAATAATACATCATTTTACAATATTTTATACATATACAAACATATGTATATATACAAATAATAAACATATATATACATAGTGAAGCATAAAAATGAACAGAGCAAACTCCAGCTTGGTAAGAGTCACCTTGATACGAGTTTATTGCTTTCTATAAATTCAATACTTGCTGTCCTATTATTAAATAAATCAAGCATTAAATTATAATCAAAAAATAATTTCTGAAATATTCAGGCTAAAATATAGAATTTTGTGCATAAATTAGTAAACATTGGGCCTGATGGCTGAGTTACTAGCGTTCTGGCATTCAATGCCAGAATTTCCGAGTTTGAGTCCCGGCGGTGCTATAAATGTTTGTAGTGGTTCAGAATCTACTTTCAACCGTAGGTCCCATTTTTATATGGCTGTAGAGCGTTGGGTAAACTGCTGGAACCTTACCCCTTAAAAAAATATATCCTGTCCAGAAATCTTCTAGCAGGCAGATGGCCTTGCTCCACTGATGATGATGACGATGAATTTATATTATATTTTTTATGTAACTCATAACTAATATTAACTATTTTTTTATTAACTTAAATAATAATTATATATGGCTAGACAGACCGTTGATTAATTAATGGTGGATCGATACTCAAGCCATACTATAGTCTACCTATGAAGTCATATAATAATGTAAGTCACAGAAGCCACCAACAATACTTATGCTGATGTATAATCGAACCCAGCCCCCATTCAATATAAACTCTGATCCATCGAAGCAATTCGCGGGTGATTTGCTAACTAATACATTAAAGATATCATTCCCAAAATTACGGCTCCATTTTTGCATTGTTCGAATCCCAAGATAGCTCTTGAGGATGAAGGAATGAAATTTTGATTTGCGGTTTTACACCAGAAAGCTCGCCACTGGTTCCGAGTTGTAGACTCGTATCTCGACGTTATTGTGCCCGGAGGATTTCTGGAGTCTGAATTCATGCGCCGACATTTGATTTCGCATTCATTCTGAATTATTAACCGCCCTCACAAAATAGAACTCTCTGATGTATTATTGTAAGAGTCCAGAGATTGATAAGGATCGGGTCCATTGAATCGTGAGCAGAGTGCCAGAAACGATATTGCGCTGAATGGTACGCTATTCGTTGCTCTGGCTGGCACATCACATTGTTTTCTATTGTGTACGTCAATCCATCAATAGATGTTTTCATAAATGAGTTTTCTGTGTATTGTACTGATTATTATAATGGTTTGTGAGGGTGAAAAGAAAATGAAAAGCATGCATATCTATACTTTATACTATTAATTTTCAGATAAAATTCTGTGAGGTCGCAATAAGTAAGAAAGCTTTCCAACATTTTGAGATTTTATAAAAATATAATAATGCACATTTTGCAGTATTTTGTACTTATTTAAACATATTTACATATACAAATACAAATACACATACATATAGAATACTTATTTCAACATACTAATAACCAGAACAAATTCCAGCTTGGTAGGTGAAACATAGTCACCAGGTTATGAGTTTATTGCTTTCTATAAATTCAATATCTGCTACCTCATAATTAATAATTAATTAACTAAACTAATTTAGTTAACTCATTAATTATTACTTATTCATAAATTATAATCAAAAAATAATTTCTGAAGTATTTGAGCTAAAATATAGAATTTTGTGCATATATTAGTAAACATTGGTCCTGATGGCTGAGTGACTGGCGCTCGATGCCACATGTTCTAGATTTCAGTTCCGCAGGTGCCATAAATGTTTTTAGTGGTTCAGAATCCAGTTTAAACTATAGGTCTCGGTATAATATGACTGTAGAGCGCTGGGCGTAGTAATGACAATCCTACAACGTAAAAAGAAAAAAAAAACACCTACTGTCTAGAAATCTGTCAGCAAGCAGACGGCCTTTTCCCACCATGGGGCTGTTGCGTCACTGATGATGACGACGACGACGACGACGATGAATTTATATTATATTTTTTTATAACTTCTTGAAATAATAATTACATATGGCTAGACAGACTGTTCATAAATTATTGGTTGATCGTCACGCAAGCCATAGTCTGCCTTTAAAGTCTTACAACAATACAAGTCACAGAAGCCACCAACAATACTTACACCCATGTACAATAGATCCCAACCCCATTCAATATAAACTCTGATCCCTCGAAGCAATTCGCGGGTGATTTGCTAACTAATACATTAAAGATATCATTCCCAAAATTACGTCTCCATCTTCGCATTGTTCCCGTTCCCAAGACAGCTCTTGAGGATGAAGGAATGAAATTTTGATTTGAGGATTTCGACCAGAAAGCTCGCCACTGGCTCCGAGTTGTAGACTCGTATCTCGACGTTATTGTGCCCGGAGGATTTCTGAAGTCTGAATTCATGCACCGACATTTGATTTCGCATTCATTCTGAACTATTAACCGCCCTCAAAATGTAACTCTGTGATGTATTATTGCCAGAGTCTGGAGATTGATAAGAGTTGGGTCCATTGAATTGTGAGCAGAGTGCCAGAAACGATATTTGCAGTGGATGGTACGGTATTCGTTGCTCTGGCTGGCACATCGCATTGTTTTCTATTGTGTGCATCAATCCATCAATAGGTGTATTCATAAAGGACTTCTGTGTATTGTATTGATTATTATAATGGTTTGTGAGTGTGAAAAGAAATTGAAAATCCTCCATTTCTATACTTTATGCTATTAACTTTCATATAAAATTCTGTGAGGTCGCAATGGGTAAGATTTTATAAAAAAATTTAATATTAGATCATTTTACAGTATTTTATACATATATAAACTTATTTATATCTACAAATATATATACATTTATAATACTTATTTAAACAGGCAAATAATCAGAACAAATTTCAGCTTGGTAGATGAAGCATCGAGTCCCCATTTTAGGAGTTTATTGCTTTCTATAAATTGAATACTTGCTATATTATTATATTAACTAAATAAAGTATTAAATTATAATCATAAAACAATTTCTGAAATTTTGAGGCTAAAATATAGAATTTTGTGCATATGTTAGTAAACATTGGGCGTGATGGTCCACTAGCGCTCTGGCGCTCGGTGCCACAGATTTCGGGTTTGAGTTCCGGCGTACCATGGATGTTTTTAGTGGTTTTGAATCCACTTTAAACTATAGGTCCCGATTTAATAGGACTGTAGAACGTTAGGCGTAGTTCTGACAATCCTACAACGTAAAAAGAAACAAAAAAAACCTATTGTCTAGAAATCTGTCAGCAAGCAGACGGTCTTGTCCCACCATGGGTGTGTTGCATCACTGATGATGATGACGATGACGATGAATTTATATTATATTTTTGTATAACTTATTTAAATAATAATTACGTATAGACCGCTAATAAATTAACGGTGGGAAGTAATGTAAGCCATAATCTGCCTATAAAATCTTACAACAATATAAGTCACAGAAGCTACCAACAATATTCATCCCGATATACAATCGAACCCAGCCCCCATCCAATATAAACTCTGATCCATCGAAGCAATATCGCGGGTGATTTGCTAACTAATACATTAAAGATATCATTCCCAAAATTACGGTTCCATCTTCGCATTGTTCCCATTCCCAAGACAGCTCTTCAGGATCTTAAGGAATGAAATTTTGATTTGAGGATTTCGACCAGAAAGCTCGTCACTGGCTCCGAATTGTAGACTCGTATCTCGACGTTATTGTGCCCGGAGGATTTCTGAAGTCTGAATTCATGCACCCACATTCGATTTCGCATTCATTCTGAATTATTAACCGTCCTCAGAATGGAACTCTGTGATATATTATTGTAAGAGTCTGGAGATTGATAAGATTTGGGTCCCTTGAATTGTGAACAGAGTGCCAGAAACGATATTGCAGTGAATGGTACGGTATTCGTTGCACTGGCTGGCATATCATATTGTTTTCTATTGGTGCATCAATACGAGGCCTAATGCTGACCTTTGGTACCACAGACTACAGGTTCGAACCCAGGTGGTGACATTAATATTTGTTAGTTGTTCGGAATCCATGTTAAAGTGTAGTTCCCGGTGTAATTTGCCTAAAGTGTGCACAAAATTACTATAGGGTGACAAACCAAACATACATACAAGCTGTGCATATATTACTACTATATACTTTATGACATGGTCACGAGTCGAGAAAAATTAATTTAGTATACATAATTTGCATTATGGAGCCTGATGGCCGAGTGACTAGCGCTCTCGCGCTCGGTGCCACAGACTTCGTATTCGAGTCCCGGCGTTGCTATGAATGTTTGTAGTGGTTCGGAATTCACTTTAAACTGTAGGTCCCGGTCTAATATGGCTGTAGAACGTTGAAAGTAGTGCTGACAACCCTACCCTTTAAAACGAAAAAAACCCAGCTCCTGTCTAGAAATCTGTCAGCAAGCAGTCTTGGCCCACCATGGGGCTGTTACGCTACTATTGATGATGACGATGACTTTATATTATATTTTATATAACTTCTTTAAATAATAATTACATATGGCTAGACAGACCATTCATAAATTGTTGGTTGATCGTCACGCAAGCCATAGTCTGCCTATAAAGTCATATAACAATACAAGTCACAGAAGCCACCAACAATACTTATGCCGATGTACAATCGAACCCAACCCCATTCAATATAAACTCTGATTCATCGAAGCAATTCGCGGGTGATTTGCTAACTAATACATTAAAGATATCATTCCCAAAATTACGGCTCCATCTTCGCATTGTTCCCATTCCCAAGACAGCTCTTGAGGATGAAGGAATGAAATTTTGATTTGCGGATTTCGACCAGGAAGCTCGCCACTGGCTCCGAGTTGTAGACTCGTATCTCGACGTTATTATGCCCGGAGGATTTCTGGAGTCTGAATTCATGCGCCGACATTTGATTTCGCATTCATTCTGAACTATTAACCGACCTCAAAATGTAACTCTGTGATGTATTATTGCAAGAGTCCGGATATTGATAAGAGTTGGGTCCATTGAATCGTGAGCAGAGTGCCAGAAACGATATTGCAGTGAATGGTACGGTATTCGTTGGTCTGGCTGGCACGTCACATTGTTTTCTATTGTGTGCATCAATCTATCTATGGATGTTTTCATAAATGGCTTGGCTTTTCTATGTATTGTATTGATTATTACAATGGTTTGGGAGGAGTGAAAAGAAATTGAAAATCATGCATTTCTTTTATTTCACATAAAATTCTGTGAGGTCGCAATAAGTAAGAAAGCTTCATAACATTTTGAGATTTTATAATAATATGTCATTGAGTATTTTATGCATATATAAACATATTTATATCTACACATATATACATATTTAAACATATGAATGTTCAAAACAAATTCCAGCTTGGTACGTGAAGCATCAAATCCCCATGTTATAAGGTTATTGCTTTCTATTAATACAATAATTGTTGTCTTATTGTTGACTAAATCAAGCATTAAATTATAATCAAAAAATAATTTCTGAAATATTCAGGCTAAAATATAGAATTTTGTGCATATATTAGTAAACGTTTCGTATTCAACATTGTTATTAATTTACAGAAAATACAACGATGAATATAATAAATTCTTTAAAGACTTGTGCTACAGGTAATCGTATCTCTATATGTAAGAAAGATTTTGCTTTTCAATATTTGTAAATTAAAAATTATGGATAATTTAATGTAATTTTTACATTTAAAAGATTTAGCTGCAATTGTAATTCTTAGACAAAACGAACGAAATGAACATTACCATAGATGTTGGTTCCAAATTAAGGTATCGAGTTACAAACTCAATGTAATAAGCTCCATGTGGTGCAGTCTGGACTACATTGAACTGCTAAACATTTTCCCCTTTTATTGGTCAATAACTTCAAATAAAACTATCTAGTAGAAACTACAAATAATACACTTATTGTATTGTTGTAATGCATTTTTTGCTTTAATTCATTTGATGTTGAAGTCATTTGGTGCTAACACGAAAGTCTTACAGAAGATTTAGCATTATATATGATGGGTTCTATTAAAGATTAACTATGCTGTATCCAAAATGCTAAAATAGAAAATGAATGTTTTTCTGTAGTTTCTGTAAGAATAGCTGGTTTACATGTTTGTTAAAAATGATTAAAAATAGATACGCATCCATGCAGCCACTTTAATATGACAATTTTAATACCACTTTACAATTTTAATACATTTTAATTCCACTTAAATATTTAATACCCACTTTAATATGAAAGACAATGATTTTTAAAATGAAAAAAAAAATTTTTTTCATCTTTTGTAGCTGCAATTTATGCACCTTTTACATCCGAAATTCATTAAGATTGCAATTAAAAAATTCCCCTTGAAAATAAAAGTATGCATTTTGTATATTATGTTGATAATAAATAAATTTGTCAATCATTAAATCCTTTGAAAAGAAGCTGTCTAACAAATATGTTTGGTAAAAGTACATTGCCTCAATTTCAATAATTTGAAAAATTAATTGTTTCGACATGCATGTTTACCAAGTTTTCCATTTCCAGCCTTGTTTCGACATGCATGTTTCCATACCAAGTCCTATGTAATAAAACTCATAGACATCAAACCTGTAATCTTCTCATACAAAGAATCGTAAGTCAATTACTGTCGAATCTATTAAGACAATGTTTCAAATAAAATGTGGGAACCTCCAGAATATTTGTAATCTAAAAGCGTGTTTAATAACCCTCATTATATATGTTAACCAATTAGATCGATAAAGTTAATGCGAAAACTACTGAAATTAGTGTAAATGGCAATAACAATAGAATAACTTGATAAAGTCAGGTATAGTACATATAAATTGACTACCTTCTATATAAGAAGCATCGGGAAAGAGCAGGTGGGGCTTCTATTTACTTCTCTGACAATTAATAAATGGTTTCTGATAAGACATATATGCATTCCTATTATCACTAACCTTTTGGGGAAAAAAAACGGTTATGTTTGTTTGCGAAAGGTGGAGGTCTTCTCATATCTTCTTGAACTATTTTTCTTCTTTGTTTTCATTTGCTTTTTCATTAATATAGATGATTATAAGAAATGTTTTGGTTCAATGAATAATTTATAAAAATAGTGTTCACACATGTTCTTTGTAAAAAAAAAATCTTATTTATAAAAATTACAATCGAAAAGTATAGAATTAAAGAGTTAAAGAGATGTTAACGTAAAATTTTTTGAAAAAATGTTTACTTTATTATGCAAACAATGAATTTTAAAAAGATATTTTTTTTTTTTTCATTTTTTGTAGCTGCAATTTATGCACCCTTTACAACCGAAATTCATTAAGAAAGCAATTAAAAAAATTCCCCTTCAAATTAAAAGTATACCTTTACTATATTATGATTGACGATTATTAAATGTTCTGAAAAGAAACTGTTTGTAAAGGCAATGAACAAAGGCAGAAGAAACGGAGATAGTGTAGGCAATGTACAAAGGCAATGTAGGCAATGAACAAAGTCAAAATAAACAAAGCCAATGTAGGCAATGAACAAAGGCAAAAGAAACAGAGATAGTGTAGGCAATGAACAAAGGCAAAATAAACAAAGGCAATGTAGGCAATGTACAAAGGCAAAAGAAACAAAGGCAGTGTAGGCAATGTAGGCAAACAATGGCAACAAAAGCAAACTTTTACCAAACTATGTTTGGTAAAAGTACATTGCCTTTGTTTGAGTAATTTGAAAAATTAAAAGTATTAGGAATACTACTATTGGTCCAGTGGAGTTTTATTTATAAAATTATATTGAACGAAGCTCTACTAAAACCATACTATATTTATATTTGAAACGCACATTATAGAAATTTCAATTTCATTTCGAAAACAAACGAGGCAGTCTCACGTCAGTTATTTATCAGAACACACGCTTGCTCTTTTATTACCTTACTCAAAAAACAGCACATTCCTAAATACTCTGATTCAAATTCCGAACTAAATGGTGGCGCGAAACACCACTACCACCATCACAACAACAGCAACAAAAAATTTTAAGACCCCTCAAGTAATCAGCACGCTCTATTAAAATAAACTCTCTGAAAATACTTTCTATCTTTCCCCTCCATTGCTTTGCCTGAGACTAATACGGCATTTAAAGTATTTATCTTCCGAAAACGCCAGGAACACGAGAGAAAACATTGCCGAGAAAATCTAATTACAAAAAAAAGAGCTTTTTAACTGCTGGGGCCATTTGGCGAGACCAAAAATGCATAATCCACTGGCAATATCCACTCCACGTTTGGTAATGAAATTTGGCATGGTTGCTGCCATGGTGCGAAGGGTTAAACCGCATACCAACCCATGTAATGTCATTTCCAAACCTTCCCCACCACCAAAGCCTTCTAAAACTCAAGCTTTCTTAATGGCTGCTTTCTGATTATTATGAATTTTAATTACACCCCTACAAGAAACCGAATATCACCTACGTCATTAAGAAAGAACAAATATCTTCCCCTTGGATAAGCAGATAGATAATACAGGTGCGTCATTAATTAAATATGAAAGTTTTTTTAAGGGATAAACCATTTTTTTCCCTGCATGGTAATAATTGCAACTAAACATGAAAGGGAAGATACAATGTTGGCCTCGTATTAACCGATAATGCTGAAGGATGGAGTATTAGGGGTAAAAACTAGGATGGGAAAAAGTTGTTTGAAGCGAAAAAGCCGAAATTACTTTCAGGCACCGTGTTAAATAATTTAATCCCTAGATCATGAGATTTTTTTTCCCCTACTGACTCTTTCTTTTTTTATATATATATAGATTTTTCTTTAAGCTAGTGTTGGTTTGGAGGGAAAGGAAACATTTTTTTTTTCTTTCTGCGTTATGGGATTTATTCGGCTTTCTGGAAAATAGGATGATTGAAAAATAGGATATTCAGCATCTTCTGCTTATAGTTTTTTTCCCTCCTTCACTTGCGTTTTTACTTTTTGTTATAATAGAGATCGATCAATATCAACTTGTCGTAGTTGTTTATATGCTTCTTTGGAGAATTGTGCATAATTTAATACGTATAGTTTATGCATATTTAGCCATTAAAAGTTCCCAATATATTTCTTGTACATTTAAAAAAAAAATGTATGGGTTTAAATGGAATTTTTGAAACATTTTTTGAAAGACTTTACAAATTTTATTTCAGAACTATATTATTATTCTTCATTGGCGCAACAGCTCCATGGTGGATCATGGGCGTCTCCCTGATGCCTCAGTTTGAGACAGGAGATGTTTCCTTTTTTTATGGGGTAGGGTTGCCAGGTTTTTGCCCAACGCTCTACAGTCATATTAGACAGGGTCTACAGTCATATTAGAGTATGATATTATATATATATATATATATATATATATATATATATATATAATATCATACTCTACTTATATATACCAGAACCGATAGGCAATAAAGGAATAGCATGATCTTCCGAGATGACTTTTAAGGGTATCTGCTCGACATTTGCATTTCATATGGGAAGAAACCCTGAAAACTTGTCATCAGGCAGCAGGTTTGTCGATTAAAGACACTTTAGCATGTTCTGCGTACTTTACTAATGGTACATGAATTGGGCGAAGCAAGTAAATTGATAAATAAGCTATTAATTATAACTCTTATATCAAATTGTTGAGCAAACTAACAACACTTCTCTCCTTCATTTTATACATGTAATTTTATTACTATAAATAATTCTGAAGAACTTAAAAGCACGATTGTTAAAAATATATAAGATTTTGAAAATATGTTATATTCAATTAAGTGGTTAGTTTCAGCAGATTAAACAAGAATTATAACATCGTAGCTATTTTTTATAAAAACATAAGGGCTTAATTACTTATTACTAACAAAACCTTTTATAAGCTATTTCTGTTCTCATAGTTGAGATTAAAAATTATTTGTCTGATAGAATACCTCCAAAATTCTCAAGAAATTTCTTACAACAATTTTCTTAATATCTATATCATATCATATTTGGCCGTCGTGGCTCTTGAATAACCTTGCCCAAGATTTTTCTCTATAAAACTACCTTGAAACTGTTTCCGTAAGTTGGATACGACGCTGGACATTACATTGGACTATCTAATAATCAGGATCAGGATTAGAGATTGGTTATCTTCTAAGCCTCTACTAGATTGCCATTCCATCATCTATACGTTGACGGTTACTCATTTTTGTTTGAATTTAACCGATTGCCAGAAAATGAAACTCGATTAAATTCGGCAATGTATGTGACAAGCGAAATGATGATTTTGCCACGCGAGCTTATATAACATATACCTCTACTATCTCCGCCCGCACTCACATATACACTTAAATATGTATTTGACACACAAGATTTTCATCTTTATTTAGAAGCAGTAGTTCAGTTCTTCTCATGAAATTCGTTGAAATATAAAAATCTTTTGATTTTGAAGAGCATCAGGGAGCAGTAATCTAAATATGCTTACTTATAAAAAAAAATAAATAAAAAAAAGAACCAAATTCATTCAAATTCAAAACATTTGTCTTCTAATTGTGTCTAATCCTCATCGTCCTGTAGAACGGGATGAACAACCCACGAGTAGTCAACTCATGAACGGAGGGAAAGGGAACAGCCTCTGTTGCGATGGAGCACACGTATGTAGAAGTCTGAGTTGGCTCCGTGTCGCTGAAGAAGGATGACAGCGCTTTCCGCGAGGACTTTTTGAGGCGCGTATTTTTGTATAGTATGGGGTAAAACCCTGAAAAGTCTTCCAGGTAGTCCGAGTCACGAGGCAAGAGGCTGAACATCACAAACGCCATCAAGTCATATCGTTTTTGAAACAGTGTCTACAACAAAGCCGCCAGCGGATTGAACCTCAGCCTTACTGCTTACCAGTGGTGCATGTTGCCACTGAGCACCGAGTCGGGCCTTTCTTTAAGTAAAGCATGTGACTTGAGTCTAATAAGTTTCTCATGCCAGGAAATGGAGTTAATCGGGTATACATTGATTAATTTTAAAATCTGCTGTTGCGACAAACACCAAAAAACGTTTAAGCAGAAAAAAAAAACACTTGCTTACAAACAGAGGCCAATGTTAATTACATATAAAACAATTATTTTTCTACAGATAAGTTTTGTTTCTCATTTAAAATTTTGGAATGAATTAAGTGAACTGTGACTCATTTTAAAAATGGTCGCCTTTAAAAATTTTGTGGAACAACAATCGTTAATTGAAAGCAATTTTCTTCTTTCCTGATACCATTCTGAATGGAATCAAATTGAAACTAAATTTATTGTTTAAACAAATTTATAGTTTTGAAACCCAATAAATAGTTTTGTTTCTGTATGGTTTATCTTTATGTATCCTTTGGTTACACATGTTTTGTCCAAAAAATACACAATGATGCGAAAACAACCTTTTTTTTATTCTTTCTCAAATATGCCACAGGAAAAAAAAAGAAGATTCCACGAGATTTACGCAACCTTTCACAATAAAACTTTTACGAAAGAGGGCGAAAGAAAGATATATATATTCTGCAGCAGAAAAAGGCCATTTCTGCTATCTGACATGGTATATGCTCCTGATGACAGCTACTGTTATTTTTAGGTGTTGAAATGACGAGTTCGCTGTTAGTAAATACTGTCGACCATTTCTCGCATTTTTATGATGGCATAAAATTCGGTTCTCCAGATGGCAGAAGATAATTTTTCTTCCTTTTTTATTCTTCGTCGGTGGCAGCAAGACGACCATTTGGCGAAAATTACCAGTTAGCTTGGCTTATTTTTTTTCCGTTCGCAAAATAGAGGTGGAAATTGCCTCTTCTTTCTTTATTAAATCGAGATCTTTTTCTACACAAATGTTTTTATTTGTAATTGGGTATGTTTTGAACATTTACGTTAAGTTTTGAATTTTGGTTTTATATAGTTTATGAAATAAGTGTAATTAATTTTAAGGAATTTTGAAAATACGTTTAAAAGAAAAAGCGATTTTTTTATCGAGAGTACGAAATTTGATAAACAATTTTTGTTAAAAAAAATAAACTAAATGCATGCTTTTTTTAACATTGATGGGCCCTGTGTTCTATTTAAATATACCACGAGTAAAGCAGCGATGAGGGATGTTAGGGGGTAGTTAATTCTAAATAATAAAATACGAGCTAGTGTCATAACTATACCATCTGAGGCCCGAGTCAAATGTTTCGAATTATGGGCCCCTTCAATGCAAAGCACTATCATTGTATTTTCTTTTTAATAAAGTATTACCTGAAATACGTATAATTTTTGTTTGATAGTATAAACTTTTAATTTAAAGGTGGCCTTAAATTAAAATTACCGGTTTTTTTAGGAATTATTTATTAAAGTTAATTTTATGGGTTTCTGATCAACAAAAGTGTCACTGACAGCATCAAAGTTCAAATTACGGGTACTGGAATGTTCGATGGATTCCCTAAATAAATGAATTTAACAATGTCAAGTGATACATGGGTGGTAGCGGTAATTTCCACTTTTTATTTTATAAATACCTATTCAAGAGCCAGGAATCGGAGTAGTCCCTATAGTATAGCATCGGGATTACCCCTGCTTAACTATTTTTATTACTATTACTACCAGATGTATCATACAATGAATACGGGCGGAATTATTGCTCATTAAGAGCTAGAAGGTATTTTCGGGGCCTGATGGCCGAGTGTTTGACATTCGGTACTATAGGCTTCGTACTGAGACCAGGCGGTGCCGGATGTTTTTATTGATTCGGAATTCATTTTAAACCGTTGGTCGTGGTATAATATGACTATTGGGCTTAGGGCTGACAACCCTATACCATAAAAAGACATCTTATGTAGGAAAATGGCCTTGGCCCACCTTGGGGCTGTTGCGCAGATGAAGAATAAATTTAAATATTACGTCAAATGGCAAAGAATATAAATAATTTATTATATATCGCTAATATTTATAGCTACAATATTTATGAGGTATGTTTACAATAAAAGTTAATGTGCCTATTCTTAATTAGGAGGTTTAATATTTATTATTAGTGCTATCTTCAATTTAATTCTTTCTCTGAGGTACAGCAGTTGAGACAAAGCATCAACCACGTGATTTGTTAATTATTTATAAATCCTTTAACCAAATTTTGCCTCCTCTTCTTTTAACACATAAATCCAGCGACAAAAACAATCTATCACCCTATAACACCGGATTTGTTATTTATTTATTAAACCTTTAACCAAATTTGGGCCTCGCATGCATCATTCGGAACATTGTTAATCAAATTATACCTGTCAACAACACCTCATGCTGCAAGTTTGCGTCAGAATATTCACAAAAGCTTATTGAATAAAACCTATAAGGATTCCCCCCACATTACGACAAATTGATTGAATACACTGCCTGATGGAAATGTAATATTCAAATATGCATTCACTAGTTAGATTGTTAGCTCTATTAATTCAGATTTTCCCTTTGCATATCCGATTGGGAATATGCTGATTGCCGAAGGGATTTGGTTCAATGCTGGATTTTAAAGTTTAATTAAATGCAAGATTCATAAGAATGGTGTTCATTTGAATATCTTCTTTTGTTCATTTCTATTCATTGCCTTGTTTACGAAACGTTTTTCTTTCATCAGTTTGGAATGAATTGAGGTTGAAGTAGATATCTCCTTGTTGAAGTATGTTGATTTAATTAAGTCCAAAAATAATTTTCATTTGTTTGCAAATAAGATTCGTATATTGTAGGTTTCCTTAGATTAATATGTAAATTGTTTCATCTTCTGAATGTGAATCATTGCTTTTTTTTAAATAAAATATTTAATTCTTTTAATAAAAAACTTTAGATATTGTATTAAAAACTCTGTTTATTTCTGTGTATAACAACTAACTCATATTGAAGACATAGTATCAAATTGATTATTACTTCCCAACAAAATGTTTTACGTATGCAAAAATATAAAATATAAAAGCAATATAAAATATAATAAAAACCTAAAATATAAAAGCATTAGCACAGTATTGAAAATAATTTCCATTTATTTCTTTTTGACATGTATCATAAAGTAAGATTTAAAGTTAATATTTCAAGAAATTGTATTTAAAAAAAAAACCACAATTCAATATATCATTGAATTACAGATATTTTTCACTTAAATTTGAATTTTTAACTTATTTTAGAATAAGTCAAAACATTTTTAAACTTAATGTCAACCAAAATCTTTTTTTTTCTAAAGATTAATTTATATACTCTATAAAGAAGATTATAAGAATGTTTCAAGTACAAAGAGTTGTTGTTGTTGTTTCTTATCCCACTTGGCTGGCCAAGCCCACGAGCCCATACGTACTCATGATTGAAGGGGAAGGAAGCAGCTTCTGTTGTGATGGAGCACCCGTAGGTAGAAGCCTGACTTTTGCTCCGTGACGCTCTTACAGTCATAGGAGACCGGGACCTACGGCTTAAAGTGGATTCCGAACCACTACAAACATCCATGGCACCGCGGGCATTCGAACCCGAAACCTGTGGCACCGAGCGCCAGAGCGCTAGACACTCGGCCATTCAGGTCCCAATACAAAGAGTAAGAGACAAAATAGATTTAGACCATTGTTAATTATTACATCAATACAACATTCGTAGCATTATCATAGCATATCGTATTGTAATCGTGCTTCCTCCTACATACTGGCAAGAGCGCCCCCTTTGATGTTCCGGAGAAATGGTAGTAGGAAGTACACTCTCATCTCGTCGGAAGTACAGCGCAATCTGCGTTAGAGTTGAGAAATGCGTAATTTATAGTCTCTCATTCAGAGAGGAAATATATTTAGCGCATCCCAGCGCATTAGTTGGCCTACAGACTGTCATCCGGAGAGAAAGTATATTTCGCACCCTGCGCACATCCGAGTTTCGGGTTTTCGGCGTAGAAGGAGTCCTTTGACGAATCTATAATTATCTGTCTTTAAAATGCGTTTAGTATTGTATTCTCTAATTATATACGTATGGTGTTTGTGCATGTATAAATAAAGCTATGATTTTTCAAATATGTGCCACAAGTATCTCCACCAAAACCAAACCCAGTTACAATCTAGTTTCCCAGCCTCCACACTACAGTAATTTAAATAAAAGCTCATTTGCATACTCACATTATAGATTTTTTTATACCTTTTCCGTTTTTATATTTAAATATAGTACCTACAGATTTACAATAAGAATATGTTACAGTGTTTCATTTAAAAAACGGAACTTTATAAAGAACCCTGAAATCAATTCTGCGTATAAAACTTGTTTAAAATTCGATTAGGAAACATCATTGTCCACAAATAAAAGCAAAAGAAACGAAGTAAACAAGTATAAATGAAAAATAAAAAAATATTTTTTTCCCATTCTTTCCAAGTGAGAGGAAAGAAAAAAAATCCATACCCATTGTAGCAGTGTAGAATGCGATTTATTTTTGAGGTTTTTGAAAAATTCCGGCGCATTCTTTTTCTCCTATTTTTGGACATACCGTTTCCCCTAAGCTAAAATAAAATGCCATTTCCTCTCGCTCAAATTGAAAGGTTTTACTCAGTGAAAGCCTGCATGATATTGGAACTACTAACTCACCCGCACCTTCATTTAAAGTGCACGGCCCCCAACAATATTGATTCTATCGCCTGCAGTCTCAAAATCCCCTCAGAGCTGTTTATAAGTTGGATTACTACAGCTTTTTTGTGTTGCTTTGCTTTTAAAACTTGATTACTGAATTTCCGAGTATGTGACAGCTGCTGCAATTATAACGAAGATGAAACGCGTTATAATATATATAAAAAAAAGAATCGAAAACTATCTCGCTGTTTGTCTTGTTTTTGAAATCTCTGCCAATGTAACTGTCAACAGTTATTATGAAAGATTTCTAAAAGTAAGCCCTTTTCGAGAATTGAAGTTAAATGACACTTTCTTTGTTTGGGTTTGGGAAAAGTAATATCTTTCAGATGTGCGTCAGTCTTTTTATGGTTTAAATTTAACGGATTTTTGAAATGTTTTGAATTGAGTAAGAGAAATTCCCTGAAAGGCATTTAGTGATGATAAAAGTGTTAGAATACGTGTTAGCGTGATTGTAAAAGCTGCCGCCTTTTACACTTTTCAATATTTGAAATGAAACTTCACATTGTGAAGACATGACTTTTGAAGTGTTAATGCAAAAGTTTTGAATACTTTAACACATTACATAAATAGTAATTGCTTCTGTCATAATAATGTTAATTCAATCCATTATGTTTAAATTAAATTTTCATTATGTCTTGTTTATTATTGAGATTGATTTTGAATGGATTCTATTTATTGTAAAGATGTAACATAATCATCTCCCTATTTGGGTAACATATATATACAATTCTAAACTTATTTGATTTATATTTATAAAGATAGTTTTGTTTTATAATTTTATTTCTTTGGGTAGACTATAATAATTGCATTTTTTTAATAAAATATTTAAAGCATTTTAGTTCAGTGAAAGGAAACACGGGTTATTTTGTTGAAAATTGCTTAAAAGCATAAAAAGCTTAATATTACTTAAGTAAAATTTACTTAACTAAAGTACTTGAATTACTTTAATTATAACATTAATAGTGTTTCAAAAATTTCGAAGATTATTTCAAAAGTAAAATTCATAATTTAATGCATTTTATTAATTAGTTACATGCATATATACAATGGGGTCTCATGGCCAAGTGGCTGGCGCTCATGTTATAGGTTTCGTGGTCGAGTACGTTGCCATGGCTGCTTGTCCTGATTTGGAATTCACTATAAACCGTAGGTCCCGTTCTAATATAAGTGTAGAGCTTTCGGCGTAGGGCTGACAACACAACCCCGTAATAAAGAAAACATCAGATTACGGCCTTGGCCCACAATGGGTCTGTTGCGCCATTGAAGAAGGCTATATTAATTATATATTTTTAATTTAAAATAAATTAATCAAAGCATTTTAGCTTAGTTTTGATTGAAGATGTGATGTTCAAACATACAAACATGGGTTATTTTGGGGAAAGTGCTTAAATTCAAATTTTTTTTTTGTTAAGGGATCTTAACACACAAAAGTCGGTCAAAATTTTAATTGAAATTTTAAAAATGTTTCTGACAAATATTTTTCTGGATTACAATTCTAAAGTATATATTTATGGCGTCGCTCTAAATATCGAAATCGAAACTAACAGCTTTCTCACTCATGATATTGGGAAGTTTCATAAAAACTGCCTGTAAAGCAGCATAAATACACAATAATATAAAACATCATCAGTATTCAGTTCTTTTACTACTATGCCCAAAAAGTAAGACCAACTTTTTTTTCCTTCAAAAACTATTTATTCTTCCAAATGTATTTCATCGCCTTCAAAGTAATCCCCTCCGGACACAAGGCACTTCTGCCAGCTTTTTTCCGAATCCTCAATGCGTGCTAAAAAGTCATCGCCTTCAAAGCGCGCGGCAATTCACGTTGAATCTCTTCAGTACGCTCAAAACGGTGTCCCCGGAGTGGTCTTTTGAGTTTAGAGAATAGCCAGAAGTCGCACGATGTGAATACGGTGGTCGTGGAACGATATAGGTTTCAATTTTATCGAAAAGGTCCCAAAGAATCAATGCAGTGTGAGCTGGAGCATTCCGTGTTTTCGGTACCAATCGAGATTTGACGCGTTTGAGGCCCAAAATGGAATTGATCTATAGTTTTGAAATTCCAACATCATCAGCAAGGTCTTTAATTGTAAATCGATGGTTTGCAAGCACCAAATCTTTAATTTTTTGAACGTGAGCATTGTCGGGTGAGGTGGATGGTCGACCAGAAGTCTCTTCGTCTTCAACGCGTTCTCTGCCTTCTTTGAAATGTGTATATCACTTGTAAACATTTTTTCCCGATATAGTAATGTTCACCGAATACCGTCTGCAACGTTCTATACGTTTCCGCGAACAAAGTTGAATACAAGTCCTTTGCTCAATTAATTCAGACCTTTCAAAAATTGCCGGAATCAATTTTAGCGTCTCACAAAGACAAGCGTAACTCAAACACTAATGAATATTTTGACGTCACATTTCACACAGATGTCAAGGACAGTGCCAGAAACCTAAAAAAGAAAAAAATTGAAATTCCATAAGCCCCGGAATTTTAAATTGAAAAATGGTCGTACTTTTTGGACACAGTAGTATTTCACTGCTTATATTTCAAGTAATTATTTCACATAATGTTTATGTTTCAAATAATTATTTCACATAATGTTCATGTTTCAAATAATCATTTCACATAATGTTTATGTTTCAAATAATTATTTCACATAATGTTTATGTTTCAAATAATTATTTCACATAATGTTTATGTTTCAAATAATTATTTCACATAATGTTTATTTTCAAATAATTATTTCACATAATGTTTATGTTTCAAATAATTATTTCACATAATGTTTATGTTTCAAATAATTATTTCACATAATGTTTATGTTTCAAATAATTATTTCACATAATTATGTTTCAAATAATTATTTCACATAATCATTTATGTTTCAAATAATTATTTCACATAATGTTTATGTTTCAAATAATTATTTCACATAATGTTTATGTTTCAAATAATTATTTCACATAATGTTTATGTTTCAAATAATTATTTCACATAATGTTTATGTTTCAAATAATTATTTCACATAATGTTTATGTTTCAAGTAATTATTTCACATAATGTTTATGTCTCAAGTAATTATTTCGCATAATGTTTATGTTTCAAGTAATTATTTCGCATAATATTTATATTTCAAGTAATTATTTCGCATAGTACTTATATTCCAAGTAATTATTTCACATAATGTTTATTAAATTACTTAACTTAATTATTTAAATTATACTTCCTTCATTGACGCAACAGTTCCATGGTGGGCCAAGGCCGTCTCCTTATTGGCAGAGATTTCGAGACAAAAGATGTTTTCTTTCTACGAGGTAGGGATGTCAAATGATTATATTAGACAAACTGTTTGCAATAATTTCAAAGATATTCATGGCATTATTTCAATGTTTATATTTCAAATGATTATTTCAATGTTTATATTTCAAATGATTATTTCAATGTTTATATTTCAAATGATTATTTCAATGTTTATATTTCAAATGATTATTTCACATAATTTTAATATTTCAAGTAATTATTTCGCATAATGTTCATACTTTAAATAATTATTTCACATAATGTTGATATTTCAAGTAATTATTTCACATAAAGTTTATATTTCAACTAATTATTTCCCATAATGTTTATTAAATTACAGAACAATAATACAAAATATCATCAGTATTCAGTTCTTTTAGGTTCTGTGTAACTAACGTCAAACTTTTTTTTCTCCATCTCCTATTGCTTTCTTTCCGTGCTGGGGTTAAAATGACGTTTTATTTGGAGAGAGAGAGAGAAAAAGTACTTTCGGGCAGATGATATTTGAAGAAAAAAAGCTGCCAAAATCGGCTTTTCTACAGAGAGTACAAAGAAATGAAAAAGGAGGAAAAAAAAAAGCTCGAATCGATCCCATGTTTCTCAATCTATTGATTTTGAATTCTTCTTGTGTGTTTAGTTTTTTCAAGACCTTACTTTATTGATTTAAAAAAAAAAAAATTCTATTTTTTTTGGAATTTGAAGAGGCTTTTAGAACCTTTTTTTTATTTCTCACATTTTTATAATAATTATTATTTTTTTAATTTGTAATTTTTCCTTAACGCTTTTGGAGGTGTTAGTCAGGTTAAATTAAAGCACCTGTGAATTGCAGAAAAAAATGCAGTAAGGACTTATTTATTTTAAAAGGTGTAATTGATTATAAAAAAATCTTATTTTATTGTAAAAATATTTTATTTAATATTGTAGTGTGCATGTTGGGCAAACTGATTGTACTGGTTATAGTTGGGTTATAATACTTGAGCCACAGGTTGGAAAATACACAGCTTTATTTACACACATACAATTAGAGGCATACACTGTTTAACACATTTAAAGACAGACAACGGGGAAGAACTTCACTTCTAAGCAGAAACCACGAATACTTACTTGGGTACGCGCAATGCGCGCGAAAGATACTTCCTCTCCGGGTGAGAGTCTGTAGGCCAACTATTACGCAGGAATGCGTTATATCTATTTCCTCTCAGGATGAGAGACAGTAAACTAAACGATTCACGATTCTTAAAACAAGCACATGATTTCGTAGTACTTCCTTGCAGGTGAGAGTCTCAAGGCCTACTGACCATTTTTCCTGAACGCCACAGGGGGCGCCGTTGCCAGTGCGTAGGTTTGGTTTGTCGCTCTGCGGTCATTTTGTGCACATTTTGCGCTAATTAACGTGGATTCCGAAACACTAACAAACATCACTAAGCCAGGATTCGAACCTGTAGCATGTGGTACCAAAGGCCGCATCGCATCGCAAGTCAATTGGTCATTAGGCCGCTCTCTCTCTCTCTCACATCTAGAATCAGGCTAACCTAGAGGGAGTAATCCTGGCTTTCTTTATACGACACACAAATGTCAGACAATTATGCCTAATGAAGCATGGTTGTGATGTATAATATCATTGAATTTTATAATCGAAGTTATACTTTTAATAATTAGTAATTCTACAACCAATGATCTGTAATAACTCTATAAATATAAACAAAACAGTTCTGTTTAATAGGTGCACCAAAATTACTTTTAAATATTGGCTATTTTGTACTTTGCACATGAATATGGCTGCATTTTATGTTTGTGTTTACAAACATACAATACATGTTACTACATTTTATTATGTTTTATTTTCCTTATAGATCGATATTTTTCTACAACTTTATATTTGAATGTTGTAATGTATATCGCTTGATATTATTTTTTTCCTTGGAATCAGCAATTCATTAGCGAGCACAATTTAAGTCGATAAATTAAAAAACCTGAATAGAATGAACTATCGCGGAAAATATTTCTCAATTGAATTGCTTAATAGAATACGAATATCATTTATTAATCAAATATCACTTGATTTCGAACTCTAATTTGTTAATTTGCCAGTAGAGGGCCCTGCTAGGTATATCATCGTGGTCGAACAAAGTCATTTTACTATACGCAATTATAACTAAATCCGTCTCGGTTAACCAATTACTTGAGTTAAAAAGTCATTATTTCTAAGAGTTAATGTTTTATCCCTATATATCTAATCAAACAATAGACAGGAAAAGCATATCCAATCAGACAATAGACGGGAAAAATCTGCATCAGCTAAAACTTCGTTAATGTATTTTAAACATGAGAATTTTTCAGAATTATTTAACATTTAAACATTTCTGTGAATAATTTTGCAGTAAGATAAATTTTTTAACCCTTTTTTAATTTTTTAGCGAACATTAATGAATTAATGTTTAAAGTAATGATTAATTAAATGCAGATAAAAAAAATTGTTTTCATCTAACTTTGAGCAATTCTCTTATGTCGTAAAAATATTTCTTTTAGAGTCAAAAATAATGACTGAAACAATTTTTCAAAAATTATGTGGAATGATAACTTGTTTTTAAGATTGTTGTTTATGGAAGTTATACACTCATGTCCATAAATTAAGGATAATTCAGAATCACACAGAAATTGAACTCTAAAATAAAAATTTCACCTGTAGAATTATCACACACATCTTGAAGAAGAATATGCAAATTACAGGAAACCACTAGATGGTGCGGATAGTGTTGTTTCGGGGCGCCATGGGTGCTGAATTTCTGTTTATGGATGACAACGCCCGTCCTCACCGTGCAAACATTGTAGACGAATGCCTTCAATTGGAGGATATCACCCGTATGGATTGGCCAGCATACTCACCTGACTTGAATCAAATAGAGCATGTGTGGGATATGCTTGGCCGACGAATTGCAGCCCGTCAACTCCCTCCCACCTGTCAACCGGAACTTCGGAGGGCATTTCTTGATGAGTGGTGTAATATTCCCCAAGATCAGATTGATAATTTGATACTCAGCATGCCTAGGCATTGTAAGGCCTGTATTGCATCGTCCGGGAGATATACTCCATATTAACCATCATACTAACCATGTTATACTGTTTTTTGTAAATAGGTTCTTTTTTGAAATTTGCTCCAGGGAGTAAAAATCGCAATTTTTATTAATTATGTCAAACATATAGCATCTTTTTTGCTCTTTACCTTTTGTTTAATAAATAGACTTTGCAAATAAGTCAAATTTGTTTTGCTTCTGTCTCTTTCTTTGCCTGAACTTCATTACCCTTAATTTATGGACATGAGTGTAAAATATTTATAGAGTGAGTGGTTTTAAAATAATATCGCAAGTCGTATTTTTTTAACAGAGAAATAAAAAAAATTAACATTTTAAAATAAAATTGATATTCTTAATAAAGATAATATTCGAAAATATATTTGTTTTGATAAGTTTTGTAAATTTATAAAAAAAAATAAAATAATTGAAAATAACACAAAAAAATTGAATTTCGACATTAAAAAAAACAAGTTTATTAATCAAAATCTCTTTTACACAAATATTAGTAACAGTAGTATTTTTATTTTTAAATTAGTATTTTTTTTTTGTTTAAATCAAAATCTTACATTAATGAATAAAAAATACAACATGAACTGACTTATTACTCACCAAAACAGTTATCATATATATATATAAAAAAAAAAAAAAAAAAAAAACAGGACTCAGCAAACAAGCACTTAGATATCCATCACCCTATAAAATGGAAGCGACATTTTTTCCCTTAAAAGAAAATCCAAAAGTATTTTGTAAGGAATCTTCTTTAAACTGCCTCTTAAAAGTAACAAGAACATTAAAAAAATGTCAGGGAAGTGACTACCATTTTGATGTGAAAAAAAGTCCGTCTAAATGAAACGAAGTCGTTTTTAATTAAGGGCGAAATCTCATTCGTCCCAAATGGTAAAAAGATACTGTGAATTAAAAACCCTGTTACTAGAAAGGGACCAGCATTGCTTGGAATCAGCAATTCATTAGCAGGCACAATTTAAGTCGATAAATTAAAAAACCTGAATAGAATGAACTATCGCGAAAAATATTTCTCAATTGAATTGCTTAATAGAATACGAATATCATTTATTAATCAAATATTCGATTTAGTTTTATATTAACATAAATTTTAAAACAGAAACTTTATTTTAATTCAGCAGTTTAATCGGCGGTTTCAATGTCCTCAGCAGTTAAATTATAAATATTATTCTATTTCAAATGTCCTTGATTATTATGGTTAATTTACTTGAAAGTTTAAACTTTGTGTTATTTTCAATTTTTTTACTTTTTGAAAAATTTATAATACCTATTAAAAAAACAAAGATAGTTTCGATTATTTTTCTTTGTTAAGCATTTCGATTTTATTTTAAAATATGTAATTTTTATTTCTCTGTTAAATTACGACTTGCGAGTCGAATTATAAATTATAATTATTATTTTATTTCAAAAACATCTAAGAATGACGAGTTATTTATATTAAATGCGGCAATATTTAATAGAATATAAATTATTCAATTTTTAAAAAAAAAATTATGATAAAAAATAGGCGAAAACTTAATAATTATTTCTTATTTCATACATTTGTTTTTTTTTTTTGAATGACACAAAAGATTTTGGGTACTTGAACATTTTTATTAAATAATTATTGACATACAATGATATAAGGAACATTTTTACTGGTTACTTATTAAAAATAAATTTTTTACTTCTGCTTTAACAGACGAATGCCTTATTTCTTTGGCATAAATAAATGTTTAAAAGAAAATTTTGTGATGAAGTAGAAATCGGTTAAGTTTCAATCAATATAAATTGAAACAACTAAGAAATTGATTAAGAACAATTAACAAATTGAATCTGCCAATTTTACTTCTTTAATATTATTATTTTTTTCCAAATATAAATTTGTTCATCAAAGTTATTATATTTTTATATAACTATCTGTAAACATATTTGTTTTTAAAGCTGATTTAAAAAAAAACTGCAAATAAATCTTATATGCTATTTGGGTACATTAAAAGTAAATATCAGCATAGTCACCCATTTCTCCGACAGGTGGCGCACATCAACACTGCGAGAAAATCTGATCTCCTTTGTGATTAATTGTGTATAAGCATTTTTTCTCCATTTTTATTAATAATTTGATTATATTTAAAAAGTCATGACAGAGTAGAACAGTTTGCAATTTGAAAATAAGGAAATCTTTTGTTCTGGCAAATATTCTTAAATGTTATTTGATGAAAAAAGTTCCTTATTGTTATGAATGAGTTTTAATTAATTGCAATTTCATTATTAATATAAATAAATAGCAGAGTAGTATTATATGATGTAATTTAAAAAAAAAAAAAAAAAAATTTTTAAATTACATATTCATCCCATTCCACAATAGAATTAAATTTACATATACATTATTTTGAAGCATCTCCATTTATTTTATTTAAATTAACGATTTTATTTCCTTAAAATATTAATTTCGAATGAAACTAACAGATTAAGTAACAAATGAAATCTTTGAATATCGCATTCCATGCAAAAATATAGAGAAATACACCGAATATCCCTATGAAAAATAAGGATAAAGATTCGATTTCACTGATGGCATCCAACGATACTCAATTACTACATGATAATACATGTAAATATCTTGCATCAACATTCAGGTTTTCTGGTGGAATTTTCTAATGTTTTTTTTAAATGATACGCAAATGGAGAACAGATTTTTCCTTTCTATTTCTTCATTTGCTGCTTGTGGACGTATTTGGGAAATTCATAATTGGATTATTTAAATTTTTGAAATTGACCTAGTATATTAATTATTTGATGCTACATATATATATATTTATAATAATATTATATAAATATAATATTACTTAATAGTATATTATTATTATTTACTTTATTTTATTGAACTCTAAATACAATTAAATTTAATTCTATACTATTAAATAATATTATATTTATATAATATTATTATTATATTATATGTAGCATTAAATAATTAATATATTAGTCAATTTCAAAAATTTAAATATTTATTAAACAAATAATTTACAAAATATTAAGATAATTTCATAGTATATTATTATTATTTACTTTATTTTATTGAACTATTTTATTATTATTTACTTTATTTTATCTTTATTAAATATTAAACCATTGAATTTTGCAGAAATTAGATTTTTAATAAGGAAATAAAACATTAAAAAACGATTAAATTAAATTATTCATTAATTAACATAAAACCTAACTGTTTTATTAGCATTTTAAGAATTTTTTATAAAAACAATCATTTTGTTAAATTTCACAAAACTATTTGAATAATAAACATTTTTTAGTATTTATTACACTAAAATATTGTTTGTCCAAAAATCTGATCCACAATTAAATGTTATTTTTTGGCTATTTGTCATCAATATATATCTTTTCATTATCATTATTAGTATTTAAAATACCAAATTTGCATAAAATTAAAAACGAACAAATGAGTTAGAAACAATACCATTTTTCTGTGCTTCTTTTTATATTTTTTTTTTACAATTTCCTAGTTAAGTAATAAATCTAGCACACTGCACACTGTCGATCCCATATGGACAAAAAAGCGACGTATCTACACATCTTCCGCTCAATAGATCCTACATGACACTCATTCCACCCATTCAGATATCATTTTACTTTTGGGTGAGTCAACATAAACAATAAATAATCTTTTCTTGGGTAACTTAAAGCCGAAATCGATTTTTATAAAAATGTTAGAATTGGCGCCTCGCGATCGCTTATCTCTCCAGATATCGATTTTAAATTTATCATTTCCCGAACCTCAAAGGAGCTGCCATCCATAGAACTCATAAATGTCAACAGATATTTTTGGTAACAAGCCCGCTTAATTTATATCCCGAGCCGTTCTTAAAAAGACATTGTAACAAGTGTAAATGTCTTTGTTGTATGGTGATGTTTCCCATAATTCTATTTTAGTAAAATAAAGAATTCTGTCTTGAATACCTTCAATTAGCTAACATATTTAAATTCGTTACACAGTTACAATGTTTGAAAAAGTGTTGTATTAGTTACAATTCTGTAATTTTTGTGGCTAATGATAGCAAATCAAATGCTTCATATTTAAAAGATGGCGTATTATGCATATATATCTATTAGTATATCTGTCTACTGTAAGTATAATATCTACAAATCAAGTGCCAATGATATTTATTTATTATACATATGAAATCCACAAGATGATTCAATACAATCTATAAATAATCATTCAAAATAATACCTTGAATGCCTTCAATTACCAACATATTTAAATTCTTTACACTGTTAAAATCTTTGAAAAGATGCTGGTTATTCTTCTACAATTTTTGTGGCTAATGATAACAAATCAAGTGCCTTGTATTTAGAAGATTACCTACTATATATACATCTTTAAATGCTTATTATATCTGAATACTGTATATATAATACCTACAAATGAAGTGCCAATTATATTTGTTTGTTATACATCTTGTAGATATAACACGATTCAACATAAACTATAAATAATCATTTTAAATAATATCTTGAATACTTTTAATAAGCATATTATTTAAATTTAATTATTTAGTTCGAAATTTTGGAAAAATGTTGCATTGATTACAATTTTGTCGCCAATGATAACAAATCAAGTACCATGTATTTAAAGATGGCCTATTATGCATACTTCTATTCAGTGCTATCTAAGTGCCTACTGTATGTATAACATATACAAATCAAATGCCAATTATACTTGTTTATTATACATACTATATATACAAGATAATTCAACATAAACAATAAATAATCATTCGAAATAATACCTTGAATACCTTTATTAAGCACCATATTCAAATTTAATTACTTAGCTTGAAATTTTGGAAAGATGTTCCATTGGTTACAGTTTTGTCATTTTTGTGGCGAATGATAAAATCAATATTTTAAATCAAGTACCTTGTATTTAAAAGATGACCTATTATGCATGCACCTATTAAACGTTTATTATATCTGTGTGTTTATGTATGATATCTACAAATCAAATGCCATTTATATTTCTTTACATATTAAATATACAAGATGATTCAACATAAACAATAAATAATCATTCGAAATAATACCTTGAATTTCTTAATCAAGTATCGTATTTAACTTTGATTACTTAGGTTGAACTTTTGAAAAGAGGATGTGCAGTTTTGTCACTTTTGTGGTTAATGATAAGATCAATTCTTTAAATTAAGTGCCTTGTATTTAATAGATGGCCTATTATGCCTACATCTATTAAGTGCTTATTATATATGTCTACTTTATATATAATATCTACAAATCAAGTGCCAAGTATATTTGCTTATTATGCAGATTTTATCTGCAAGATATATAAAGATTTTATCTTTTATCTAAGAAATGTTCAACATGAAGAATAAATAATCCTTCGAAATAATATATTGAATACTGAAATTAAGCATTGTATTTAAATTTATTTATTTAGTTTGAAATTTTGGAAAGTTGTTGCATTTAGTAACAATTTGGCACTTTTGTGGTGAATGATAACAAATCAAATGTCTATTAATAAAAAGATTGACTATTGTAACTACAGTTCAAGGGTTTATTATCTACATTAAGTTCTTATCTACATCTATTAAGCTCCTTTTATATGTTCTTATTATATCTATTATATCAACAAATAAAATGCCTATTATGTCTACATTTTTTTTCTACTAGACACAAATTCGGCTTATTTTTTTTATTTAGGACTATTATTATTATTTTGTTGTTGCTGTTGTTGAACAGCGGGGGAGAGTTCCGCTAAGGTCTGTCTCAAGCAGCTCATCTGCGGGTGATTAGAAGATGACATTGTGTTCAAGAAGGAATTTTAGGGGTACATTTATATGTCCGAAATTCCACTCATTAGGATATCAATTTATACTGAAATGATTCAATATAAACAATATCTAATATATCGAAATAGATTAGATATTGTTTATGTTGATTAAATTATTGCTTAATTTAAATATTAACTTTCATGATAAAATTTAAGGAGATTCAATGAGAAATTTAAAAATTGCATTAAATTTATATTATAACGAAAACATTATTTTTCTAAAAGACTGTTATAAAAAGTTATATGCTTTAGTTAATTTTTATTTCAAAATAACAAAAAGTATTTTATGTGCCATGTTAATTAAATATAACTAATTAATTAAATTGATATAACTAAATAAATTAATTTGATATAACTAAGTAATAATAATAGGCTTACTTAATATCAAATCAATATAATAGGCTTGTTTATTATAAATATAATAGGCCTGTAAAAGTAAATAATAGGCCTGCTTATTATGAAGTAAATATAATAGGCTTGTACTATCAAGGAAACTTGCTATGAATAGTAATAGGCTTGCTTACTATCAAGTCGATATAATATGCTTGTTTACTATCAAGTCGATAGAATAGGCTTGCTTACTATCAAATCAATAGAATAGGCTTGCTTATATATCAAGTCAATATAATAGGCTTGCTTATTATCATGCCGGCTAGCAATAAATAGTATTAGGTTTGCTTACTAACAAGTCAATTTAATAGGCTTGCTTACTGCCATGCCGGCTTGCAATGAATGCCAATTGCAATGAAGTAATAGGTTTGCTTACTATCAAGAGAAAATACATGGTCTGCAAAGTAAATAAGAAATCGACACATTTCATTTATTTTAAGTTATAAATATTTTTATATTCAATTTCCACTTGTTTAACATAACAATCAAACGATTATATAAAAATATTTATAACATAAAATAAATGAAATGTGCCTATTTTTTATTTTCTTTGCTAACCATGCAAACTCTCTTGATAGTACTGCTTACTAATAACCTATTATTGTTATTGCAAGCTTACGTAATAGTACAAGCCTATTATATTGAATTGACAGTAAGCAATCGTATATTATTGATTTGATAGTAAGCAAGCCTATTCTATTGATTTGATAGTCAGCAAGCCTATTACTATTTATTATAAGCCTACTTCATAGTACAAGCCTATTATATTGACTTGATAGCAAGCAAACAAACCTATTATATTGACTAGATAGCAAGCAAACAAACCTATTATATTGACTTGATAGCAAGCAAACAAACCTATTATATTGACTAGATAGCAAGCAAACAAACCTATTATATTGACTAGATAGCAAGCAAACAAACCTATTATATTGACTTGATAGCAAGCAAACAAACCTATTATATTGACTTGATAGCAAGCAAACAAACCTATTATATTGACTTGATAGCAAGCAAACAAACCTATTATATTGACTAGATAGCAATCAAACAAACCTATTATATTGACTAGATAGCAAGCAAACAAACCTATTATATTGACTAGATAGCAAGCAAACAAACCTATTATATTGACTAGATAGCAAGCAAACAAACCTATTATATTGACTAGATAGCAAGCAAACAAACCTATTATATTGACTAGATAGCAAGCAAACAAACCTATTATATTGACTAGATAGCAAGCAAACAAACCTATTATATTGACTAGATAGCAAGCAAACAAACCTATTATATTGACTAGATAGCAAGCAAGCTTAATTCGAATGGATAATTTATATTTGAATTGATATGATAAATTATACAAGATAAAAATTCTGGATCAAAATACTAGCAAATCTTCTTTTGGGATATAATAAAAAAAAATGTTCTGTAACAAAACTGAAATTTAAAAAAAAACTCTTTAACAAGTTAAAAATGGTAGCTTTTACGTAAAAATAATTAATTTTTAAAGCTTCTGATATCAAGAATAACTATGCATCTATGGTAAAAATAAATTGCTAGACACTAGGAAATACAACACAATAAAAAAGTTTCAAAAAATTATATTACACGGATTTTCCCAAAATTTAATATTACATCATTTACCAATATTTTATAGTCACCATTATCAAGATTTTCTCTCCTTTATGAAAATAAACCATGCATAATATGTAAAATATTTTTCGATATCAAATACTTTCCCCTTTTTTCACAGGGTAAAAAAAAAAACTATCCCCCCTCAAAATGTTCGCAGCCAGCTAGACAAAAGGGGTTGAAATATTTCGCACTCCTCAATTTTCATCAAAATTTCATTCCAAACTTTATTTTCTCCAGAGCATAACTGTTCGGCACACTTGTCAGGTGAAATTGCGCTCGAAATTGCTTCTAACAAGGAGAGAACGCAACAAGAAATTTTCCCCGACACATTCTTCGCTTTTCGCGCCCTCACCAGTTTTAAAAGAGGGTAACGTGAAATAAAAAAAATAAATATAAGAATAAAAGCAAAATGAATGTACCAAAATCTCGTCGCGTCGTATGCCTCCCAGGGATAAAAGATAAGAAAAATTACCCTAGGAAAAATAAAGAAAAATAAAAATGTCGCCTTCGAAGAAGAATCTTCCAAGGCGTGGCTAATTTGAATAACATTACTTTCTAACAAAATAAGGGGGGACAAAAAAAAAGAAAGGAATGAAAAAGCGAAGTGTTTTTGGGTCAGGGAATAGTTGCTAGATAGCGGATTTGTTGACAAACCGTGATTGGACTAAATTAGGACACGTGGTGCTAGGTTTTCCAATCGCCGTCAATTCAGTGTCAAGGTAATCGAATGACAGAGCCACAAACACGTCGCCTTAAGGCCTCCTTGGATGATTGGAAGACAATATCGGAGAAATATTTCTGGTCAGGACACAGCAATTGTATTTTCCATTCTGTATAAGAAAGGTTTGGTTATTATGTGAAACAAGTTCAAATTGAATATAAAAATATTTATAACATAAAATAAATGAAATGTGTCGGTTTCTTATTTTATTTGGGAACTATGTATACTGTCTTGATAGTAAGCAAACGTATTACTATTTATTGCAAGTTCGCTTGATAGTAAGCAAGCCTATTCTATTGTCTTGATAGTAAGCAAGCCTATTCTATTGACTTGATAGTAAGCAAGCCTATTCTATTGACTTGATAGTAAGCAAGCCTATTCTATTGACTTGATAGTAAGCAAGCCTAATCTATTACCTATTGACCTATTGTTGATTGTTGACCTATTGATTGACCTATTATATTGACTCGTGGTGCTAAGCAATCGTATACTATTGACTTGATAGTAAGCAAACCTATTATATTGTATTGATAGTAAGCAAGCTTTTTATAATCACTTGATAGTATGCAAACCTATTAAGTTGACTTGATAGTAAGCAAGCCTATTATATTGACTATAGTAAGCAAGCTAAATTCTAAGAAATAAGAATTTCCTAGATTCTGAGAAATGTAACACCATAAAAAAAGTACTAAAAAAATAATATTATACGATATTCCCCGATATTTAATATTATACCCTTTACTAATATTTTATATTCACCATTATCAAGATTTTCTCGCCTTTATGAAAATAAATCATGCATAATTTGTAAAATATTGTTCGATATCAAATACTTTCCCCTTTTATCACAAGAGAAAAAAAAAGAACCCAAAAAATCCCCCTCAAAATGTTCGCAGCCAGCTAGACAAAAGGGGTTGAAATATTTCGCACTCCTCAATTTTCATCAAAATTTCATTCCAAACTTTATTTTCTCCAGAGCATAACTGTTCGGCACACTTGTCAGGTGAAATTGCGCTCGAAATTGCTTCTAACAAGGAGAGAACGCAACAAGAAATTTTCCCCGACACATTCTTCGCTTTTCGCGCCCTCACACAGTTTTAAAAGAGGGTAACGTAAAATAAAAAAAAAAATAAAAATAAAAGCAAAATGAATGTACCAAAATCTCGTCGCGTCGTATGCCTCCCAGGGATAAAAGATAAGAAAAATTACCCTAGGAAAAATAAAGAAAAATAAAAATGTCGCCTTCGAAGAAGAAGAATCTTCCAAGGCGTGGCTAATTTGAATAACATTACTTTCTAACAAAATAAGGGGGGACAAAAAAGAAAAGATAGAAAGAAGGAATGAAAAAGCGAAGTGTTTTCGGTCAGGGACTAGTTGTTAGATAGCGGATTTGTTGACAAACCGTGATTGGACTAAATTAGGACACGTGGTGCTGGGTTTTCCAATCACCGTCAATTCAGTGTCAAGGTAATCGAATGACAGAGCCACAAACACGTCGCCTTAAGGCCTCCTTGGATGATTGGAAGACAATATCGGAGAAATATTTCTGGTCAGGACACAGCAATTGTATTTTCAATTCTGTATAAGAAAGGTTTGGTTATTATGTGAAACAAGTTGAAATTGTATATAAAGATATTTATAACATAAAATAAATGAAATGTGTCGGTTTCTTATTTTCTTTGCAAACCATGTATACTGTCTTGATAGTAAGCAAACGTATTACTATTTATTGCAAGTTCGCTTGATAGTAAGCAAGCCTAATCCATTGATTTGATAGTAAGCAAGCATATTCTATTGACTTGATAGTAAGCAAGCCTATTCTATTCACTTTATAGTAGCCTATTCTATTGACTTGATAGTAGCCTATTCTATTGACTTGATAGTAGCCTATTCTATTGACTTGATATTAGCATATTCTATTGACTTGATAGGAGACAAGCCTATTCTATTGGCTTGATAGTAATCAAGCCTATTCTATTGACTTGATAGTAAGCAAGCCTATTCTATTGACTTGATAGTAAGTAAGCCTATTCTATTGACTTGATAGTAAGCAAGCCTATTCTATTGACTTGATAGTAAGCAAGTCTATTCTATTGACTTGATAGTAAGCAAGTCTATTCTATTGACTTGATAGTAAGCAAGTCTATTCTATTGACTTGATAGTAAGCTAGCTAGATTCTAAGAAATGCAACACCATAAAAAAATTATATTACTCGATATTTACCAATATTTAATTTTATATAATTTAAAAATATTTTATATAATTTTTTATAATATTTTATTTTTCTCGCCTTAATGAAAATAAAGCATGCATAGTATGTAAAATATTTTTCGATATCAAATACTTCCCCATTTTTCACAGGAGATAAAAAAAATATAAAAAAAACTGCCCCTCAAAATGTTCGCAGGCAGTTAGATATAAAATAAATTAAATGTGTCGATTTCTGATTTTCTTTGCAAACCATGTATGTATACTCTCTTGATAGTAAGAAAACTTTCTACTATTTATTGCAAGTTTGCTTGATACTACAAGCCTGTTCTATTGACTTGATAGTAAGCAATCATATTCTATTGACTTGATAGTAAGCAAATCTATTATATCGACTTGATAGTAAGCAATCATATTCTATTAACTTGATAGTAAACAAGCCTATTCTATTGACTTGATAGTAAGCAAGCTTTTTATATTGACTTCATAGTAAGCAAGCTAAATTCTAAGAAATAAGAAATTGCTAGATTCTAAGAAATATATGAATAACATGTATATTATGCATGCTTTATTTTAATAAAGGCGAGGAAATATTGATAAATGGTGAATATAAAATATTGGTAAATGATATAATATTAAATATTGGGAAATATCGTGTAATACAATTTTTATAATATTTTTTATGGCGTTGTATTTATTAGTATCTAGAAATGTATTTTTACCATAGATGCAAAGTTACTTTTGATATCAATTTTTTTTTTACGTAAAAGCTAGCATTTTTAACTTGTTGAAGGACTTTTCTTAAAATTCAATTTTGATACAGAACAATTTTTTTATTATATTCCGAATTGTGATCCAGAATTTTTGTCTTGTAAAATTTATTATATCAATTCGAATATAAATTTATCCATTCAAATTGAATTCACAACTATAATGATCTAATTAATCCCTAGAGCTTTAGAAGTCATCAAACAATACATTTTTATAGTAAAAATATCTTCCTTTTTATTAGTTTTGAAAAAGAAACAGTTCAATTATTCTCAAACGCCATTCTGATTTGACAAGGTTGGCGTTGCGTTAGCGTCGCGTTGCCAATGGAAATGCACCCTATAACAGCACGCAGTTCTTTTCTAATATTTGGGTACTGAAGGAATAGATACAAAGTTGCTTTTGATATCAAAAATTTTAAAAATAAATTATTTTACGTAAAAATTACCATTTTTAACTTAATGATAATTAATATTTAACTTTCTTTTTAATAGATTCTAAAGTATGATTCGTTAGAATTTATAATCCAGAATATATCAACTCAAATGTAAATTTATCCTTTCGAATTGAATTCAAAACTATAATGATCTGATTAAACGCCAGAGCTTTAGAAGTCCTCATATAAAACATATTTAACTTAAAATTATCGTCAATTTTACTAATTTTGAAAAAAAAAAAACAGTTTAATTATTCTCAATCTCTAATCTGATTCCAAAAAGTTGACGTCGCGTTGCCAATGGGAATGAACCCTACATAACACGCAGTTCTTTGGGTACCGACGGATATCGAGTCAAATGTCCTGCAAAACGATACAATGAATCCCGAATGAACTCATGTTTGCTTTCGTAGCAAAATGATGTATCCCAAAAATATAGGTTTTAGTCCAGAATTGAAAGTAATTTTCGCACCAGTTAATTCGTCGCGTTCCGAAATTATACAAATGTGAGATACGAGTATACTTGGGATCATGTAAGTTATTAATTGGTAAAAAATTGGTTATTAAAAAATGTAAAATACTGTTTATTAAGAAAAGTTATAATCGTGTTTTAGAGTCGTTTTATATTAGTTAATATACCAGTTTTAATATCTACAGTAAAATACCTTAAAAAAATGTAAGCAATACCTTTATAAATAATTACTACTTTGTAATTAAGTAACAACATTTATAATAAAAATGTATTAGAATTTTTATGTGTGAAAAATTTTCAAATAGCCATAATATTTCCAAAGAAAAATTATACAAATAAAAACATTTGTTTATAATAATTCATCCTATATTCTATGTCATTTCTTTCTTATAATTCGCAGATTCTATGTTAAACATTTTTAAATTTTCTAATTTCATTATAGACTGTCGCTTTTTCCAAAATAAAAACCGAAGTTAATGAGAAATATAAACCTATTTTTTAAAGATTCACCGAGATATGAGAGCTACGGCGACAAAAATAATGAATGTACTTTTAGGAAATGAGGCATGGCATTATATGAATATGTATGATAATTAATAAATGTTTTCAAATATTTTATTTCTTGTTATGAAGCTAAAATTGATTATTACTAGATTCTGGGATTAAGTATTTTATTTATTTATTATTATTTTATTGTTTATTTTACAAATTCTTACATTACAAGAAATTCTTACATTACATTACTTATTCTTACATTTACAAATTCTTACAGCCCTCTTAAATGTTTTTTTTTTCTAATGCAGCTGGCGAACACTTAGACAGTTTGGTCTTGGATGCCTTAAGGCAAGCGCTGCACAGACGTACTCACTTTGCATTACCCAGGGAGCGCGTGTAACTTGAAGATAAGCCACGGACGCGGAGTAACAATGTCTCCGCAACGCTCTACGATCCTATTAGGACCGGAATCTACGGTTTAAAGTGGATTCCGAACCACTACGAACGTCCATGGACAACGCCGAGATTTGAACCCGATACCTATGGTACCGAGAGCCAGAGCGCTAGCCAATCGGCCATCAGGCCCCTCCTCTTAAATGTATATGTCAATTTTTAGTATTTCTATCGCATCAAAAAGCTCTTAAAATTGAAAGGTGCTATGCTGGTTAGTTACTATCATTATTTGATTACGTTACTTAATTTATCAATTAAAGATACAAAAGTAAAACTAATCCGGAATTAACCAGTTTATTAGTGCCAGAATTGTTCAACATGTAAATGCGCAATAAAAGATATACATAAAAAAGCAGCTGCAGGTGCATAAAACTAAATTGCAAATAACTAACATACCAGAAAATTATTCTTTTTTACCACCGGAAATTATGACTGTGGGTTATACGCCGTTAGGTATTATACGCAGGATTTTAATTCATGGATTTTTTTTTACTTATAATTCAAAGAAAATCCTACATTCACCTTAGAATAAATACAATTAAGGATAATGTTTGCTGTTTTATGACACTGATCTGGATATCCTGGCAATTTGGTTAGCAATTTGAGAAAGTTTGGACTTCGCAAGTGGACTTCTAAATTAAAGAATTTTTCAATTTCGGTCAAATAGCTTAACTGGAAGCCTACCTTTTTAAACAGTAGAAGGGAGAATTGACCTAAACAATACAAGTGTTATACAATACAGTTGTATCGTATTGTATTGTATGTATCCTGTACAATAAATAAACAGTACAAGTTGTATACAATATAGTCCTACAATTGTCCTAAATGTTTTTAGCCTAAAACAGTAAATTAAAAAGTACTTCTGTTGTGTTCAGAGAGTAGTAAGGGAATGGTAACTTTCAAATACTAACATTTCACATAGCAACAGTTTACAAAACCGATCTACCAAACTGGGAGTCCCTTTGTATGGGAAACCTAGATATTCGTTGAACGATACGTGAAATCGTATAGGCTTCTTCATTAAATAAGAGATGATTTTATCATAATAAGCCCCTCTAACCATTCTCTACAAGACTATGGAATTAATAATGATGTGAACGTAAATTATACAAAGTCATTATATTCAATGAAACGATAAATAACATGATAGGTCATATCTCATTCAGGGATCTACGCTCGTAGAAATGCCGCACTATAATTCAACAAACAGTCAATCTCTCTGTCTCCTATCCATCAAAAATTCAAAACAGCACTGGCAGTCTCATATCTTATAAAATGCTATAGTACGGGAATCCGAATGTTATCCAATCTCATTTTAATCTCCTGAAACGAACCCTGGAACTTTTAAATTGTGTCTAGACTGTTCACTGCTGTGGATACTTCTTAGACGGGGGAGGCACAGGGTCTACATAAATAAAATTTCCATCAAAAATGCAAAGGGGGGAGTTGAAAGTAGCAAAAAAATAAATCTACACTAAGTATGAACATAAGGGATTACATACCCCTCCCCATCAGAGTAACCCGACTAAGCCCCGGGTTCATGTAATTGCGTTGCTGGGGTTTATATATGTAAAAAAAAAATAGTCCATTGCATGACTTTTCCCTATTAGAAGACGCGAAGAAAAAGGGATAGGTAGATGACCTTGCATATATTTAAATAAAAAGTGCGAGTTTAGTTGTAGTTTTTTTTTTTACGTTCTTAGGGACAAAGAAGAGGGAACTGGATGTCATACGGTCCTTTGCCTTTCTATGTCCCCATCGATCAAAGTTTAGAGAGACTGCAGGGGTGGGTTGTCTCGAATGCCATATGTCTCTCTCCCTCTCTGGTGTTGGAGTCTATCAATCTCCATCAGAGACAGAGAGGATACTGTGCATCCAGTGAAATGAACTTGGAATGATGAGGTAGATCTTGGAAGAATATCATCCAGTGTGGCGGAGTCTCAAACATGTGCAGTAGATGATACGGATGAAAGAAGAGACCATTATAATTTATTCATATCTTTTCTTTTCTTTAAAGGATAATCTTGAGTATACTTGAATCTAATATTTGTATCTTTTCGGAACGGAATGTGTAGATTAATTTTTAATTGTCTGAAAAATATGTAGGACTACCTTATATTAATATAAATCAAACACAAGTTCAGTCGTGATATCATACACTAGTCATTTTATTTCAATTTCATGATATTTTGCAAAGATTTGACTTCCTTTGCTTCAAGTACCAAAAGATTGGTGATTTGTAGTTATTTATTGCTTATTATCATTTACATTTACGTCTGTAAATTTGTTTTTCAAAATGAGTAAAATTGAAGAAGTTTTAATGACAAAAACAACGATGTATTGTTGGGTGATCTCGAAACCTCTGGTGATGAATCAGATTTGATTCTGCCCCAAATATAATTTGAATTCAAATGGATAAATTTATATTTGAAATTTAATAATAAAAATAAATAAGTATAATAATATATAATAAAATATGTAAGTATAATAAAATATATAAGTATAATAAAATGTATAAGTATAATAAAATGTATAAGTATAATAAAATTTAAACAGCATTTGATCAGCATTAGTTCAAATTAAGCATGATCATAATTCCAATAATGCGTATTTCTGATTTTATTAAAAAGTTTCATCAACAACTTGTAAACCATACTCGAATTGAGATAAAATTCAAAACTTATTATCGGCTATCAAAAAAAAATTCAAATAACTTCTTGGTAGAAATCTGTGATAAAAACGCATTGAAAAAGCTCTCTAGATATGACAGGTTGCATAAAATTGCCCAATTCGATTTATTGGATCAAAAGCTACTATTAATGCCTATTTTTCCCTTTTCATCATAACAAAAGCTAATTTTCATTAATTGAAAAATAAATAAATATATGCCGTGAATGAAATCCCATTAACGTTTGACGACTACATCGCCCACGTCTAATTTTGAGAATAAACAGTAAATACTATTTTTAGAGTCCTATGTATATCATTGAAAGGAGGAGGATTACAAAATATTATACGATATTGGCTTTGTTATGAATGATATATCAAAGCATTGTTAAAATCATTTTCATTATATCTTTGTAATCATGGTTGAAGTTTATTTATTATATAGCATATGTCACACGAAACCATTGTCGAAGTTTCATTGTTATATATCATATGATACACGAAACCATTGTTGAAGTTTCATTGTTATATATTACATGATCCATGAAACCATTATTGATGCCACCTTTATTTAATATCAAATAAACAATTATTAAATTTATTAAGCACCGAATAAGACTGCTATTAAAGTTGAGAATGTACAGCTAAAATATTGAAAATGTAGTGTATGTCCCGTTTATTGTATTAGTTGAGAACAATTTAGTTTTTATTTTATTTATTATAAGTTTATTCAATTCCTACTATTAGTTCACACTCTCCATATATATATTTATATATCTTGTTCAATATTTTTTATTTATCTACTCAAGTTCAAATAAATTTTTTTTTAAACTTGTAGTGGATGACACTGGACTTTTTCACATATTAATTCATTAATTAAATTTAATTAATTCATTTTAGTTTTATATGAGAGAAAAAAAATATCTTATGTAAGATATTTAGCAGGATATGAATTTAGGAATAAATACAGTCATTGGCGAAGCTTTTAGATCGTTGGAAAAAAGCTTCTTTTGTAGATTCTTTTTTCATTCTGGGTTCTAGTCTGAATCAAAGAGGGAACAAAATTATGAGTAAATTAGTGAATAAATGTGATGGCTGATGTTATGGGTGAATAAATTAGTGAGAGAGAGAAATTGTGTGTGTGTAAGAGATATTTTTTTCTAACTTTATACATAATTTTCATTCATTTTTTTAAGGACTTTGTGCAATATAGTGAAAAAAAAAATAGGAATTAACTTAAATTTTTTTTTATATTACTTGTTTGAAATAAGTAGATAAAAATGAGTTATTAATATGTTTCGTCTTGATTAGTTGCTAAGATTTTGTTAAAGCAAATCTTAATGCTGAGTATCCCCGGGATGCCCAAATCTAATGACCTAGAACGCCCCATATCGGAAACCCGATTTCCTACTTATCCAGGTACCGATTGAGTAATACTCAATTGCGTGAGATTTTAGTATCTCATTGAAACCTACCTTAAAAATTATCGACAGATTACACAATTTAATGAATAGATATGTGTAAATAAGAATGAAAAATATTATTAGTGAAAAAAGTGTTTGCTTAGGGTAAAATAAATATAGGCAGTTTCTTGACTTAATACGAAAAATTTTAAAGTTTGAATATGAAATTTTGTGACATCATCAGTGTCCTGCAGTGCGGGATGGACATCCCATGAGTAATATGTTCATGGAGGGAAAGAAAAGGGGCATCTTCTGTTGTGATGAAGAAACCGTAGGTAGAAGTCTGAATTTGTTCCGTGTCGTTGAAGAATGAAGGCAGTGCCTACCGCGAGGCCTTTTTTGAGGGAACTATCCCCGCATTTGTGTATCTCATAGGAACCGTAGGTAGAAATCTGAATTGGCTTCGTGTCGTTGAAGAAGGAGGGTAGTGTCTTCCGGGAGGAATTTTAGGGGGAACTACCATCGCATTTGCGTATCCTATGGGAGAAAACCCGGAAAACGCCCTCCAGGTAGTCCTTCTAACGAGGCAAGATAATGAACATCACAAATGCCATCGAGACGCGTGTTGTCACTGAGCCACGTGTCGGGCTTAAATGTTCTTGTTCATTTTAGTTAATTTTTCAGTAATGTATTGTTTTAATTAGTTACATATTAATCAAATTTTTAAATTAAAAAGTTAATTATGTTTTGAGTTTTATAAGCAATTTCTTGGAAGTACACAGATGTCTCCAACAACAATTTTTAAATTCAGCCATAACTGGAAAATATTATAACCATTTTAATAAAGTCTAAATTAATTTTATTTTATAGCCTCTTGTTAGTATTTCATTAGCTACTTAATTAGTCTAAGTTCTTTGCAAGAGATTATTGTTCAATAAACATAAGTTCTTTTTTTTTAATCTACTTAATTTTCTCTATTTATGTACTCGATTCATGTTTCAAGAGAAAAAATATATATTCTAAAAGCTTTAAATCGGTAAAACACAATCAAACATTTGTAAATAATTTTTTTTTAATAAAAAGGAAGTACCGAGCTACTTACAGAATATAATATTAGAAGTGATTACAGTTTACTTCACAGTTAAGAAGAGATGGAGAACTAACTGCCAGAAAAAAGGAAAAAACTAGGGATTAAAACTTACTTTTAGAAATAAGTAGCGAGAAATAATTAAAGACTCAAAGTGAAAGCTGCTGTTTAACTAAATAAAAAAAGCATGCGAGTTAAATATTAAATTATTATAATGAGACAGAAAGTAGCAAACAGTAATGAAAAAATAATTAATCCTCTGAGTATTTAATATTCGTAGAAGATTTTGCGAAAACTTAAACAACAGACTTCTCGAAATTTGTTTCCTAAAAAATAAAATTATAATAATAACTCTCTATTAAGAAAGGTTTCAATATTTTAATGAATTCATTAAATACGTGTACATAATGTTTGATGCAGACATGATGTTTTGATGAAAATATAATGTAAAGTTCTGAATGAAGATATGAAATTTAGATACATAAAGATCCTCAGATGTATTTTTAATTAAATTGAATGAAAAATATTGAAATTTAAAATAATTTTTATCATTTAAATGAATGAATAAAATCTATTTCAACTCGAAGAGGCATTTAGTGAGCAAAGTGAGCAATTATCAAATAAATAAAATAATAATGCTCAATAATAAAACACGTGATATCAAATTGGATTGTAGCATATAAAATAGATAATGAAATTAACAAGTAGTATTGAAAAAAAATTTAAGTCAATTTCTACTCTTTTTCACTATATTGCAGAAAATACTTTATAAAGTTGAAATTTTCCTCTTGCATCTGGCGCCATCTATTGACATGCTACTTAAATCTAAAAAATATATAATTAATTAATTAAATTTAAGTAATGAATTAATATTTGGAGAGACTGTATTAACATCCAATGTCCTCCACTACAAGTTCAAAAAAGATGTATTTGAACTTGGGTGGATGAATAAAAAGTATTTTATGAACGATTGAAAATTTGAACAAGATATATATAGGGAAGGCGTGAACTAATAGTTGGAAATTAAAAAAATGTGGATAAAAGAAATGATCTTGAAATAGAGATTAAAAGTTTCAAACAATGCAGGGTTTTTTAAAATAAATGAATTTGTATCTACGAAGGTAGATTTATAGAAAATGAAACTTTCGGTGGAGGTTCCCCCTTCCTACTTCCTTAAGTATAATGAAAAATCTTTCTGGCCAATGGATTTATCGTGTCTATCTTACGTAAAAACAAGGAAGTTTTCAGTCTGGAATAGCTTGCCGAGTTTCGAATCAAGTTCTCCTAACCCAGAAACCCAAAGCTCACCATCTCCCATAAAAATAAGAAAGCTTTTGATTCGATTTAACTTATCCAGTTTCAAACCAAGTGGCACTAGCCCGGAAACTATACAGAAACCCAGTATACTATACAGAAGGGTCGGAATGGTCGAGTGGCTAGCGTTCTGGCGCTCGGTACCACTGGTTTCGGTTTCGAATCCCAGTGGTGACATGGATGTTTGTAGTGGTTCGGAATCCACTTTAAGCCGTAGGTCCCCGTCTCAAATGACTGCAAGAGCGTCACGGCGCAAAAGTCAGACTTCTACCTACGTGTGCTACATCACAACAGAAGCTGCCCCCTTTCACTGTATTCATGAGTAGATCACTCATGGGATGTCCGTGCCGCACTGCAGGACATTGAGGATTAGTCAACAACAACAACTATACAGAAGGTTGCTGCGGTATGATTTTCGAATGCGTGTATTTAAATGGTTTTTCAAATTGTTTTACAGAAATATTTAGAATTAAATTTGGATATTTTTAAAGAATTATAAAACAAAAATGTGTAATGCTGACTATTTAATAAATAAAATTAATGAAATAAATACTTTAACAAAAAAAATTACTTTTCTGCTGAAATATTTCAATGTAATAGAACTAGGATATTTATCTCAAATTTATGTTAGTGTTTTTAAGATACTTTTTTTGGGGAATGATACATTTTTGCTTGATAAAAAATATCGAAACTTGGAGAAAAAAAGTGTCCAGCTCCACTTTATTATTCTTTCATCTATCCACAATGAAGCCGTCTTGCTCTAATCTCTGCTTAAACATTATACAAAGGCAGTTGCTTTTAAAAGTAAGTTTAAGTTCTACGTACGTGACAGAGAATAAATTAGAAACTGCTACTTAATTTTGAGGCTCCTAAAATAAAAATGCTCCTCAAAGATAATAGAGATAGAGGACATTTTTTATTATTAAGTTTATTATTTATTAGCCAGGAAGAAAATTAATAGTTTTTTCTTTAACATAAAGTTCAGTTAATGTTGTTTTTTTTTCTTTGGCTTGAGATTTTGCGACATAATTTATCACGAATCTAAAGCGTGGTGTTTTTCTTCAACTTCAGAACTTTCCAGTAATTCTTATTTATAGCTTGAACTTCCTTCCCTTTTCCCGACAAGATCTAATTAAGAAATTTATTTATGAACTGTTTATACATTTTACATAGATATATTTTATTAAAAAAGTGTTTATAAGGCTTTTATAAGAAAAAACAAAATCACTTTTTTTTGGAGTAATTGGGATGAGGGTAGAGTATATTAAAAGTAATTCATTTTTCAGCTTGTAATATAATTTAGATTTTAATATGAAATATGTACATTTTAATAAATATGTATTTACTGAAATATGCAATGATGAATTCGACAACGAAAAATTCAAAATGTATCAAGGAATTCAGCAACTGTTTCAAAAATTCACTTTCATTTGAGAAATATATATATACTAGGGCTCTCTACCACAAGGTTCGATTTGGTCCCGGCGTGCATGGTTGTTTGTCGCTGTTCGGAATCCATTTTTAACTGATACCGCTCTAATATGACTAGAAAGTTGGACTTAGGGCTGACAATACTGCCTATCTGTCCCTTAAAAGAAAACATTTCTTGCCTTAAAATCTGCTAGTAGGCAGAGGGCCCATGGTGCTGTTGCGCCTTGAAGAAGAAGTCCAAAAATTACTTTCACTGGGTTCAGGAGCGGCCTGGTGGCCAAGTGGCTAACGCTCTAGCCTTTGGTAGCACAGGCTTCAGGTTCGAATCCTGGCGATTGCATTGATGTTTGCGAGTTTTTCGGAATCAACTTTAAACTGTAGGTCCCGGTGCTGTTTAGTCCACGTGTGCGCAAGATGACCGTAGAGCGGCAAACCAAACCACTTTCAAACCATCAAGGTTCAGGAACAAGATGATAATGCCGCAGATTCTGAGATTAGACAAGATATTTTAGGATGAAACAAATTTATGAAACTAATATACACTATGAAGGGTTTCATATGAAGGGTTCATGATTAAAATTAAAAATGTCTTTTAACGTACTTATCCTTAGAATCGTTACATTAATGACGAAAAAAATATTATTTTGAAAAATTACTTTTTAAATATTAAATAGACCAATGTTTCTCGAAATGTGAGGAATGAACTCAAAAGAAGGGGATAATGGGTTGGAAAGAGGCCTAAATTATTTTATTCAAATCAAAAATTATATCACGTTAATTAAATTAAAAATAACCAAAAATATGTTTGGGAGAAAATTTGAATAAAGATGAATTTAAACAAACGCGTATTTCAAATCTATAAATAATTACTGTCAGTTACTGTTATACATAGTTACTGTTACTTTTTATAAATAATTACTCCAGGTTTATATTGTTAAATAAATCCTGAATTTTAGAAGCTTTATAGATTCTGATTATTTCACAATATATTTTGGTGGGAAAATGTTTTGCTGATTGGTTTCCAACAAAATATACAAATATTTATATCTGCATAAATTTTGTATAATCTTTGTTTATATGTAACATAAAAATAAATAATAAACAGATTAGCCTTTTTAGAGTTATGAGTTTAATAATTTTTTTCAGTAACAAATTAAGTATTTGTTAGTTTCATTCCTTTTAGTTTCATTCCTTTTCATTCCTTTGTTAGTTTCATTCCTTTCTCGATTTTTAATTGGGTAGTTTGTTAACTGCAAACTGAAATTTTTTTCATTCTAATACAAAGGATTTAATTGAGTGAAAAAAAATATTATTCTCAAATCATAAATAAAAAATAAAAACATCCAGATTTCTGTGACTTTAATACAGAAAATTATCTCGCTAGCCTACATTTTTAGGCGAGCGAGAAGTTTATTTTTAAATTCTGGGCAAAATCAATAGTTCTAAATAACCACTAGAATGTCAGAGATGTTTTAGATTTCAGCTTTACTAAGGGTGTATTGTGTGAAGTCCGCTATATGGCCAACGGCCGTACCATGCTGAATATACCGGTTCTCGTTAGATCACCGAAGTCAAGCATCATTGGGCGCGGTCAGTACTTGGGTGGGTGACCACCTGGGAACACTGCGCGCCGTTGGAAAATTTGGGACCTGAATGGCCGAGTGTCTAGCGCTCTGGCGCTCGGTGCCACAGGTTTCGGGTTCGAATCCCGGCGGTGCCATGGATGTTTGTAGTGGTTCGGAATCCACTTTAAGCCGTAGGTCCCGGTCTTCTATGACTGTAAGAGCGTCACGGAGCAAAAGTCAGGCTTCTACCTACGGGTGCTCTATCACAACAGAAGCTGCTTCCTTCCCCTTCAATCATGAGTCCATATGGGCTCGTGGGCTTGGCCAGCCAAGTGGGATAAGAAACAACAACAAAACACTTTGCTATCATAATTTTGAACAAACATCGTCAAGAATAGCATACGGGATGTCCGTGCCTTCTTCTCGTTATTTAAGAGTCCATAGAAAGAAGTATTTGGCCCATAGATTTAACGTGCCTCTCCCAAGCATCAACATGGAGATGTTTACAAGCGAAAAATTGTTTCAGAATCACTGAAGCAGACCGAAACTTTTTCTCCCGCTGTAAAACTGTTTATTTAGTAGAATGAATCTTCTTGCAGAAATGCAAACTTTACCTTAATACAGAAATTGTGTATTTGAAGTAGATTTGCGAAATAATATAGGGATACATATGGCTATTATTTCAAACCGTTGCAGTAATTACTTTTAAATAAAAATAATTAATAAAATAAATTTAATATATAATGCGAATATATATGCAGTATCATTTACTTTTAATATTTCAAAACCTATTTTATGCTCACTTATCAATTTGTATACACTTTTCTTATAGAACACATTTAGTAAGAATTTTTATTTAAATAATTTGTTTTTTAAATAGTTTACTTGAAAATAAATTTATCTAAGTAAATTATTATAAAAAAAATAAATACAAAAGAGGATTCCTCTCAAATTCATTCATTGTTAATAAATATGCATTGAATGAAGCCAACAACAGTCTCACAAAAATGATAAATATCGTTGTCAAATGTTTCATGACAACAAGAAATGTCACCTCCATTCCTACCACAAGTATCCAGACTGAAATAAAATCTCCCTTTTGGAACATTATTTAACACCAACGATCTTGTCTCTGTGACAGTCACTGATCATAGAAAAGGGGCAGAAACTTCACGCAATCGCTGGAAAATCCCTAGGCTGAAGATTAATCCCTCAATGTTTCCCTCCCCACTTTCATTTCCAACAAGAAGTTTATAGCTCTGCTCTATTTCTAGCGTTAATCGTTGTTCCCGCCAACTGTCACTAACAGATCAATGTTGCAAGAGATGATCTTTTATTCTAAATATTTTCCCCAAACCTTTCTCTATTTCTTTTGTGGATTTCTCATCAATTAAATAAAGCAAGTTAAAAGTTCAAATCATTAAGTGTAAATAAATCAAAGTGAAAAATGCAACAAAGCCAAATTTTTATTCACAAAAATAATTAATATATAAAAAAAAAGAAACCGTACCAAACTAATTCGACAAAGCAATTTTGAATGTTAAAGATAATGCTATTTTCCTGCAGGTAACTATTAAAATAAATGACTCTCTGACTGAAATATAAGCTATCTATCATTTTACAAATTAATTAACCCTAACTAGTTTCTGACACTGTTATTGACTAAACAATAACTAAAAAATTTACGTAATGTCATAGGGTAAGAAAGAATTATTTTGGTTTTTGCCTCATTAAGACCACTTCAAAGAGATGAGTTTAGAAAATTTTACAATTTCCTCGCGTTAAAATCTCTCTTTTCGAATATGCAACAAAGCCAAATATTTATTCACAAAAAAAAAAAAAAAAAAAAAAAAAAAAAAAAACCTACGTCAAACTATTTCGACAAAGGAATTTGGAGCATTAAACATAATGTTATTTTCTTTAACATAGCTATTGGAAAAAATGGCACCCTGACTGAAATATGAGATACGTTTTACAAATTAATTAACCCTAACTATCTAGTCTCTGACATTGTTATTGATTAAAGAAAATGATTAGGAACTTCAAGTAATCTCATAGGGTAAGAAAGAATTATTTTGGTTTTTCTCTCATTGAGACTGGCACTTCAGAGGAGTGAGTTTAGAATATTTTACAATTTCCTATCATTAAAATCTCTCTTTTCGAACATGCAACAGAGCCAAACTACACCAAACCAATTCGACATAGGAGTTTTGAGCATTAAACATAATGTTATTTTCTTTAATATAGCAGAAGGAAGCTATTTGAAAAACGATTACTTTTATTTAAGCCTAGGTGAAAATTTTCAAACTAATTAATCCTAACCATTTAGTCTCTGAGACCGTTATTGGCTAAAGAAAATGACTTGAAACTTCATGTAATCTCGTAGAGTAAGAAAAAAAGTGTGTTGATTTTCCCTCATTAAGACTGGTGGGGGAAAGAGTTTAGAAAATTTTACAATTTCTTTGTTGAAATCTTACTTTTGAAATACTTTTCAACTGTAAAATATTGTGTATCTTCGAATACCACAAACAAAAAAGAGGGTAAAAACGTGTTAAGAGCAACTAAAGAAGTGATATCTTAATTTTAATCAGTTACCTTTACCAACCATTATACTGTGGCTTTCTTTCTCTTATAATCTTCTTTTAGAAACAATTAGCATATTCCAAATAAAACAAATAAGAAATTTATACCAAAAAGGTAAATATTTTATTTATAAAATAAAGATGAACCTGTCCAAAATTTACATGTCAATACCAAAGATTTATTTAGCATTATTTTAGTATTATATTGGTTGCTAAGATATATTTTACTTCATTTATTAACTCTTTGTACATTGAAGACTACATTGTATTTTGTCATCTATATTGCATGCTTTAAAATTTATATTTCCTTTATCAGGCCATGGCCATGAATAAGTCAATTTCTCAATAATTCTACTACAAAAGAACTATTTCACTATATTATAATTGTTCTAGCAAAGTAAAAGTGCCATTTTTATAAAATTTATTAATTTTAATTATCCATGTTTCGTGTATCCTGTAAGGAAAAAAAAAACAAATTACTTCTGTCTGATATTCTTACTTCAACATTCAAAACAACTTCAACCTTCCAAGTACTATCTTTGCCTGTCTATTGTACTAGTTTATATAATCTGTTATAGTAAAGTACACTTCAAATGCGAACTGAATATTTCCCCATTCTCATGAATGTTATGCATGTTGCTATTTGTCTGCGAGGATTTTAACTCTCTTTCATTCTATGTTAAATGTATAAAACTAAATAACTACACCATAGTTTTTCTTCAATATATCATCAAATGTCCTGCAGCATTGAGAAATACCGTTGTCACACGTTTTACGACACACGAAAATATCACCTCCACATCACGACTACAATAAAATCTCCCTTTTGGAACATTAATTAACCCTAACGATCGTGTCCCTGTGACCGTCGCTGACCAAAGAAAATGGGTAGGAACGTCACGTAATCTCGGGGGGATAAAGGGAAGATTAATCTCTCTCGATTTTCCCTCCCTCCCTAACTTTCATTTCTGGGGGGAGGGGGGAGAAGTTCAGAGCTTTTTACACTTTTCCCGCGTTAACTGCTGTCTTCACCCGCTGTTACTCTCTGTCCAAAGAGATGATCCCCTAATCTTGCAGCTTTTCCAACCTTTTCGCAGTCGTTTTCTTGCTTCTTTCATCCTTCCCTTTTGGATGGGATAAATCCCTCTAGAACCTTCCAAAATAATTTTTGTTGAACGCACAAGTTTGTTCTTTATTTATTTATTCTTTTTCGTCACACTGTGTTTTTGTTTTGGTGAAGAATATTTCGTGACAACGAAAAGATGCAGCGGAAGTTTTGTTTTCTTCTGTAGCATATACTTTTGGGTCTTTGTAGCTGTCTGGGGGAACTCAAGATAGCTTGGTAACTGAATTTCAGAGCTTTAGAAGAACTTCTAATTTGTATTGGATTTTTTTTTCTTTTTTCGTTTTTCACTGAGATCATATAAAACTGATTCATTTTTCCCCCACAAATATTTTGCAAAATTGTAAATGAGATTAAATTCTAATTGATCTAGAATTTTTATAAGAAAACTGACAAATGTATTAGCTGCTTGTACGTTGAAGGCTTTATATTGTCATCTTAATTTCAACTTTGTAATTTACATTTCCTTTATCGGCACTTGGCCCTGAGTATGCTCATTTCTCAATAGCTCTGTTACGGAAGAACTATTTCAATATATTATAATTAATTTAGGACGGAAATTACATTTTGCAAAAATTTAATAACTCCAACTATCCGTTTTCGTGTATCCTTTAGTAAAAAAACAAAACAAAAAAAAAACCAGATTACTTCTATCATATATTCTTACTTTTTATGCAAAACACTGTCGTATTTGACTATTGTAGTACTAATTTATATAATCCGTTATAGTGAAGCCCATCTCAAACGCGAATCGAATATTTGTCTATTCTCGTGCGATATTCTCATGCGTTGCGATTTGTCTACGAGGTTTTTCTTCTATTTCATTCTATGTTAAATGTATAAACCTAAATAACTACATCATATTTGTTTTTCCTCAATATGTCAACAAATGTCCTGCAGCATTGAGAAATACCGTTGTAACACATTTTACGACACACAAAAATATCACCTCCACATCACGCAATAAAATCTCCCTTTTGGAACATTAATTAACCCTAACGATCGTGTCCCTGTGACCGTCACTGACCAAAGAAAATGGGTAGGAACGTCACATAATCTCGGGGGGATAAAGAGAAGATTAATCTCTTGATTTCCCCTCCCTCACTAACTTTCATTTCTAGGGGGGAGAAGTTCAGAGCTTTTTACACTTTTCCCGCGTTAACTGCTGTCTTCACCCGCTGTTACTCTCAGTCCAAAGAGATGATCCCCTAATCTTGCAGCTTTTCCAACCTTTTCACAGTCCTTTTCTTGCTTCTTTCATCCTTCCCTTTGGATGGGGTAAATCCCTCTAGAACCTTCAAAATAATTTTTGTGGAACGTAAGTTTGTTCTTTTTATTTATTCTTTTTTTGTTCTTTTTCGTCACACGGTATTTTTGTTTTGGTGGAGAATATTTCGTGACAACGAAAAGATGAAGCAGCGGAAGTTTTGTTTTCCATTGTAGCATATACTTTTGGGTCTTTGTAGCTGTCTGGAGGAACTCAAGGTAGCTTGGTAACTGAATTGCAGAGCTTTAGAGGAACTTTTATTTCTGAATGGATTTTATTTTTTATAATTTTTTTTTCCTTTTTTCAGTGAGATCATGCAAAATTGATTAATTCTCCCCCGCCCCCCTCAAATATTTTACAAAATTATAAATGTGATCGAATTATATTTGTTCTAGAATTTTTATAAGAAAAATTGGCAAATGTATTAACTGCTTGTACGTTGAAGGCTTTATTTGGCCATCTAAATTTTATCTTTAGAATTTACATTTCCTTTATCAGGCCTTGGTCATGAAGGAGTAAATTTCTCGATAGCTTTATTACGAGAAGAATTATTCCAATATATATTATAATTATTTTAGGACAGAAAGAAAAGTGCCACTTTTCAAAGATTTAATAATTTCAACTATCCCTTTTGTGTATCTTGTAAGGAAAATAACAAAAAATAAAAACAAAATTCTTCTGTCTGATATTCTTACTTCAACATTCAAAACAACTTCAACACTCCAAGTACTATCTTTGTATGTCTATTGTACTAGTTTATATAATCTTTTATAGTAATGCACATTTCAAACGTGAACCGAATATTTGTCCATTATCATGCTTATTATGCATGTTGCTATTTGTCTGCGAGGGCTTTTTTCTGTGTTATTCTATGTTAAAGGCACAAAACTAAATAACTACATCACATTTTTTCCTTCAATATATATCAACAAATGTCCTGCAGCATTGAGAAACACCGTTATCACACATTTTAAGACACACAAAAATATCACCTCCACATCACGACTGCAATAAAATCTCCCTTTTGGAACATTAATTAACCCTAACGATCGTGTCCCTGTGACCGTCGCTGACCAAAGAAAATGCGTAGGAACCTCACGTAATCTCGGGGGGATAAAGGGAAGATTAATCTCTCGATTTCCCCTCCCTTCCCAACTTTCATTTCTAGGGGGGAGAAGTTCAGAGCTTTTTACACTTTTCCCGCGTTAACTGCTGTCTTCGCCCGCTGTTACTCTCAGTCCAAAGAGATGATCCCCTAATCTCGCAGCTTTTCCAACCTTTTCACAGTCGTTTTCTTGCTTCTTTTCATCCTTCCCTTTGGAGGGGTAAATCCCTCTAGAACCTTCGAAAAAAAATTTTGTGGAACGCACAAGTTTGTTCTTTATTTATTTATTCTTTTTCGTCACACTGTGTTTTTGTTTTGGTGAAGAATATTTCGTGACAACGAAAAGATGCAGCGAGAAATTTTGTTTTCCTTTGTAGCATATGCTTTTGAGTCTTTGTAGCTGTCTGGAGGAACTCATGGTAGCTTGGTAACAGAATTTCAGGGCTTTAGAGAAACTTTTATTTTGGATTGGACTTATTTATTTGTGCTTTTTTCGTTTTTCACAGATATCATGCAAAATTGATTCATTTTTTCCCACAAATATTTTACAAAGTTATAAATGTGATTGAATTGTAATTGTTCTAGAATATAAGAAAACAGGCAAATGTATTAGCTGCTTGTACGTTGAAGGCTCATTTTGTCATCTAAATTTAATCCTTTAGAATTTACATTTCCTTTATCGGCACTTGGCCTTGAATCATTTATTTTCCCAATAGCTCTATTACGGAAGAATTATTTCAATGTATTATAATTCTTTTAGAACATCAGAAAAAGTGCCATTTTTCAAAGGCATAATAATTTAAACTAATTCCCTTTGTGTATCCTGTTAGAAAAAAAACAAATTACTTCTGTCAGATATTCTTACATCAACATTCAAAACGTCTTCAACATTCCAAGCACTAGGTTTGTCTGTATATTGTACTAGTTTATATAATCGGTTATAGTAAAGCCCCTTTCAAACGAATATTTTTCCATTCCCGTGCTTGTCATGCATGTTGCTATTAGTCTACGAGGATTTTCTTCTATTTCATTCTATGTTAAATATATAAAACTAAATAACTACAACATATGTTTTTTCTTATATATATATATATCAACAAATGTCCTGTAGCATTGACAAATATCGTCACACAAGTTGTCATTTTACGACACACAAAAATATCACCTCCATATCACGGCTGCAATAAAATCTCTCTTTTGGAACATTAATTAACCCTAAAGATCGTGTCCCTGTGACCGTCACTGACCAAAGAAAACGGGTAGGAACGTCACGTAATCTGGGGGAGGTAAAGGGAAGATTAATCTCTCGATTTCCCCTCCCTCCTCCCTAACTTTCATTTCTAGGGGGAGGGGGGAGAAGTTCAGAGCTTTTTACACTTTTCCCGCGTTAACTGCTGTCTTCGCTCGCTGTTACTCTCAGTCCAAAGAGATGATCCCCTAATCTTGCAGCTTTTCCAACCTTTTCGCAGTCGTTTTCTTGCTTCTTTTCATCCTTCCCTTTTGGAGGGGTAAATCCCTCCAGAATCTTCGAAAATAATTTTTGTGGAACGCCGGTTTTTTTTTTTTTTATTCTTTTTTTTGTTCTTTTTCGTCACACTATTTTTGTTTTGGTGGAGAATATTTCGTGACAACGAAAAAGATGCAGCGAGAAGTTTTGTTTTCCTCTGTAGCAAATACTTTGGGGTCTTTGTAGCTGTCTGCTGGAACTCAAGGTAGCTTGGTATCTGAATTTCAAAACTTTTGAGAAACCCTTTATTTTCGATTGGATTTTATTGCTTATATATATATATATATATATTTTTTTTTTTTTTTTTCGTTTTTCAGTGAGATCATGCAAAATGGATTCTTCTTTTTTTTGCCCCAAATATTTTGCAAAATTATAAATGTGATTGAATTCTGATTGTTCTAGATTTTTATAAGTAAACGGGCAAATGTATTAGCTGCCTGGACGTTGAATACTTTATTTTGTCATCTAAATTTCATTTTTATAATTTACATTTCCTTTATCCGCATTTGGCCCTGAGTACGTTAATTCCTCAATAGCTCTATTACGGAAGAATTATTTCAATGTAATATAATGGTTTTAGAACAGAAGAAAAACTGCCATTTTTCAAAGATTTAATAATTTCAACTGTCCCTGTTTCTTGCATCCTGTAAAGGAAAAAAACAAACAAATTACTTCTGAATGATATTCTTACTTCTGCAATCAAAACAACTTCAACATTCCTATTACTATCTTTATCTGTCTATTGTACTAGTTTATATAATCTGCTATAGTAAAGCCCATATCAAACGCGAACCGAATATTTTTCCATTCTCTTGCTTGTTTTGCATATGTTGCTATTTGTCTACTATGATTTTCTTTTATTTCATTCTATATTAAAGTATAAAACTAAATAACTACATCATAGTTTTTCTTCAATATATCATCAAATGCCGTGTAGCATTGAGAAATACCGCTGTCACACATGTTGTCATTTTACGACACGCGAAAATATCACCTCCACATCACGACTGCAATAAAATCTCCCTTTTGGAACATTAATTAACCCTAACTATCGTGTGCCTGTGACTGTCGCTGACCAAAGAAAATGGGTAGGGACGTCACGTAATCTCGGTGGGATAAAAGGGAAGATTAATCTCTCGATTTCCCCTCCCTCCCTAACTTTCATTTCTAGGGTGGTGGGGAGTTCAGAGCTTTTTACACTTTTCCCGCGTTAACTGCTGTCTTCGCCCGCTGTTACTCGCAGCCCAAAGAGATGATCCCCTAATCTTGCAGCTTTTCCAACCTTTTCACAGTCGTTTTCTTGCTTCCTTTCATCCTTCCCTTTGGATGGGATAAATCCCTCTAGAACCTTCGAAAATAATTTTTGTGGAACTCACAAGTTTGTTCTTTATTTATTGTTTTTTTTTTTTTTTTTTCCTTCTTCTTTTTCGTCACACGGTATTTTTGTTTTGGTGGAGAATATTTTGTGACAACGAAAAGATGCAGCGAGAAGTTTTGTTGTCATTTGTAGCATATACTTTTGGGACTTTGTAGCTGTCTGGAGGAACTCAAGGTAGCTTGGTAACAGAATTTCAGGGCTTTAGAGGAATTTTTATTTTCGATTGGATTTTTTATGAATTATTTTATCCATTATTTTTTTTTTCAGTGAGATCATGCAAAATGGATTCATTTTTTCCCCCAAATATTTTGCAAAATTATAATTGTGAATGAATTCTAATTGTTCTAGAATTTTTATAACAAAACTGGCAAATGTATTAGCTGCTTGTACGTTGAAGGCTTTATTTTGTAGTTTAAATTTTATGTTTATAATTTACATTTCCTTTATCGGCATTTGGCTCTGAGTACGTTAATTCCTCAATAGCGCTATTACGGAAGAATTATTTCAATGTAATATAATTATTTTAGGACAGAAGTAAAACTGACATTTTGCAAAAATTTAATAATTTCAACTGTCCCTTTTTCGTATTTCCTGTAAGTAAAAAGCAAATAAACAAACAAACAAAAAGATTACATCCATCAGATATTCTTATTTGTTTTTTTAAAACACTGTCTTATCTGTCTATTGTACTAGTTTATATAATCCGTTGTAGTAAAGCCCATTTCAAACGCAAACAGAATAGTTTTCTATTCTGGTGCTTGTGTATGCATGTTGCTATTCGTCTACGATCCTGTTTCATTCAATGTGAAAGGCATAAAACTAAATAACTAAACCATATTTTTTTTCTTCAATATGTCAACAAATGTCCTGCAGCATTGAGAAATACCGTTGTCATACATTTTACGACACACGAAAATATCACCACAGCATCACGACTGCAATAAAATCTCCCTTTTGGAACATTAATTAACCCTAACTATCGTGTCCCTGTGACCGTCGCTGACCAAAGAAAATGGGTAGGAACGTCACGTAATCTCGGTGGGATAAAAGGGAAGATTAATATCTCGATTTCCCCTCCCTTCCTAACTTTCATTTCTAGGGTGGTGGGGAGTTCATAGCTTTTTACACTTTTCCCGCGTGAACTGCTGTGTTCACCCGCTGTTACTCTCAGTCCAAAGACATGATCCCCTAATCTTGCAGCTTTTCCAACCTTTTCACAGTCGTTTTCTTGCTTTTTTCATCCTTTCCTTGAAGGCTATGGAGGGGTAAATCCCTCCATAGCCTTCGAAAATAATTTTTGTGGAACGCAAGTTTGTTCTTTTTATTTTTTTTTATTTTTCGTCAAACGGTATTTTTGTTTTGGTGGAGAAAATTTCGTGACAACGGAAAGATTCAGCGAGAAGTTTTATTTTCATCTGTAGCATATACTTTTGGATCTTTGTAGCTGTCTGGAGGAACTCAAGGTAGCTTGGTAACTGAATTTCAGAGCTTTGGAAGAACTTTTATGTTGGATTGGATTTTTTTTTTTTTTTTTTTTTTTTCGTATTTCACTGAGATCATGCACAGTTGATTCATTTTTTCTCCCAAATATTTTACAAAATTATGAATTTGATTAAATGTTAATTGTTCTAGAATTTTTAATAAGAAAACTGGCAAATGTATTAGCTACTTGTGCGCTGAAGGTTTTATTTTGTCATCTAAATTTCATCTTTAGAATTTACATATCTTTTATCGGCATTTGGCCCTAAGTGCGTTAATTTTTCAATAGCTCTATTACGTAAGAATTATTTCAATGTTTTAATATTGTTTTAGAACAGAAAAAAAAAGTGCCATTCTTCAAATATTTAATAAATTCAACTGTCCCTTTTTCGTGTTTCCTGTAAGAAAAAAAAAACCAGATTACTTCCATCAGATATTCTAATATTTCATGCAAGACATTGTCTTATCTGTGTGTTGTACTAGTTTATACAATCCGTTATAGGAAAGGCTAATTCAAACGTCAACCGAAAACGTTTTCCATTCTCATGCATGTTGCTATTTGTCTACTATGATTTTCTTTTATTTCATTCTATGTTAAAGGCATAAAACTACATAACTACATCATATATTTTTACTTCAATATATCAACAAATGTGCTGCAGCATTGAGAAATACGGTTGTCACACATTTTACGACACACGAAAATATCACCTCCACATCACGACTGCAATAAAATCTCCCTTTTGGAAGATTAAGTAACTCTAACGATCGTGTCCCTGTGACCGTCGCTGACCAAAGAAAATGAGCAGGAACATCACGTAATCTCGGGGGGATAAAGGGAAGATTAATCTCTCGATTTCCCCTCCCTCCCTAACTTTCATTTCTAGGGTGGTGGGGAGTTCATAGCTTTTTACACTTTTCCCGCGTGAACTGCTGTGTTCACCCGCTGTTACTCTCAGTCCAAAGACATGATCCCCTAATCTTGCAGCTTTTCCAACCTTTTCACAGTCGTTTTCTTGCTTTTTTCATCCTTTCCTTTGGAGGGGTAAATCCCTCCATAGCCTTCGAAAATAATTTTTGTGGAACGCAAGTTTGTTCTTTTTATTTTTTTTTTATTTTTCGTCAAACGGTATTTTTGTTTTGGTGGAGAAAATTTCGTGACAACGGAAAGATTCAGCGAGAAGTTTTATTTTCATCTGTAGCATATACTTTTGGATCTTTGTAGCTGTCTGGAGGAACTCAAGGTAGCTTGGTAACTAAGTTTCAGAGCTTTAGAGAAACTTTTATTTTGGATTGGAAGTAATTTTTTGTAACTTTTTTTCCATTTTTCACTGAGATAATGCAAAATGGATTCCTTTTTTCCCCAAATATTTTGCAAAATTTTAAATGTGATTGAATTCTAATTGTTCTAGAATTTTTATAAGAAAACTATCAAATATATTAGTATCTTGGACGGTTAATACTTTATTTTGTCATCTAAATTTCATTTTTATAATTTACATTTTCTTTATCGGCATTTGGCCCTGACTACGTTAATTCCTCAATAGCTCTATTACGGAAGAATTATTTCAATGTAATATAATTATTTTAGGACAGAAGTAAAACTGACATTTTGCAAAAATTTAATAATTTCAACTGTCCCTGTTTCGTGCATCCTGTAAGGAAAAAAACAAATTACTTCTGTCTGAAAATTCTTACTTCAACATTCAAAACAACTTAAACATTCCAAGTACAGTCTTCGTCTGTCTATTGTACTAGTTTATACACTGAAGTGGCAAAAGTCATGGGATAGCAATATGCAAATTTTCAGATGGCAATAGCATCGCGTAGAACAGGTATAAATGCGCAGTGCTTTCGCAGAGCTTTCCTTTCTGTTCAAGTTATGCATGTGAAGAGGTTTTGACGCATGGGTCATGCCATTTCGGAAATCAATAGGGAATTCAACATTCCCAGATCCACTGTGTCAAGAGTGTGCCGAGAGTATGAAATTTCAGGCATAACATCCCACCATGGACAGCGCAGTGGTCAACCGCCTGCACTTAACGACCGAGACCGGCGACGTCTGCAAAGAGTCGTAAATTCTAACAGACAAGCAACACTGCGTCAAATAACCGCAGAAATCAATGTGGGACGTACAAGGGACTTGTCTGTTAGAACTGTGTGGAGATATTTGGTTTTCTAGGGCTATTCCAGCAGAAGACCGACTCGAGTGCCTTTACTGACAGAACGACATCGCTTGCAGCGACTCTCGTGGGCACGTGAGCATATCGGTTGGTCCCTAGATGAATGGAAAACCGTGGCCTGGTCCGATGAGTCACAATTTCAGTTGGTAATAGCTGATGGTAGTGTTCGAGTGTGACGCAGACCCCACGAAACCATGGACCCAAACTGTCAGCGAGGCACTGTTCAAGCTGTTGGTGGCTCTGTAATGGTGTGGGCTGTTTTTTCATGTCATGGACTTGGTCCTCTGGTGCGACTGGACCGAACATTGACTGGAAATGCTTATGTTCAGCTACTTGGAGATCACTTGCAGCCATTCATGGACTTCATGTACCCAAACAATGATAGGATTTTTATGGATGACAATGCGCCATGTCACCGGGCCACAACTGTTCGCGATTGGTTTGAAGAACATTCTGGACAATTCCAACGAATGATCTGGCCACCTAGATAGCCCGACATGAATCCAATCGAGCATTTATGGGACATCATCGAGAGGTCTGTTCGTGCCCAAAATCCTGCACCATCAACGCTTTCACAATTATGGACGTCTATCGAGACAGCATGGCTCAATATTCCTGCAGAAGACTTCTAATGACTTGTTGAGTCCATGCCACGTCGAGTTGCTGCACTTCGCCGGGCGAAAGGAGGGCCGACACGATATTAAGAGGTATCCCGTGACTTTTGTCACTTCAGTGTATAATCTTTTATAGTAAAGCCCATTTCAACCGCGAACAGAATATTTTTCCTTTCTCTTGCTTGTTATACATGTTGCTACTTGTCTACGAGGATTTTTTTCTATTTCATTCTATGTTAAAGGCATAAAACTAAATAGCTACATCACATTTTCTGTCTTCAATATATCAACAAACGTCCTGCTGCATTGAAAAACACCGTTGTCACACATTTTACGACACACAAAATATCACCTCCACATCATGACTGCAATAAAATCTCCCTTTTGCAACATTAATTTACCCTAACGATCGTGTCCTTGTGACCGTCACTGACCAAAGAAAACGGGTAGGAACGTCACATAATCTCGGGGGGGGGAATAAAGGGAAGATTAATCTCTCGATTTCCCCTTCGCCCCCGACTTTCATTTCTAAGGGGGAGAAGTTCAGAGAAGCTTTTGACACTTTTCCCGGGTGAACTGCTGTCTTCACCCGCTGTTACTCTCAGTGCAAAGAGATTATCCCTTAATCTTGCAGCTTTTCCCACATTTTCACTGTCGTTTTCTTGCTTTCTTTCATCCTTCCCTTTGGATGGGATAAATCCCTCCAGAACCTTCGAAAATAATTTTTGTGGAACGGAAATTTGTTCTTTTTATTTATTCTTTTGTTCTTTTTCGTCACACGGTAATTTTTGTTTTGGTGGAGAACATTTCGTGACATCGAAAAGATTCAGCGAAAGTTTTGTTTTCCCTCTGTAGCATATACTTTCTGGGTCTTTGTAGCTGTGTGGAGGAATTCAAGGTAGCTTGGTAACTGAATTTCAGAGCTTTAGGGGAACTTTTATTTTGGAATGGAATTTATTCTTTATAATTTTTTGTTGTTGTTTTTTCCTGAGATGATGCAGTATTGATTCATTTTTTCCTCTAAATATTTTACATGATTATAAATGGGATTGAATTCTAATTGTTCTAGAATTTTTATAAGAAAACTGGCAAATGTATTAACTGCTTGAAGTCTTTATTCCGTCATCTAAATTTCATCTTTATAATTTACATTTCCTTTATCAGGATTTGGCCATGAAGAAGTTAATTTCTCGATAGCTTTTTTACGAGAATTATTATTTCATTATATATTATAATTATTTTAGGACAGAAGTAAAACTGATATTTTGCAAAAATTTAATAATTTCAACTGTCCCTGTTTCGTGCATCCTGTAAAGGAAAAAACAAATTACTTCTGTCCGATATTCTTACTTCAACATTCAAAACAACTTCAACATACCAAGTACTATCTTTGTCTGTCTACTGTACTAGTTTATATAATCAGTTATAGTAAAGACCATTTCAAACGCGAACCGAATATTTTTCCATTACCATTCTTGTTATGCATGCTGCTATTTGACTGTAAGTTTTGCTTTCTATTTCATTCTATGTTACAGGCATAAAATAAATAACTATATCACATTTTTTCTTCAATATATCAACAAATGACCTGCAGCGTTGAGAAATACCGTTGTCACACATTTTACGACACACGAAAATATCACCTCCACATCACGGCTGCAATAAAATCTCCCTTTTGGAACATTAATTAATCCTAACTATCGTGTCCCTGTGACCGTCGCTGGCCAAAGAAAATGGGTAGGAACGTCACGTAATCTCGGTGGGATAAAAGGGAAGATTAATCTCTCGATTTCCCCTCCCTCCCTAACTTTCATTTCTAGGGTGGTGGGGAGTTCAGAGCTTTTTACACTTTTCCCCGTTAACTGCTGTCTTCGCCCGCTGTTACTCTCAGTCCAAAGAGATGATCCCCTAATCTTGCACCTTTTCCAACCTTTTCACATGCTTTCTTTCGCCCTTTCCTTTGGATGGGGTAAATCCCTCCAGAACCTTCGAAAATAATTTTTGTTTAACTCAAGCTTGTTCTTTTTATTTATTCCTCCTTTTTGTTCTGTTTCGTCACACGGTATTTTTTGTTTTTGGTGGAGAATATTTCGTGACGACCAAAAGATGCAGTTAAAGTTTTGTTTTCCTCTGTAGCATATACTTTCGGGTCTTTGTAGCTGTCTGGAGGAACTCAAAGGTAGCTTGGTAATTGAATTTTAGAGCATTAGAAAACTTTTATTTTAGATTGGAATTTTTCTATTTCGTTTTTCACTGTCAAATAGAGCATGCAAAATTGATTCAATTTACTCCAAATATTTTATAATATTATAGATTTGTTTGAATTGTATCTGTTTTACAATTTTAAAAAGATCAAAATTGATATTTAACTGTAGTTTTTTTAAATTTTTTTGAATAAATTTACTACTTCACTTTTGTAAATATAAAGTTATTTCTTTAGTAATTTATTTCATTTCATTATATTATATTTAATATCATACATTATTTCACACATAATACATATTTCACATTATAAGTATATCTTATTTTATTAGCATTTTTCTTTATACTAACCAAAAGTTATATTTCTTAAGTTAAAGTACTGGAATAGGATTAATAGAAATTTAACATGGATAAGATGTGTATAAAATTGAAATTTAATTTATTTTTTTTAATTCTTAATTTAATTTAATGATATTAAATTACAAGTATTTAGCTAAATTTAATTAAATTATAAGTTGATTAATTAAATTGTAATTTTTTAAGGCAAATAATGTTTATCTGCAGTATTTTTTAAATAACTGGTTTACAATATATTAACTACTTCTCTTCTTTTTAATACAAATTTATTTTGTGAAAATTTATTTTATTATATTATGCGTAATGTTATACATTATTTCTCATTATAAATATATATTTTGTAAGCGAAATCACTCGGAAATTTTCCTTTATGTTATACTGCTCAAATGTTATATTACTAAATTTACAGTACTAGAATAAGATTAATAGGCATTTAACATGAGTAAGAGCTGTATAAAATTGAAATTTTATTATTAAATTATAAGTTTTGACGAAATTTTTAACTGAGATTGCTTAGGTAAGAATTAAAAATATACGAAATATTTACGAAAGAATTCATTTACGAATTTTTTAAAACCAAATAGTTACAAACGAATTCATTTACGAAATTTTTAAAACCAAATAGTTACAAACGAATTCATTTACGAAATTTTTAAAACCAAATAGTTACAAACGAATTCATTTACGAAATTTTTATAACGAAATATTTGTGAGCGAATTCATTGTTTACGAATTTTACAAACGAATTTATGAAGAAATTTTTTAACGAATATTTTCAAATGAATTTATTTACAAAATTTTTAATTAGGCATTTTATTTAGTCATTAAATTTTGAACGAAATTTTTTAAACGATCAATAATTATTCCAGTAATAATGAGGTCTTTATTATATAATTTTTTTTCGTTTATTTTTTTTATATTGTTTTGTATTAGTACGCAATTACTTACGTCAAATATTTGTTATTATGATAACTAATGTTTGCTTGATGATATTCAGAATATCATAGGAAGATTAATTTTACTATCCTAAAAAAAATATTTTATTTACTTATTAAGAAAAGAAACTTATCCCAAATATGAGTAGTATAATTATATAAAGGTTAGTAAAAGTAAAAATAAATATAAAATAAATTCATTTAAATTTAAAAAAGAATGTAAATAAGAAGGAAATTTGTTTCATAAAAAATCAACGTAAGCATATTGTTAATGCTCTAGTGCCGCAGTAATATTAACACGAATTTCACAAACTGAAAAAAAGTAAGAGTTTAGCAGAGCAAATTTTAATTAATAACAAGTGATTTGTAAATTTAAAGTTAATTATTTTTTTAACTTCTATGTATATTTTCTTTCTTTGCTGGAAAAACAAAAGTCACGTTTAATTCAATAAAAAAAATAAAAGCTTCTTTATTAATGTTTAATTTATTTTTTTAATTAGAAAAAGTAATTCATTTCTTCATGTAAATACAGAGTTTTTACAGAGTCTTTCTTGGTAATTTTTATATTTTATAAGATATTTTAATTCCTTATTAGATTATGTTTTTAATTGAGATACCATAAACTGATATTCGGTACATGATAATTCAACCAAAATTAATTTATATAAATAAAAAAACATTTAAAAATCCAAAAGATTTCTTCATAGTAGGATCTGTGGATAAGAGCGGGCCCAGACTGTAAATGGGTGTGGTTAGGTTGAGATACTTGAAGCACAGCACAAATACACACAAAACAATATTTAACACATTCAAAATAAAAGACAAATAATTATAGCTTCGTGGAAGTATTTCACTTCTAGCCGATTCTCTGATTCGCGCAGGGTGTGCAAAGAAGTGCAAGGTTGCGCTAAATAAATTTCCTCTCGGGGTAAGAGATTGTAGACAAACTGAATGTTTCTCAGCGGATGCACATAGTTGCGCTGCACTTCTTCTCAGGTGAAAATCTCAAGGCCTACTGATCATTTATCCTGAACGTCACAGGGAGTGCTCTTGCCAGAGTGCAGGTTTGGTTTGTCGCTCTACGTTCATTTTGTGCACACTTTCGACTAATTAAACCGGGAACTAGAGTTTAATGTGGATTCCAAACCACCGACAAAGATTCATACCACCACCTGGATTCGAATCTGAAAGTTGTAGTGCCAGAGGCAAGAGTGTAGGAGGAAGCATAGTTACACAATATTATATACTGATACGCAATTCTAAGTAAAATACGCTTTGACAAATCATTGCATTACTTTTTTTTCACAATTAATATCATATAACAATATGATAATCAGATAACACCGAATTCAATCAGGAAGTATATTTTTTTTAATATAAAACTCTATATTTATGTTTCGTATACATAACAAAACATTTACTAAAAAAATAAATAAAAATAATTAATGATACCTATCTTGAATAGAGATTTCAGCAAAATATTTTTAAACAAAAATATCATCCATTTCAATATTTTATCACGGCTGATATTTTAAAGTAATCTTAATCTTCACGTAAAAATTTAAAATATCCCATTATTTTTTTCCATCTTAATGCCAAAACACTTTTAAAAAACAAATTACTTGAGAGATACTTCTTTTTTATTATTTATGCACAATAATTTTACACCCTAAACTGAAATTGAATACGCAAAAACATAGTCCAAATAAATCTATCATAAAAATTCAATCTTTTTTGCATTTAGTATATACATTACGTCCATACTGATGTACACAAAAAAAATGATTCAATCGCAGCAGAAGAGTCTTTCTGTTAACAAGATTGCTCCAAAGAAGCCAATCATACGTGGGAAATTGAAGGAAGAAATTAATCTTCTAATTAAAAGAATCTCAAGGCCCACTGAACATTCTCCTGAACATCACAGCTCTTGCCAGACTGCCAGTTTGGTTTGGTTTGTCGTTCTACGTACATTTTATGCACACTTTCGACTAATTAAACCGGGAACTAGAGTTTAAATGAATTCCGAACCACTAACAAATATCCATACCACCGCCACCATTCGATCCTGAAACCTGTAATGCCAGAGGCAAGAGTGTAGGAGGAAGCATGGTTACACAATATTATATACTGATGAGCAATTCTAAATAAAATAGGCTTTGACAAATGATTTGATTACTCTTTTTGCATTATTAATATCATATAACAATATGATAATCAGATAAATCCGAAATTAATCAGTAAATATATTTTTTAAGCATGAAATTAAATATTTATGTTTCACATACATAACAAAATATTTACTCAAAAATGACAGAAAAATAATTAAGTATAACTGCTTTGTATATAGATTTCAGCAAAATATTTTTTTAAAAATTCCATCTTATCTTAAAATTATATTTAAAAGCATCTATCCAGCATGATATTTTAAAGCAATCTTAATCTTTACATAAAAATTTAAAACATCCCATTATTTTTTCCATCTTAATGCCAAAACACTTTTTCAAAAACAAATTACTTGTGTCATACTTTAGAGTGTAAAATTATTGCATAAATAATAAAAAATGAACTGAAATTGAATACGCAAAAACATAGTCCAAATAAATCTACCATAAAAATTCAATCTTTTTTTGCATTCAGTATATATACATTACGTCCATACTGATGTACAAAAAAAAAGATTCAATCGCAGCAGAAGAGTTCTCTTGTTAACAAGATTGCTCCAAAGAAACCAATCATACGTGGGAAATACAAGGAAGAAATTAATTTTTCGTTTTCTGCTTTTATCTTTTGGAACACGAAAAAAAAAAAAAAAAGGAGAGAAAGGTACGAAAGAAAAACAAAAAGGAACGAAAGTAAAAGGCGGAACAACTCCTCAGATTATAGAAAACAGGCGGATAGCTTGCGAGACACAATCATCTGAAGAATAACAAATAAAAGAAAAAAGAAAAAGGAAAAACAAAAATGTTAAAAACACGCCAGAGAGTTGATGCAGTGTAATCCATCTGATGAGAAATGCGACCTCATGACGTATAGGATGAAAAAGGGATCACCGTTGATTGAAAAGTTTGTTGGCGCGAAATCTCCAGTTACGGGCGTGGTTGTGGGGAATGGCGGTTGTTGGAAAATGCACTGGGCTTTTTAAGTTTTATTTTTATCGCGTAATTTTATTTTGGAAAGCATGCAGCGAAAAATTGGATGTTTTGAAATATGTTTCTAATATATGTTTAGTGAATGATGAGCTGTTGTATTGTGATTTTTAATCAGGAAAAGTAAATGATATTGCATAAAATAGCTATCAATTAATATTTTTCGTGGAACGACAATATTAATTTACTGTATATAGTATTTGTTTTGAAAAATATGGGGGAATGATAGTATTTATTAAGATGAACAATATTTATTAAAGAGCATTCCGTTCTGAGTGACAGAAAGTTAGTCTGCAGTTAGATTGGTTGGTTGGTTGAATTTTTATGGCACAATAGCAAATTTAGGTCAAGCTGCGCGAAACAAGGTGTAAAAAGCATCAAATGAAGAAAAATCATGAATATAGCAGTAAAATAATTGTCATCTTAACAGAATAGAATTGGTTAAAAATAGTAAGATACATATCGGGGCCTGATGGCCGAGCGGCATGGAATGTTTTTAGTAGTTCTGAATCCACTTTAAACAGTAGGTCCCGATCTAATATGGTTGTTGGGCGTAGTGCTGACAACCGTACCCCGTAAAACGAAAATATCTTCTGCTTAGAAATCTGCCAGCGGGCAGAAGGCCTTGGCTCACCATGAGGCTGTTGCGGCACTGATGATAATGAAGATATATATCGATAATGGCATCCATAAAGACGAACAATATTTATTTAGGAGCATAGGATCGCATTCCATTCTGAGTGACAGAAAATTAGTCTGCACTTAGATTGGTTGGTTGGTTGGAGTTTTATGGCACAAGAGCCAGTTTTGGGCCAAGCTGCGCCAAACAAGTAAAAAGCAACAAATGAAGTAAAATCAGGAATATAGGAGTATAGTACTTTTCATCTTAACAGGATAAAAAGATTAAAATGTAGTAAGATGCATATCGAAAGGTTAAAAATTTCAAAAAACAGCGTATTCGGATAAAATCTATCAGTCTCATACTATATCTTTCATATCGTATTCTACATATTCATGAGAACTATCTGCTGATATAGAGGTTGATTCTGATTTTGAAATGGCTGTTATATCAGGTGGTTTGTTAAATCTTTTTTATGAAGCAAATAATCTTTAATTTTATGATGCAATTTGTCTAGGTGTTTTTGATTGTCTGATTAAATGATATTTTGGTTTTTGTGTATCTTACGTATTTGTCTTTGAGGTTAAATGCACTTGGATAATGGGTTTAGCTTTAGCAGTAGCTGGAGTCTGGAAGAAGTATCAGAGTCAGAAATAGATGGAGCAGATAGCAAATTGACAGATGAAGCAGAGTCATTATTTGGCGGTTTTTCAGAGGAAAGTACCTATAGAAGTTCAAGTGGTGGGCAAACAATTCTCGTTATACACTATCTGGAAGAAAGTGACGGGACACCCCTCGAAAAGTAGAAAAGTCGACAATACAGCTGACACATGCGCAATAATAGGTATCACGTGTCAGCCATATCCTATAAATACTCTGTGGAGACGACTAGAGTTGTTTTTTGTCAAGATGCCGCCATGGGAAGAGTTGTCTGAGTTCGAGAAAGGTGTGTTGGTTGGATTGCATCTTGCCAAGGTGTCAATTAGGGAGATATCCCGTCTCCGTAACTGCTCAAAATCAACTGTAGCACGTGTTGTTTGTCGCTACAAGACTGAGGGACACTGTCAGAACAAACCCCGAAGTGGACGACCTACATTTCTCACCAGCAGGGACCGGCCGGTGCTCGGCAGGGAGATTCGAAGTAACCGTCAAACATCCATAGATAATATCGCTAAAGAGTTTAGACAAGCCACAGGTGTGGTCGTTTCGACCAAGACTCTTCGTATCGAGGCCCATAAGTTAGGTTCCACTGGCCGTTCGGCGGCCCATAAGCCTTTGATTACGAAAACCAACAAGAAAGCGCGCCTTCGATGGGCCAAAGACCATCGTACTTGGACTCTGGATGACTGGAAACGCGTCCTTTGGAATGACGAGTCACGATTTACCCGTTTCCGTTCCGATGGACGTGTTTGGGTACGGCGTTTACCAGGAGAACGTCTTTTGCCCGAGTGTGTCGTCCCAACTGAAAATATTGGTGGAGGAGAATTGATGGTATGGGCCTGTTTCTCCTGGTATGGGGCTGGCCCACTGGTGAAGGTTGATGGTGCGATGAATGCCGATAGATACTGTGATATTCTCGACAATAATGTCCTTCCTACCTTGTGGGCAACGTACGGTATGGATGATTGCTGGTATCAAGATGGCAACGCAACATGTCATGTTTCAAGGAGGACTCTTGATTGGTATGTGAACAACAACGTTAAACGCATGGATTAGCCGGCGCAGAGCCCTGATCTTAACCCAATTGAACATCTCTGGGACAAATTGGACCGTCGGTTGAGGGCCTGCACCTCACTCCCCAAAAGCAAGCCTGAACTATGGAACTTCCTGTTGAACATTTGGATGGAAATTCCTCTTACCACTATGGCTAATTTAGTGGAAAGCATGCCCAGAAGGGTTGCAGCTGTGATCGCAGCCAAAGGAGGCCCTACCTCCTATTAATTTTAATAAATATGGGTTTATGTCTTTATAGTGTCATGTCCCGTCACTTTCTTCCACATAGTGTAGTAGGGTCAGTCATGATGGAAACGGAACAAGTTTGTCTACAGTTAGAAGTCCAAGTTATACTTTATGATATTGTACTTTCTGCAAATTAAATTACACAGTTCGATTTATTTAGATCAAAGAAAGACTCAAAGTAGCGCCCAGAAAGGCTATTGTATATAAATCATATCAGCGACTGAAAAACAGACCCACTCACTCAAAAACTTCTGGTATCACGTTTATCCTGTATGCAATCTCTTGATGAGATCATCCATGTAGACAGTTGACGTCTCATGCACTAATAACTTTATTTCATGTGTCTCGACATAAGTTTTAAGCATTTAGGAGGAGCTGTTTTTATGAAAAAAAAAATCCCACATATGCTTAGAATGGCTTTTTAATGAACCTTGATAAGACAATCAGCTGGAAAATGTCAATGTTTACTGGAAATTAGCTTATGGTTAAATGCTTGACGGTGATGTTCTGGGGATGTGTATTATCTATTAATTTATCATGAAATAAATGATGCCAAAAGTGATACAACTCTTGATTGTTAGATGTCCTTTGAAATTGCTGTTTTCTGATACTCAGAGTGGAGCGGAAACAAGTTCCACGGCAGATGTTGATGGGTATTATCATTAAATTGTTTCTCCCCTCCTCATATGTAAACTGTTTTGGCATCCTTTGTATAGGAAATTTCGTTTGTTTCATCATAAATAATTTCATCTCTAAAATAATTAAAATCCCATCCAATTAATGTAGTTAAAAATATTTTAAAATCCTTTTTAGTTTTAATAATAATTCCTATATTTTACCAAAGTTAAAAATCATTCAATCGGGTTTCAAAACGTAAAAGCAAAATTTAGAGTAGTTTGAAAAATTAAACTTGAGTATTATGGAATTTATGATAGCAATTAAATATATATGAAATGCAAAAGAAGAAAAACATTTTTTTATTTTATTTTATGGAAAAAAAATGTGTTGTTGACTGACGTCGTAAAATTAATTCTTTGCATATAAGAACCTAAAAACAAGAATAATTACACAATTATTAAAAATTCTTACTACAAGGTAAAGTAAAAGTTTTTCATTATAAATCATTTATAAAACAGAAAGCTGGAATTTCTCGTCAATGATTAAATTCTTCAAACAAATTTGAAGCCATAAGAATAACAGATTTTTCAAATCTGTTCGAAGAATTTAATTATCGATGAAGGCTCTGATGGCCGAGTGACGGGCAATCGGTGACACAGGTTTCGGGTTCGAATTACGGCGTTGCCATAAAATTTGTAATGGTTCAGAATCCACTTTAAGTCGTAGGTCCCGGTCTAATATTACTCATAAAAAGTCATACTTCTACCTACGGGTGCTCCATCACAACAGAAGCTGCCCCGCCCCCCTTTCCCTCCTACAAAGTAGAATAAGAAACAACAGTTATCGATGAGAAATTCTAACCTTTTTTTTATAAATGATTTATAAAGAACATTACAAGAATACTTAAATAAATTGTCTTTGAACGAAAACAGTTACTGCTATATTTTATAGAATAAAAAATACCAAATGAAGAATATTCGAATCAATGATATACATAAAAAAAACTTACTTAATATAACTAATATATAACTAAGTATAAAGCATAACGAAGTATAAAATTCCTTTGAATTTATAACTTTGTATATACACAAGCCATAATGTTTTATTTTATTTAAAATGATGGGAAATACTTTAGTGCAGAATAAAAAATATCGATGGATATAAGTCAGAAAATTTTTATTAATTTTAAAAGATCGATATTTTAGGAAGAAATAAAATAAAATATTGATGAAATAATTTTTTTAACTCCTTTTAAATGTTACTAAAATAAAATTTTTCTAAAATATTAACATTGAACGAAACTAATTAGAATTTTGGAAGTTTTTTTTTTTTTTTTATATTGTAATATATTTTGCAAGATAAAAATATCACTGCTTAAGTAAATTTTCAGATGTGACTTTTTAAATAAAAATGCGTTTTGCGCTGAATTTCCTTTATTTAAATATTCTCTATTTTAACAATTTTTCTAGTATGTATATGAAGAAATTGACGTATATTCTTTGAAGTCTTTTTCTTCAAAATAGCAACAATAATTATTTTAAAACTAAAATAAAAATTTTTAAAAAAGCATCCGAGATTTAAATTCAGTTTAACTTTTTTTTATGTATACTAAATAATCTCTAAATATCTTATTTCGAGAAATCTCAGCATTTTTATATTTATTCCTTCTAAAATTATCAGTTTCCACAAAATAATTGTATGTAGATAAATTCTTTTTTTCCAATTTGAAAAAAAAAATAAATGTATTGTCTTTTTAATAAAAGATTTATGAAAAGGAAACTGTTTCAAAGATAATCCTAAATACCATCCATCGAATATATTGTCTTATCGGCAAAAAGGACAAAAAATTAGTCTTTTAAATAACCTTCAGGAAAAATAATTAGCCACTTGTATCTCAAGTCTAGCGTTTTGTTAAAGAATGGAAAATCTTTTAATTTTTTAACATATCATATGAATGATTTTGCTTTTCGCACCTTTTTGTATTTCTTATTTTACTTTTAAAAACATTTAAGAAGAAAAAAAAAACTAATTCACACAAATACCTAAACACAATTAGAATATTGGAAGATTTTTTTTTGTATTGTTATATATTGTGCAAGATAAAAATATCATTGTTTGAGTAAAATTTCAGATGTGACTTTTTAAATAAAAATTCATTTTGCACTGAATTTTTCTAAAACTTTCTTATTTAAATATTCTGTATTTCAAACTATTTTTCTAGTATGTAATCTAGCAATATATGACGAAATTCTATATTTTCTGAAGTCATTTTCTTTAAAAGACAAAAAAATAATTAATTTAAAACTAATATAAAATTTTTAAAATGAGCATCCGAGGTTTAAATTCAGTTTACCATTTAATTCAGTATATATATATATTAGAAAAGTTTTTATTCTGTTGTTGAAGTTATATATTCTTTGAAATTATTTTCTTAAAAATAATTAATTTAAAACTGGTATTAAAATTTAAAAATAAAGCATCGGAGGTTTAAATTTAGTTTATCTTTTTTTTTTGTACTAAATAATCTCTAAAAATCTCAGCATTTTTATATTTATTCCTTCAAAAATTATCAATTTCCTCAAAAGAATTGAATGCAGAAGATACATTCTTTTTTTTAATTTAAAAAAAAATGTACTGCCTTTGAAACAGTTTCTTTTTCATAAATCTTTTATTAAAAGATAATCCTAAATACCGTCCATCGGATATGTTGTCTTATCGACAAAAAGGAAAAAAATAAAATTAGTCTTTTAAATAACCTTCAGGAAAAATAATTAGCCACATGTATCTCAAGTCTAGCGTTTTGTTTAAAGAATGGAAAATTTTCCACTTTTTTGACATATCATATGAATGATTTTGCTTTTCGCACCTTTTTACTTTATTTTCCTTTTATAAAAAATTTAAAAAAAGAAAAAAAAAACACTAATTCAGTTTAATTCGAGAAAGAAATAAAGAAAAAAAGAAAAAAAAAGTGTCGACGGAGAACAAAATAATAAATGTTAATTAAGAGTTCCTGTGTATAAACTTTCATCGCACAATTCATTGAAATATTTATTTTATCGCAATGTTAATTAATAAGACTTGGGAATTTAATTATAATTCTTCCTTTGGAAGAAGATGAAGAAATTTAGCGTTTTACGACATTTGTTAGAATAATTCATCCAGTTCTTAATTATGATTATTTTTTTTCTTCTTTCTTAAAACTAATCCGCTATTCTAGCTTTTGCATTTAAAAAAAATACAATAAAATAAATAAAAGAACTAAGTAAAAAAGAATTAAATAAAGAAAAATAGAACCTCCAGCGAAAATTGAATAGTTCCAAGATGGCAAAAGGAATTAAAACTCGGAATTTGGAGTTAAAAAAGATATAAGAGAAAAAAAATGATAGTACACATCACCATCGAAAGACTAATTTTGGTCGTGGACTAATGATTATTAAAAACGACCTCGTATTCCTTCGCAGTCGGTGAGATAAGTCCGTGTCAACCTAATCTTTTCTTCGAGGTCTTTGCAGTGAGCGCCCTCTATCGGAAACTAAACAAATCTAATTAGCCAGGAGATTGGTTGCTGAAGTAGTATTCGTTAGCATGGGGAAGCACCTTTAAGTTGTTATCGCCACATTTTGCATACTAAATCAAATCTCTGTTTCCAATTAGAATGCAGTCTGTTGCAACAATGTGTAGTAGATTCTGCAGTAGATTTCTTTCTTTTGGGAAATTGAATTATCTGGAGTTAATGACGGAGTCTTTGTGACACATATTTTAACTTGTTCTTTAGTAGCAAGTTAGCTCCATATTTTCTCTTAGCCATGAAACCTCGTTCTGGGACCCCGCAATTAAGAGATTTCGAGATAAATCATCTCTCATGAACTTAATTTCATTATAGCTGGAAGATTTTTCGTAATTTCCTTTGGAGGAAGTAGTAGGCTCATCTGCTTTTTTCTGGTAATGATCAAGAAATAATTTTTTTTTAAATCATTAAATTAAATTAATATGCTCTGAAACAGGGATGTAAAAATACGAAATAATTTATGAAGGAATTTTTGTAATGCCTTGACCTGGTAATTGAAATTTTGAAGGGAACGGAAAAAAGATCTAGTAAAATTAATAAATAGTCTGTGAATTTTAAATATATTGTTTATTTATGCTTGCTTATGCTCTTTAAATATAATTTAGGATTAAAATTAATTATATAATTATGTACATTAAATACATTTTATTATATTGTAATTTAGAAAACAAATTATTCATGATTTTTTTCATGATTAACAAATTAGTCAGTTTACTGAAGTGTGAAACAATAGTTGAAGAATACTTAGCTTTGATTTTAGCATAATTACTAAAATTTTTAGGATCGAGACTTAGCCCAATTTTATATTTAAAAATAAAAAAAGCACAGTATTGATTTAAAATGGATTGAAGTTATATTAAATATGCTAAAATGCATTACAAATTGTAGAATTATTGATTTTTTTTTCAAATGACGGTCAATCGCCGGTATTAGAAAAAATTATTACAGTTGTCTTCTATTTTTTTATTGCTTGTTTGTAGTCCTTGAATATTGATGTTGAAGCGGATCCAGCATTATTTGAGTGCTTTACGGAACTTTTTGTAAAACAAAAAAGAAAAACAATGTTTTCCTGCCAAACAGTTTAGAATAAAAGTACTGCATTTGTACTTTTATTATATTAGTACAAATGCAGTACTAGTATTTAAGAAAATCTAGTATTAAGAAACTAGTATTTAAGAAAAATCTAAAAAGTTCCAATCAGGTAGTCAGACTGTCAGAATGACTATTATCAAACATTCTATTTCGTATAATCACGCCTCAAAGCAGTGAATACAGCACACTTCATTAATCAGAATCGACATCCAAAGACTAATACAAAGGCGTTGACTTCTGCCGATGTTAGACGTATTATCAAACGTTCTATTTCATATACTCACGCCTCAATGCTGTGAGTACAGCGCACGCCATTAACCCCACTCGAACCTACCTATGCTTACATTTTAGATATTAGGGACTAACAATATCCCTACAATATCCAAAGACTATTTAATTCAAATGGATTGACTTCTTCATTTATCTAACGTACTATTTCGTATACTCCTACTTCAAAACTTTGATATTGGTAGTCTCTACTATCTATAATGCAAGAGAAGGTGTGTTCAATTCTGATTAATGGCTTGCGCTGTACTCACTCCTGGGATACATGAGCATACGAAATATAACATTTGATAATACGTCTAACATGGACAGAAGTCTGTGCCTTTGCCATTATATTGTCTTTGAATTTTGGTAGTCTCCATTATCTCTATTAATCAGCATCGGAGTCATTTTTTCTTGGATTGTAGATAGTAGAGACTGCCAATATCCAAACACTATCTAATACAAAGTCAAGTCAAGTCAAGTTAAAATAAAATAATATTTAAATTTTAAGAAGGAATCAGCGTTCTCACTACTTTATCCATTATTAAACCCAAACTATGCACTAAAACATCTTAATAAAAAAAGCGATTTCATTCTGAAAAAAAAAAAAAAAAAAAAAAAAAATGTTTTCTTTCAACACACCAAACAATTTTTAATATCTAAAAATAAAACAATAAGTTTTGGCAAAAAAAAAAATAATTTACGATTCGTATTGCTCCATATTTTTTAAATATATTTACATTTTTATTCAACTTGAATGAAATCCAATTTATAACTTTTTTTCAGCTAAGCTTAAAACGGTTAAAAAATGAAATACAGGATTAAACAAACGGTAGAAAATGACCGAAACAAACAGTATGTTAAAATTTCGATACAAAAAAGAAATATATATATATATATATATATACATATATATATATACATATATCTGCCAAGTTTCTTTAATAAATGACGAGCTAAAAAATAACAGAAGAAAAACAAATGGATAAAATATGTTAAGAAAAATTCCAGTGGATAAACTTTACGAAAAGTAAATTTTATTATTAAGTAAAGAAGTCGTAGCGAAGCGATAAATATAAATAAAAACAGCGAATGGAGAGAGAATCGTTTTTCATACTTTTATCCAATTCATTTTATTTATTGCAGAAATCAAATTTCACTTTCTCAATCATGCACCCTCTTCCTGTTTAGCGTTTCTCGGAGACTTCTTTTTAAAGGGAATTCGGCAAAAATAATTCTTTTTCAAGGAATTTTCAGTATTTCAACTGAACATTTTACCGTTTTATTTTTTAGTAAATGACTGTATTTTAAAATTTAATCATGGAAATTTCTGTGTAAATGTATTCCCATTATATCAAATACAATTTTATGCCTAAGTTATATTTCCGTATTTTTACACATAAAATTATGGGTATTGTTTTGGGAAGTTGAGTAATGTTTTTGTATGGATTGTTTGGGTCGTTTCCTTGATCACTTTATTCATGTCCTTGATCAGTTTTTCAATTCCTTGGTTAATTTTTCCGTGTTAAAGGACACGAAAAAAATTTAAAAAAAATTTTTAATTTATTTTTTTGTTTTCCTTGACCAGTTTCAATGTTTCTTATAAGTTTATTTATTTTTTCTTTAATTTCTTTCCTAAGCTAATTTTATTGCTTTAATTTCTGTCACGAGCTTATACATAATATTTATTTAAATTTCTGTTGCGAGTTATTGCGGCCTGATGTCCAATTGGATAGTGCTTTGGCCTTTGGTACCACAGGCTTCAGGTTCTAATCCTGGCAGAGGCATGGATGTTTTGCTAGTGATTCGGAATTCACATTAAATTGTACGTTCCGGTCTATTAGCCTAAAGTGGGAACAAAATGACTGTCGAGCGACAAAGCAAACCAAAGCAAACCAAAGACTATCTAATATGGAAACGTTGTGTTACAATACATATGTGTTCTTTCAATCTAGATAGTGTAGTCTACCAATATCCAAAGACTATCTCATACAAAGGTGTTGACTGCTTAAAATAAAATAAAATAAAATAAAATAAAATTCAAATTTCAATCACGAATCAGCATTCTCATTATTTTTTCCCTTACTGTGCACTAAAACATCTTAATAAAAACAGCGATTTCGTTCAAGAAAAAAAATGTGCTTTTTAGTTTTTAATACAACAAATATTTTAAATATCTAAAAATAAAAAGGCAAGTTTTGACAAAAAAAATAATAATAATAATAATTTACGATTCGTATTGCTCCATATTTTTAAATATATTTACATTTTTATTCACCTTGAATGAAATCCAATAATTTATAACTTTTTCAAGCTAAGCTTAAAACGGTTTAAAAAATGAAATACAGGATTAAACAAACGGTAGAAAATGACCGAAACAAACAGTATGTTAAAATTCCGATACAAAAAAGAAAGAAAAAATATATATATTTATCTGACAAGTTTCTTTAATAAATGACGAGCGAAGAAAGAAAAACAAATGGATAAAATATGTTAAGAAAAATTCCAGTGGATAAACTTTAGGAAAAGTAGATTTTATTATTAAGTAAGGAGTCGTAGTAGCGAAGCGATAAATATAAATAAAAACAGCGAATGGAGAGAGAATCCTTTTTCATACTTTATCCAATTCATTTTATTTATTGCAGAAATCAAATTTCACTTTCTCGATCATGCACCCTCTTCCTGTTTAGCGTTTCTCGGAGCCACATTTTTTAAAGGGAATTCGGCAAAAATAATTCTTTTTCAAGGAATTTTCAGTATTTCAACTGAACAATTTACAGTTTTATTTTTTAATAAATGATTGTTTTTTTTAAAAATTTAATCATGAAAATTTCTGTATAAATGCTTTCCTTTTATATCGAATACAATTTTATACCGTTATATATTTGTATTTTTACTAATAAAATTATGGGTATTGTTTTGGGGAGTTGGGTATTGTTTACCATGTTACCATTATATACCATTATTTAAATATCTTTTGCGAGCTTTTTACACGTAATATTTATTTAGATTTCTTTTACGAGCTTTTTTATACGTAATATTTATTTAAATTTCTTTTACGAGCTTTTTATACTTTTACGAGCTTTTTTATACTTAATATTTATTTAAATTTCTTTTTACGAGCTTTTTTTATATGTAATATTTATTTAAATTTCTTTTACGAGCTTTTTTTATATGTAATATTTATTTACATTTCTTTTACGAGCTTTTTTTATATGTAATATTTATTTACATTTCTTTTACGAGCTTTTTTTATATGTAATATTTATTTACATTTCTTTTACGAGCTTTTTTATACGTAATATTTATTTAAATTTCTTTTACGAGCTTTTTTTATATGTAATATTTATTTAAATTTCTTTTACGAGCTTTTTTTATATGTAATATTTATTTAAATTTCTTTTACGAGCTTTTTTTATATGTAATATTTATTTAAATTTCTTTTACGAGCTTTTCTTATATGTAATATTTATTTAAATTTCTTTTACGAGCTAATAGTTATATAAATAAATGTTTAAATAATGTAAAATTGTTCTAAAAAATCCTTTGTCGAAAGCAAAGACCATTTTATTTCGAAGAGAGAAAGAAAGAAAAATTGTTTGAAATCATTTTTTTTTTTAAATTTATGTTATGGATTTTATTCTTACATTAAATTTTATATTTTATGGGTAATATATATAGAGAGAGGAAGAAAGAAGTGCAGTGCAACCTGCGCTTCTGCTGAGAAACGTTTAATTTATAATCTCTCATCCCGAGAGGAAATATATTTAGTGCTTCCCGGCGCAGTTGTTGGCCTACAGCCTCTCACTCGACGAAGTATATTTCGTGCACACAGCGCCTAGCCGAAGTTTCGGATTTTCGGTTTAGAAGTAGAGCCCTTCCACGAATCTGTATTTATCTGTCTTTAAATGTGTTGTATATTGTCTGTGACTAATTATATAATTGTGGTGTTTGTGAGTGTGTGTAAATAAAGTTGTAAATTCTCCAACCACATCCAGTTACAATCTGGTCGACAACCACATCATTGTGTGATTACAACCCATATCAATGCACTTCCATGTTACTGGTCTCGGATAGAGCAAACTATTGCGAATATTGCTTTACCAAGTACGGCGTGTTTTTTAATTACACCAATTAGAAGAAAAATGAAAGTATTTCCTACCTGGATGTCCTTCAGGGATTAATAACTATACAACATTCGTTTGTCCTAATGAAGATAAACTGAAAAACGCTAAGAAACAGTCGGATTTTCTTGCCAATGTTACGCTCCTTTCCATGATGTAATTTTAGGGAAACCAAAGAGTCTACTCATTTTTTCGTCATTGATTTTATTACATTTCTCTTGACTTTGTAACATTAAAATCTTAAAATTTAAGTTAGTTATTGTTTATGTTATGCAACTTTTCAAATTATGTGTATATTCTAGTTTTATAATTACATTGAATAGTATATTTATGACGCTTGTATTATTTTATTGGATAAAAAATTAATTTATTCTTTCTTTTTTTATAGGTATCAATACAGTGTTCACTAAGAGTAAGTTGAATTATAAAATTTTATTTTACTTTTTACCTACTCAGCTCATTGAATAGTAGCATTTTTAAACATTTCTTAATGTATTCTCTTTAATGTTATTATATCAACAATGTATCTTACCTCTACATATTTCGGTAATATATATTAATAAAAAACAATCCACAATCATCTAAATATCATAACTTGTAATTACAATTTTTATAAATATTTTTTTAATTTTTCAAAATGCCCGACGCGTGGCTCAGTGGTAACGTGTGCCGCTGGTGAGCATTAAGGGTGAGGTTTCTATCCGCTGGCTCTGTGATGTTCAGCATCTTGTCACGTGAGTCGGACTACCTGGTGGGTTTTTTTCTTCCATACGATACGGAAATGCGGGGTAGTTTGCCCTAAAAGTCCTTATAAAAGTCACTTCCCTCCTTCTTCAGACACACGGAGTCAAATCAAATTTCAATCTACGGGTGCTCCATTACAACAGACAATATGCAATATTAATCAATAATATTAATTATTTTTAAACAATATTTATTTTAATTAATTATATCTGTGCAAATAGAAAAATAAATCAATTATTTCCATCTAAAAAGGAAAATTAATTTAGCTGCTACATTGTAAGTATTCATATATAGTTTTCATCCACTAACTTTTTTATATATATACTTTTAATTATAAAATATTTAATAATATTTTTTTTTATCTTTAAATGTTAGCTTTTACTGTTGTTACATAGAAAAATATATCAATACTTCTTGTGACTAAATTAATATTTATTAATATTTTATAGTGTATTTTCTTTTATCTCCAAACTCAAATAATTTCTTAAGTTTATTTCACATAAATCATTAAACAAGTCGAAAATGAAGTCTTTCATATAAGGAGATATTCGAAATAGATGAGATATTTGAAATCATTTGCATTTACAATTTCATTGAAATGCTAAAATTGAATTCAGAATCTCGTTTGATTTCCATAAATTGATGCGTTTTCAGTTGTTCAATATTTATATCCAATATAATATGTTAAATATTTTTAAGATGGCTATTGCAATATATTGGTGAAAAGAGTTAATTTAGATCTATAGTTATCAATTTAGACAGATGCATTAAACGACTTGGGCTGAAATTGTTATAAAAAAATGTATGGAATATATCGTCATTTGTATGCTAGTTATTTATCTGTGTTTATTTATTTATTCCAATGAATTTTAATGTAAAATTTGAATTTCTTAGAATATATTAAAGTAATATCCACGAATAATTATATTCTCTTAATAAATGCAAATGATTTGTTGTCATAAAATAATTTTTAAGGAATCTTGTTGTGGTTCTCATTATTTTTTTAAGGCGTTCTAAGTATTTTTTATCTAAGCAATACATAATTTTATCATCAATATTCAATATATAATTTTATTTTTTGATAACGCCCTATTCGTGGCTCTTGGCAACGCGCGCCACTGGTGAGCATTAGTTAGCAGGTTCAATCCACTGGTGGCTTTGCTGTAAATACTGTTTCAAAAAAAAAAAAAAAACGAGGAGTCTCGATGGCATTTATGATGTTCAGCATCTTGCCTCGTGAGTCAGACTACCTGGTGGGAGTTTTCCAGGTTTCCTCCCATGCGATATGCAAACGTGCGTAGTTACCTTAAAAGTCCTCCCGAAATGCACTATCATCCTTCTTCAGTGACACAGAACTAAGTCAGGCTTCTACCTATAGTTGTTCTATTGCAACAGAAGCTTCCCCCTCCCCTTTCCTTCCTTCCATGAAACCACATGGGTTCTTGGACTTACCCTAGATGTTGTTATCTAACAAATTGGATAGAAAAAAAATTATAATAATTTGCCAATGCGATCAAAAATATTTCAATAAATAAAACATACAGTAAACATACAAAATACGTTTAATGCGACACACAGAAAAACACGAATTTCATCTTGACACATTCCCTTGCTGATGTATTGTTAAACATTCTGTTTTAATACATAAGATAAAGGCTCAAAGCCTTAAACACAAAAATCACTGTTGAAAGTTCTTCCACATCGGTTTGAGCACTGGAAGCGTTGGAGATTCCATCTTCGAAGCAGAAGCAACTGGCGATCATTACACATTGAGTTAAATTACCAAAGAACCAAAAAATAAGACTTCCCTACTCCTCGAGGACACTAATTAAACAGGAACAATCTTTAGCTGATGCCGAAGGTGGTGTTACTTCTACTACTTTGGCATTTTAATTTACGAACAAATCAACTCTCAAATTTTCCTAAACCCTCCAGAGATCTTCGTTAAAATCCTTCATAATAATTATGGAGTTTCTATGAAAAGATGTTCTCTCTCTTGAAGTCAGCGTCTCATTGCCGCCCAAAGCCCCAAAATATCAAAGCAATCATGTTCAATTCCAACAAATCTTGGCGGATATCGTAGGTAGCTGTAATCTTTTTTTTATTTATTTATTATTCTGTAGTCTTCAGAAGATGTCTCTTGTGATGAACATGGCGTTTTTAAGGATTAAGTGAAATATGAACTTCTCCAAATCCAAACTCGATGTTGTAGTAAGTTGTTGGCAGTATGTTGTTTGGAAATTGGGTAGGGATCTGATGTGTTTATTACAATGTGAAAGTTAAAATCCTTTTGACGAAATACCTGGAGAGTTTAATTGATTCTTGAAAAATGTATAACATGTCACAGCATTTATTTACACTTATTAGACACATATTTTTTCTACATTAAAAAAAATGTTTACGCGATATAATTTTAATTAATACATGTAATATTAAAATTTCAGGGACTAAAACTAAACTGAATTTTTAATTAGATCCCTTGGACTTAGGATTTATTATACCTTAAATTAAAACCGAATGGATTTTTTTTTGGTAAAAGAGAAGTTTTTTTTATTAAAATTTAATGTGAAAATATCTTTATTTAAACAATAGTGTAATTAAAATTTCATGCCAAATTTGTTTCAAGCGCAAATGAATGAAGTTTCTTTTTAATTCAAACTTTTTGGCATAAAAAAATAATTGTTGCAATTTCTTTGGGGTAATAAACTTATAATTTATTTTCTCATTAATTTAATGAATACACTAAAAGAAACCAGAAATCTCGATGGAGTTTGGGATGTTCAGCCTCTTGCCACATTAGTCGAACTACCTGGTGGGAGTTTTCCAGATTTTCTCGCACACGATAAGCAAAAGCTGGGTAGTTCCTCCTAAAACTCCCCCTGGAAGGCACTGCCTTTCTTCTACAACGATACGGAGTTAGACTTCTACCTACGGGTTCTCCGTCCCAAAATAAGCTGCATTCTTCGTCCCGCCTTCCATGACGACAACAACAACAACCAAAACACAGTGAGCATACAAAATATGTTTAATACGACACAAAGAAAAACATGAATTTCATCGTGACACATTCCCTTGCTGATGTATTGTTCAAAATTCTGTTTTAATACTTAAGATCAGGCTCAAAAACCTAAACACAAAAATCACTGTTGAAAGTTCTTCCACATCGGTTTGAGCACTGGAAGCGTTGGAGATTCCATCTTCGAAGCAGAAGCAACTGGAGATCATTACGCATTCTATGACTTAAATTACCAAAGAACCAAAAAATAAGACTTCCCAACTCCTCCAGGACACTAATTAAACAGGAACAATCTTTGGCTGATGCCGAAGGTGGTGTTACTTCTACTACTTTGGCATTTTAATTTACGAACAAATCCACTCTCAAATTTTCCTAAACCCTCCAGAGGTTTTCGTTAAAATCCTTCACAATAATTATGGAGTTTCTATGAAAAGATGTTCTCTCTCTTGAAGTCAGCGTCTCATTGCCGCCCAAAGCCCCAAAATACCAAAGCAATCTTGTTCAATTCCAACAAATCTCGACGGATATCGTAGGCAGCTGTAATCTTTTTTTTATTTATTTATTATTGTGTAGTCTTCGGAAGATGTCTCTGGTGATGAACATGGCGTTTTTACGGATTAAGTGAAATATGAACTTCTCCAAATCCAAACTCGATGTTGTAGTAAGTTGTTGGCAGTATGTTGTTTGGAAATTGGGTAGGGATCTGATGTGTTTATTACAATGTGAAAGTTAAAATCCTTTTGACGAAATACCTGGAGAGTTTAATTGATGCGGAAAAATGTATAAAATATCTCTGCATTTATTTACAGTAAAAATTTTTTCTATGTTGAAAAATAATAAATATCCAAGTAATATAATTTTAATTAATACATCTAAAATTTCAGAAACTAAAACTAAACTGAATTCTTAATTAGATCCCTTGGACTTAGGACTTATTATACCTTAAATTAAAACCAAAAGGATTTTTGGCAAAAAAGTATTTTTTATTATTAAATTTTAATGTAAAAATCTCTTTATTTAGGCAATAGAGTAATTAAAATTCACGTCAAATTTGTTTTCACGTGCAAATGAATAAAGTTTCATTTTAATTCAAACTTTTTTATATAAAAAAATAATTGTTGCAATTTCTTTAGGGGGATAAACTTTTAATTTATGGTTTATTCGTTAAAGTAATAAGAAAATAAACAAAGTGTGCAAAAATGCATTTATTATTTTTATAATATATATATAATTGTTAAAAATTGTTTAATTGATTCTGATTTTTCAAATAAAAATGAATACTAAATAAATCAAACATACACAAAGTGCATTTATCTTTTATTTTGCTTTATTATTTGTACGATAACATAATAGTTCATTTTTCATTTTCTAATGGGCATCTCGATCGTAACTGGGTGTGATTGTGTTGTGATACTTGGTGCAAATTTTGAAGAACTCACAGCTTTATTTACACGATTACTTTGAAGGCGATGAAATAAATGTGGAAGAATAAATAGAGGGATTTTGCAAAAATAATAATTGGTCTTACTTTTTGGGTACAATAGTATATTACAAATTTTAAAGTTTTATTTTTGATTACGATCTAAAAATTTAATGCTAATAACAATGAATATTCGGGTCGGCTTTTTCCAATAAGCTCAAATTATTTGCCTTTATACTCCACTATGTCCATTGTAGTAGAATATATATGTTTCTAAATTAAAATGGAAGTTTTTTATTCTCCCATTAAAAAGTATGGAAATAAATTTTAGGAAATTTTGCTCCATCGGGTCACATCTGCCATTTTATGGACCATAAACTTACTTTAGTGTGCGGTATTCTTGAATTTAATTTTCTTGTGCTACACATTTTCCAGTCGGGAACTATTTTGTTTTTTGTGGAAAATTCTAGAGGCAATTCCAAACGTTTCGACGATTTACGCTGTAAATTTTGCATTCAAGCACCCCCTTTTCCCCCCTCTACCAAATGAAAAATATTTCCGAACACCTTAGCATAAATGAATTTTCAACAACCACACGGGACCCGCTGCCATGTTACTTAACGAAGAAAATTCTTTGCATTTTCGTTCATAAAAATGCTTCCATCAAGTAAAAAAAAAAAAAAAAAAAAAAACCAAAAATAAAAATAACAAAAAACAAGAAAATATCACGCATTGCTTGCGAAGTAACGAAGGAGAAATAAATAAATAAATAAGTGGAAATTCCTAAATTTTTTGGCAATTTACCGTGCAAAAAAGAATTCCTTTATTTTGTGTGTGTAAGAACCAACCTATGCCAGAATTTAAGTAACAAGGGAAACTAAATAAATAAATATAAAAAGACGATGTAAAATGTTCATGGAGCTGTATATTGCGAATGCGAACCAAATTCTATATGTATTTTGAAAAATAATGAAAATAAATAAATAAATAAAAGGAATACTAGAACAAAAAAAAAGAAGAAGAATTCGAATTTTCTGTAAAGGTTCTATCACAGATTCGAATGGATGCAGACAGACGATAGCTAATTTAATGAAGGAACAAGGCACGTTTTTCAACGTAACTATAGAACACTACAACAGTACCTTCGCTAGATTTCTCTTTTTAACATTTCTTCCAAATCACCTTTATCAAATGCAAGCTAGGGTAGAAAAGCAATTTAAAAGATATCGATTTTCTTTAAAATGAGCAAAAAGGCAGATAGGAAGAAAGAGAAGTAACAAGTAAGAACGTATACTAAAAGGAAGAAAAAAAATGTAATGAAAAGAAAATAATAATGCTTAAAACAGATGTGGAATAATTGTACGTTCTTTTTTGCTGATACGTTTTCTCAAAATGATGCATATTTTGTTATTCATTCGCAAAGATTTGCAGAAATCGTCAAGAAATGTGCAGTTAGTTAATGGATTCCAAGCATGTTTGCTCTAAACAAAAACGCTTTATTTAATATTCATGGCAAAATTCAAAGCTCTATAGGTTCATAAAGGCGTTTTTTGGAGCGGAATTATATTTCTTCATATATTTTCCGTCATAAATCGAAACTTTGGACGTCATAGATTACGACGGTTTATTTTAATTTCAGTATAAATTTTGTTTGTTCTAATGCAGCTGACAAACACTTAGACAGTTGTCTTTGATGCCTTAAGGCAAGCGCTGCACCGACGTTGCTCACTTAGCACTACCCAGGAGGTGCGTATAACTTGAAGATAAGTTACAGACGCGGAGTAACAATACCCCCTCAATTCATTACGATCATATTAGACTGGGAACTACGGATTAAAGTGGATTCCGAACCACTACAAACATGCATGGCACCGCCGGAATTCGAGCCCGAAACCTGTGCGCCAGAGCGATAACCACTAGGCCATTCAGGTTCCTACAAAAAATATAAATATATTCACAATTTTAAAGTTTAATTTTATTTTTTAGATTACGATTTAAAATTTTAATACTAATAACAATAACTCGGGTTCCCTTTTTCCAATAAGTTTAAATTATTTGCCTTTATATTCCACCATGTCCATTGTAGTAAAATATATATGTTTCTGAATTAAAATGGAAGTTTTTTATTCTCCGATTAAAAAGTATGGAAATAAATTTTAGGAAATTTTGCTCCATCGGGTCACATCTGCCATTTTATGGACCTTAAACTTACTTTAGTGTGCGGTATTCTTGAATTTAATTTTCTTGTGCTACACATTTTCTAGTCGGGGAAGTATTTTGTTTTTTGGAAAATTCTAGAGGCAATTCCAAACGTTTCGACGATTTACGCTGTAAATTCTGCATTCAAGCACCCACCCCCCACTCCCCTCTACAAAACGAAAAATATTTCCGAACACCTTAGCATAAATGAATTTTCAACAACCACACGGGACCGCTGCCATGTTACTTAACGAAGAAAATTCTTTGCATTTTCGTTCATAAAAATGCTTCCATCAAGTAAAAAAAAAAGAAACAAAAAAACAAAAATAAAAATAAAAAAACAACAAGAAAATATCACGCATTGCTTGTGAAGTAACGAAAGAGAAATAAATAAATAAGTGGAAATTCCTAAATTTTTTGGCAATTTACCCTACAAAAAAGGAATTCCTTTATTTTGTGTGCGTAAGAACCTTCGCCAGAATTTAAGTAACAAAGGAAACTAAATAAATAAATATAAAAAAGACGATGTAAAATGTTCATGGAGACTGTATATTGCGAACGCGAACCAGATTCTATATGTATTTTGAAAAATAATAAAAAATAAATAAATAAAAGGAATACTAGAACAAAAAAAAAAGAATAATAATTCGAATTTTCTGTAAAGGTTCTATCACAGATTCGAATGGATGCAGACAGACAATAGCTAATTTAATGAAGGAACATAGCACGTTTTTCAACGTAACTATAGTACACTACAACAGTACCTTTGCTAGATTTCTCTTTTTTTAGCATTTCTTCTGAATCACCTTTATCAACTGCAAGCTAGGGTAGAAAAGCAATTTAAAAAGATATCGATTTTCTTTAAAATGAGCAAAAAGGCAGATAGGAAGAAAGAGAGGTATCAAGTAAGAATATATACAAAAAGGAAGCAAAAAAAAAAAAATGTAATGAAAAGAAAATAATAATGCTTCAAACAGATGTTGAATAATTGCGCGTTCTTTTTTGTGTTCAATGCTGATATTTTTCTCAAAATGCTGCATATTTTGTTATTTGTTCCCAAAGATTTGCAGAAATCGTCAAGAAATGTGCAGTTAGTTAATGAATTCCAAGCACGTTAGCTCTAATCAAAACCGCTTTATTTAATATTGATGGCAAAATTCAAAGTTCTATAGGGTTTTTTTTTTTTTTTTTTTTTTGCTCATAAAGGCGTTTCTTTAAGTGGAATTATATTTCTACCTATATTTTCCGTCATAAATCGAAACTTTAGACGTCATAGATTAAGACGCTTTATTTTCATTTCAGTATAAGTTTTGTTTGTTCTAATGCAGCTGGCAAATTCTTAGACAGTTGTCTTTGATGCCTTAAGGCAAGCGCTGCACCAACGTTACTCCCGTAGCACTACCCAGGGTGTACGTGTAACTTGAAGATAAGTTACGGACGTGGAGTAGCAATACCCCCTCAATTCACTACGATCATATTAGACTGGGAACTACAGCTTAAAGTGGATTCCGAACCACTACAAACATGCATGGCACCGCCGTAATTCGAACCCGAAACCTGTGCGCAAGAGTGCTAACCACTAGGCCATTCAGGCCCCTACAAAAAATATATATATTAACAATTTTAAAGTTTTTTTTTTTAGATTACAATCTAAAAATTTAATGTTAATAACAATAATAATTCGGGTTCCCTTTTTGCCAATAAGTTTAAATTATTTGCCTTTGTACTCCGCCATGTCCATTGTAGTAGAATATATATGTTTCTAAATAAAAATGGAAGTTTTTTATTCTCCCATTAAAAAGTATGGAAATAAATTTTAGGAAATTTTGCTCCATCGGGTCACATCTGCCATTTTATGGACCATAAACTTACTTTAGTGTGCGGTATTCTTGAATTTAATTTTCTTGTGCTACACAATTTCTAGTCGGGAACTATTTTGTTTTTTGGAAAATTCTAGAGGCAATTCCAAACGTTTCGACGATTTGCGCTGTAAATTCTGCATTCAAGCATGCCCCACCCCCTCCCCCCGTCTACCAAACGAAAAATATTTCCGAACACCTTAGCATAAATGAATTTTCAACAACCACACGGGACCGCTGCCATGTTACTTAACGAAGAAAATTCTTTGCATTTTCGTTCATAAAAATGCTTCCCTCAAGTAAAAAAGGAAAAAAAAAACCAAAATAAAAATTAAAAAAAAAAACAAGAAAATATCACGCATTGCTTGCGAAGTAACGAAAGAGAAATAAATAAATAAATAAATAAGTGGAAATTCCTAAATTTTTTGGCAATTTACCCTGCAAAAAAGATTTCCTTTATTTTGTGCGTAAGAACCAACCTACGCCAGAATTTAAGTAACAAGGGAAACTAAATATATAAATAAATATAAATTGTTCATGGAGCTGTATATTACAAACACGAACCAAATTCTATATGTATTTTGAAAAATAATGAAAATAAATAAATAAAAGGAATAACTGGAACAAAAAAAGAAGAAGAATTCGAATTTTCTGTAAAGGTTCTATCACAGATTCGAATGGATGCAGACAGACAATAGCTAATTTAATGAAGGAACATAGCACGTTTTTCAACGTAACTATAGTACACTATAACAGTACCTTTGCTAGATTTCTCTTTTTAACATTTCTTCCAAATCACCTTTATCAAATGCAAGCTAGGGTAGAAAAGCAATTTAAAAAGATATCGATTTTCTTTAAAATGAGCAAAAAGGCAGATAGGAAGAAAGAGAAGTAACAAGTAAGAACGTATACGAAAAGGAAGCAAAAAAAAAAATGTAATGGAAAGAAAATAATAATGCTTAAAACAGATGTTGAATAATTGCGCGTTTTTTTTTTTTTTTTTTTTTTTTTTTTTTTTTTTTTCGTGTTTTCTCAAAATACTGCATATTTTGTTATTCCTCCGCAAAGATTTGCAGAAATCGTCAAGAAATATGCAGTTTGTTAATGGATTCCAAGCATGTTAGCTCTAAATAAAAACGCTTTATTTAATATTGATGTCGAAATTCAAAGCTCTATAGGTTTTTTTTGTTCATAAAGGCGTTTGTTTGAGTGGAATTATATTTTTTCCTATATTTCCTGTCATAAATTGAAACTTTAGACATCATAAATCAAGACGGTTTATTTTCATACTCAAATTGTTGGTTAAAATGGGATTTGATTCAACTGTAATTTCAGTATAAATAAAACTATTTGAAATTGATAGGAGACAACAACAAAAAAAGAAATAAATTATTTTTTAAAGCTTCATTTTATTCTTTTTGACTGGAATATCAGAAATTTTCATTCAATTTAGATAATGAAGAAAGACTTATATGCAAATCTATACTGACGGTATACAAAAGAGGCTATAAGTAGACAGTAAAACTTCTGATGTTGATGTTTAAAAATTGTTTACAGAAGAGCTATAGCTATAGAATGAAAATAAACACTAAGCTAATATTAATTAATAGTTTTTAATTAATAAAACGAATATGCAGTATGAGTATTGGCTTTTTATCTGTTTGTAATGATAGGTTTTTTTTTAAATTACAGATAAGTATTAAAACAATACGAAATTCTATAATGATATTAAAAATAAATTGTAACTTGAAACAAATGCAAGATTTATTTCTTATATTTTCAAATATTTGAAATAAAACAAATATTAAGGCCATTTTAATTTGGCTTTATAGAACATTAAGTACATTTCTAAAGAACTATTTTTAAATTCCTCAATAACAGAAATATGACAAATAAAAAACTGTAAAATTTCTCAAATTTCTTTACGTTTAAAAATTGTAACAGTAATTTATAGAAGAGCTATGGTTGTAGAATGGAAATAAATATTAATTAATAATTTTTAATTAATAAATCGAAGATACAGTGAGAGTATTCACTTTATGTTTGTTTATAATGTTTGATTTTTACAATAACACATAAATATTAAAAATATACGAAATTTTATAATGATAATAAAAATAAATTGTAACTTGAAATAAAAACAAGATAAGTTTATTTTTTATAGTTTCAAATACCTGAAATAAATCAGATATTGATAGCATTTTAATTTGGCTTTATTGAACATTTAGTGTATTTGTAAAGAAATATTTTTCAGTTCCTTAAAAACAGAAAAATAATAAAAAAAAAATAGTAAAAATTCTGAAATGTTCAAAATTGTTTACAGTTGTTTACAGAGGAGCTATGGTTGTAGAATGGAAATAAACACTCAGCTAATACTAATTAATAATGTTTAATTAATAAATCGAAGATACAGTATGAGTCCTGACTTTATGTCTGTTTATAATAATTGTTTTGTTTTTTTTAAATAAAAGGTAAATTTTAAAACTATACGAGATTTTATGATTATACTAAAAATAATTTGTAAAATTAAGCAAATACAAAACAGGTTTATTTCTTATAGTTTCAATACTTGAAATAAAACAAACATAAATACCATTTTAATTTGGCTTTATAGAACATTTAGTGTATTTGTAAAGAAATATTTTTTTTAATTCCTTGAAAACAGAAAAATAATAATAATCATAAAAAAAAAATAGTAGAATTTCTGAAATTTTCAAAATTCCTTACAGTTGTTTACAGAAGAGCCATGGTTGAAATAAATTCTAAGCTAATACTAATTAATAATTTTAATTAATAAGTCGAAGGTACTCAAATATTTTGAAAGTTAATTTTATAGCAAATTTAAAATGTAAATATTGAAACGAATTAATTTGAAATATGATAATGGTAAAAGTATTATAATACATCTATGATCCTATTACATGCAGTGATTCATTCAAAAAACAAATTGCACTTTCTTTCTAACAAAATCAGCTAAAAATTTACATATAGTTTAAAATGATGCGGAACTTTTAATGGAATATTTCAATATTCCTCTAGTTATTCATCAGAAGCATATTTTTATTCTAATCCAAGTAAATCTTTTTTCATTTTCTTCCAAAAACCATCAACTGATTGATGCTTTGAGCTTAATATTATGGGGTTTTAATGCAAAAATGATGCCAACGGAAAGGCCTAACTACATATTTCTATGCATTTTAAACGATGTAAACAAACCTGGCTTGATTATTTGTTTACGTTGTAATTTTGAGGTTCTAGTTGTTGTAGTTTTTTTTTTTTTTTTTTTTTTTTTTTTTTCCATCTCGATCCTCGCAAAACTGTTTCGAAACTCTTAGTAAATGGAAGAAAGAGTAATGTGTTGAGTGAAATATCTTTCAGAAAACAAATATTATCCTTTTTTGTTGTTGTACTGGAACATTGTATGCTCGAATAACCTTGCTTGAAATTTCGCCTGAATTTCACTTTGTATTCATTTTTATTCCATTTTGTGCTGAAACTGGAAAATTCTTGATGGTCTCTAATCCTTGTTTAAACCTTTGCTGTTATTCCTAATTTAACAAAAGAAACACACTAATAGTGGCGATCATTTCTTCTTCCGCTCTGTATTAAATAACCGAAATGAAATAATGCTTTTACTTCCTCTCATTCATTTTGTTTTTTATTAATGGTTTATTAGGTTTTCTACAAAGTTTTTGAATGTTTTCATGTGCATTTCTATCTTGGGAATGGTTAAATATTCATTCTGATTTAGATTTTATTTAAAATAGTAATATTACTTCGAATTGGTTCCACATTGGCTAATATTAAATTGAAATCAAATTATTTTTCATATTTTAGCATTTTCATATTTTTTTCAAATGCATAGTGCCAAAATGAAATGCTTGTTTACAGAATACAAATAAAAATATCTGATTGTTTTAATGATATAATATATATAAAAAAATCTATATAAAAATAAAATATAGTTAAAATATAAATTAAATTTTAAAAAAATAAAAAGAATAAAAAACATAAATATAAAAATAAATATATAATAATATAAATTATATATATATATATATACATATATATATATAAGTATAAAAACAAACATAAAATATAAAAAAATAATAATTAAAAAAATAACATATATTAAAAATAAAATAATAATAATAAAATAAATATAACTTATAAAAATAAAATAATATAATAATAATAATATACTTATATATAAAAGTTAAACAAAACTTATTTGAAATACATATCATTTTAATGGAAGTATTTCCTTCATTTTTTTAATCTTTCGTTATTTCTTAATTATGTATTTGTAGTGTATTGGTAGTGTATTTCATTTTGAATTTATAATTGCAAAAAAAAAAAAAAAAATTAATATGGGTTCCATTTTAAGGTACAAAAAACGTTTTATGAATGTCATATTTTAACAAACATCTTTGCAAGTTATTATTACTAACAGTATTAAAACAGTATTGAAGTAAAAATATGATAATTTACAAAATTTATTTTTAACCTTTCGAAAAATCGATTTACTTAACAGAAATGCAAATTATTACACTTTTAAATACAATTTTACATTTAAAATATAACTAACAATTACAAAAATGTAATAAATTCACATTTAGAAGAACGTATTTTAAGGCGACTTTACTTTGAAGGCGATGAAATAAATTTGAAAGAATAAATGAAGAGTTTTTGAAAAAAAAAATAATTGTCCTTACTTTTTTGGTCCTTACTTTTTTGGACTTTTCTTACTTACACCGAATTATCATACCTGCTAGTTTTTAATAAATGACATCAATATTGTTTTTTATCGCAAAAACATTGTATATTTCAATGAATAAATATAACAATCACATCTGGCAGTCACAATAACTAAATATGACAATCATATAACAATATAACTAGAAAGCTCATTTATCCCCATGAGTATTTTGAATTACAGTAGTTATTAATGCCATAGTGATACCATTAGGTCTCAGTCCTGCTATGTCTAGACTATCAGACACCATACAATTACTAGCACTCTATCAGACGGCACAATAAACTATCCGATAGGTCATCAGCAGACATTCAACCGTCAAATTGCTCATTATATTGATAATGTTTATTTTATTATAATCGATGTCTATATATTAGGATTCAATGTAATAAATAATGAAATATTTATGTATTGGAAGCTCTATTTTTATATAGAATATATTTTTATCATCAAGTTAAAATGCTATAGTTCTTACATCCTTCTTTTAAAGAATTAAGTATGGAATGCTGGGGGACAGTACATAGTCTCAGAATTAAAATGTTAGGTACGAAACCTAGCATGCCAAATAGAATTGAGCTCCATTCATATGTAAGAATGAGCCAGAAAATATGTATGCCAGTTAGCCCTACAAGTATGACGGAAGCCAGACTTATGGCTCATTGGCAATGTGCGCTGCTGCTGAGCATTGGGACTGAGGTTCAATCCTCTGGAGGCTTTGTTGTAGACACTGCTTTAAAAAACGAATATACTCAATAGCATTTGTGATGTTCGGCATCTTGTTTCGTTATTCAGACTACCTAGTAGGAGTTTTCCGGGTTTTCTTCCATGTGATATGCAAATGCGGGTTGGTTTCTTCCTAATTGCCTTCCGGAAATCACTGCTCTCTTTCTTCAGTGATTCGGAACCAAGTCAAAAAATTATAAGCGGCTCATCTAGAAGTAATCATTTAAAATTGTCATGCAGTATTCTATCATTTATCACAATGAATAAAGCTTAATTTGCTGCTTAGCTATTCTAGCAGAAAATTTGACGATTTGAAAATAATAGCATAATAACTTACGAAAATTCCCAAACTTATATAATCATTTAACTTAATTAATAAGCCGATAAAATCAGAATAAATAATCAAAAATAGTGAAGAATTACTCAAGAGTTAATGCCTAATCTTTTCATATATTAAACATGATATTTCTATGCTCGTATACATTATTGAAACATGCTGAATCTGATGTTTATTATATTTTGTAATTAATACCTATAAAGAAAACATTTAATGTTATAAAGTCTCAAAGTCAAAATTTCTAGTAAGACTTTGTTCTTACCATAGAGGCTTTAACGTGGAAATTTCCGGCGAGAATGCGAATAGAATATATATATATATATATATATATATAGGTATATATACAAAAAAGGCATTCGAATTTTAATAGGAAAACTTGAGAAACGGTGCTATTATTATATTTTATAGCCTTGTCATACTGAAGGGTTTTTTTTTCCTAGGCAATTGTAGGCTGGTAGCAGGAACATTCGCTGCCAAAGGACCGATATTAACCTTGACAGGCCATTCATTTGCCCCCTCACGACGACATCTCGTCACATTTGGGGCTACGACTTATATTTTGCAGCATGCAGTTTGTTAGGCACATTTGGCAACGGTTACGGAATGATGCGGCATCGTCAAAAACGAAATAAAAAGGAAATAAAAATTATAATGTATTATTGAATCTTAAAAAACTGTATTGGATATTTTATATTATTCCTATTCTGCTATGAATTGATGTAATGTCTTAAAAGTTATTGTATGATGTGAAAAATTTTATTTTATCCGCTTTGGGAAAAGAACAAGTAATATAAAAAAAAATGTTATTTAAAAAATTTTTCAATTTCTACTTTTTTTTTTCACTCAATTGCAAAAATTCCTTTATAAATAATTTTCATTCATATTTTTAAGTTTATCTGGTGCCATCTATTGGTAGATATATGCAACTTAAATCTAAAAAAAATTAAATTAGTTAATTTAATTTAATTACTGAATTAATATTTGCAAAATCTGTATTAACGTCAAGTGTCATCCACTGCAAGTTCAAAAAAATGTATTTGAACTTCAGTGGATGAATAAAGAGTATTTTATTAACGATTGAAAATTTGAACAAGTTATATATAGGGAGAGTGTGAGCTAATAGAAGGAATTGAAAAGAAGATCTAAAAATTTGATCTCCAGGTTAGAAAACCAAGATCTAAAAGTTTGTTTAATGCAGTTTTTTTAACTACAAAATTTTGCATGTTCAATCAATGTTATTATTTCACTTTTTTTGATTCCGAAGTTTTAGTTAAGAAAATTCTATACAATTATTGTAATTTATATTTGGGAATTGGACAACTAAAGTGTTTTGTTGTTTCTCAATTTATAGATACAAATATTTTATAACTTTAAGCTGAAAACGTATATAAAGAAATTTTCTTAATTCGATACTTATGAATGAAATTTAAAAAGTGATAGAGTATAATTTTAAATAAAGAGTTGAAAAAAAATCCTGATTCCTGACTTCTTCTTCATTGGCTCAGTAATCCCATAGTGGGCCCAGGGCCGTCTGCCTACTGACAAATTTCGGAACAAGAGAAGTTTTGTTTTTACAGAGTAGGCCAGTCAGCTGTCTTGCATTTGCATGAGACAGGGACCCACAGTTTAAAGTGGATTCTGCATGAGCACATACCTCGAGCAATACATAGCATGAACACATACCACGAGCAATACACTGCATGAGCACATACTTTGAGCAACTAAGCAATCTCACATCGGAATTTAAAAACTTCTGCAGATATATTGTAACTTGGTCAAGACTTATTGCAAGTTAGTTTTGTTTCTAGCTTATAATTTTTCTTTTATATAATTTTATGATGAGTATGGTAAAACTCAAAATTTTTATATTAATTAATATATAAATGGTAATGATTAAATTAAATATAAATTAGTGTATTAATAGTTAATATTGGTCGATATATCCATTCATTTATTTACTTGTGCATTCATTAAAGGAATCAAGTCCTCAGGAAACTTCAAGATTCTGTTAAATGAAAGAAGTAAAACTTTAATTAAAGGAACTAGAAAGCATTTCCATGTCACCAAGAACGTGACTTTTTATCGTCTTTTTCTATAAAAGCTTTACCTTTAAAATTCGCTGAAAAGATATATATATATATATATCCAAAGCAATTAAAATCAACATTTTTTTTTATAAATATTTTATTTGTGTGATAAAAGCATGTGTTTCACTTTTGAAACGAAGCGGAAGCTTTAATGTATAGAAAGAAAAGAAATGATCTTACTATTAATTACACTTCACATACCACGAGCAAAACACTGCATGTATACATACCACGAGCGACACACCATGAGCACATACCACGAACAACACACTGCATGAATACATACCTCGAGCAATGCACTGCATGAACATATACCACGAGCAATGCACTGCATGAACACATACTTTGAGCAACTAAGCAATCTCGCATCGGAATTTAAAAACTTCTGTAGATATATTGTAATTTAGTCAGGACTTATTGTAAGTAAGTTTTGTTTCTAGCTTATAATGTTTCTTTTATATAATTTTATAATGGATATAGTAAAACTCAAAAATCTTTATATAAATAAATATATAAATGGTAATGATTCAATTAAATATAAATTAGTGTATTGATAGTTAACATTGGTCGATATATTCATTCATTCATTTATTTACTCACGCATTCGTTAAAGGAATCAAATCCTCAGGAAACTTCAAGGATTCTGTTAAATGAAAGAAGTAAAACTTTAATTAAAGGAACTAGAAAGCATTTCCATGTCATCAGTAAAACTGAAATACGTGACTTTTTATCGTCTTTTTCTATAAAAGCTTTACCTTTAAAATTCGCTGAAAAGATATATATATATATATATATCCAAAGCAATTAAAATCAACATTTTTTTTTGTAAATATTTTATTTGTGTGATCAAAAGCATGTGTTTCACTTTTGAAACGAAACGGAAGCTGTAATGTATAGAAAAGAAAGAAAATTAAAAGAAAAAAAGAAAAGAAATGATCTTACTATTAATTACACTCCACGGTAAACAGTGTGACAAGCGTCTTTAAACGTCAGATGCAAAACAAGAAAGAAAAAAATAATTGACAACAAGAAAAAGCTTGAAAGTCTCCATGTTTTGTTTATCTTCCATTCGAAACAACACTTTTCTTGGTAAATTAGATAAGGCTAGTTACAGAAAAGAAAAGAAAAATTTTCAAAAATCTCCTTCAAAAAAAAAAAAAAAAAATAACGAAGATGTCTTTAAGAAAAAAAAATTTCCAATTAATCACATTTGTAAAACTCGTATTTTATTGGATGATGTTTTTTTGTTGTTGTTTTTGTTTTTCGTTGGCTCCTCCACTTTTGGATGCTTTCACCTTATTTTTATATTAATTTAAATTAAATTTCGCTGGGCTCTTAGATGTTAAATAATGCATTTGAGAAAATTCTTTGGCCGTTTTAAAATCTGCCTCTGTTTCGCCTTTGATCTCTCAGCAATTAAAGGACTTGATTAGATTTCATTAGATGAATCTAGGAAAAAAAAAAAAAAAAAAAAAAAAACTCTTCTATTTTTTTGCCATTTATTTTGTTTGTAAATAAAGCTTATCTTTTGGTAAATTAAATTTTAAGTATATGCATACATTGAAAATTCACTAATTATTTTTTAAGATTATTGTGTAATTGGATTAAGAAATGTAGTTTAATTGTAAATCTATATTCAAGCCGAGAAAGTGTCTGATGATCATGTTAAGGATGGGCACATAAATTTGTAGGCCGAAAGATACTTATATATAGATATCGTTAGATTGACCACATTTCCTGGTTTTCTTTCAATATTATACAATGAATTAATTATGAAAATATATTAATTTATTGAAAATTAATTATGTTATAATTAATTTTCAGGGTTTTTTTTTTATCATTTGTGAACATGATGGTGTCCTGGTTTAGGGTCCGCGACGTTATCCAAAAAAGAGGCTCAAGAAAATAAAATTCCATTGCAAATTTTGACGGAAAATGGTACTTTCGTTCCCGTAACTCTTGAAATGTTTAGTGAATAACTTTAGTCTTCAGGAATTTTCTGGTGAATTTGGTTTTTGTCGGAATTTGTCCTCTTCAAATGGTATTCATAGTAATGTATCAAATTTTGATCGCTTGCTAAATTTTTCTATGGAAACCATTCCCAACAGACCCGAACACCCATGTCGTTTATATAATGTATTATTAATGTAATAATAAATAATTACGTAATAATGTATTATTATGTTATGTCGTTTATATAATGTACTAACATTTAAAGGATTGCTTACAGTTTGAAGTTTTATTTCTTGAAATAGTTGACTATTCACTGGGATGACATCTTAGATACATATAATCATCAGATTGATCATATTTCCTGGTTTTCTTTGGGTCTTATTCAAATGTTTGTCAATTAATTTTTAAGATCTTTTTCGTGATAGCGTAATAACGTCTGTCCCGTCTGTCGGAATGCATCGTCTTCAAATGGTATTCATAGTAATGTATCAAATTTTGATCGCTTGCTAAATTTTTCTATGAGGACCATTCACAACAGACCCGAACACCCACGCCGTTTAGCCTGGCATAGCAGTTCCGAGCACCCCTTCAGCCAAGCAAAGCAATTTACTCGAAACCCAAGAAGAGGCCTGAAAGGAGAATAAAGACTGAACCGTATAAACCTTGTCAAGAGAGCTACTACTCTGGAAAAAAGAAAAAGAAAAAAAAAGGAAAAGAAGAAAAAGTCATGGACGAGTAGGGCACAGAAAAATTTCGCCAGTCAATACCTTTGATCCTTTTCGTGACCATCTGGTCAAATTCTCTTGACTCTAGGAAGCTCTGCCTTTTGAAACTTCTCCACCTTTTCAGAGGTTCGCGGGTCACTATGAACCAAAGAAAGAAAGAAAGAAAAAAAAAAAAAAAAAAAAAAAAAAATGGAAAAGAAAAAAGTAAGGAAAGAAATCCGTTTCCATCCGCTAGTCTAAGCTAAAAAGGAATCTAGTATTGGAATTTCCGATTTTGGTAAGGGCGTCAAAATTCTCTCCACGTTATATTTTACTCGATGCCACATGCATTTTTTTCTTCTTCTTCTATGTATTTTCAGAAGTAGTAGAAGTTTCCAGGAATTCTTCTATCAATTGCAACCGATTTTTGCAATTTTCCTTTTAAACCTTTGTTTTCAAACAATGGTTTGCATTGAAATTTTTTAATGAATTGTGAAAAATATTTTTTACAATTGAAGAACACTTCAATTAATTATATTTAGAATAATGAAGTAAATTTCAGAATACTTTTTTTTTTTACTCTACGTATTTTTAGTAGTAGTAGAAGTTTCCAGGAATTCTTCTATCAATTGCAACCGATTTTTGCAGTTTCCTTTTAAACCTTTGTTTTCAAACAATGCTTTGCATTGAAATCTTTTAATAAATTGAAGAAAAAAAAATTTCTTTGTTCTTTCACTTAATCATATTCAGAATAATCAAGTAAATTTCAGAATACAAGATTTTTTTTTTTTTTTTTTTTTTTTTTTTACTCTATGCATTTTCAGAAGTATTAGAAAATTCTATATTAGTTGCAGACGATTATAATAATTTATTTTGTACCTCTGTTTTAATAATCTTTATTATATTTATTTTATAATCTCTGCTTTAATTATCTTTATTATATTTATTTAATATTTATTTTTTTTTAATCTCTGTTTTAATAATCTTAAACAATAATCTTTATTAATAATACTTAATGAATTTTCAGAGAATATCAAAAAAAAAAATATATATTTGCTCCCTCTCAATTTTTAATTATTTTCGGAATACTTCAAAGAAATTTTTGAGATATTGTAATTATGTTAGCTTTATCCAAAACATTGTCATTAGAGAAAACTGGTTTTATTTTTAAAAATATATATAAGATTAATTTAGTTTTAAAACCTTCATTAGACCGTTTTATTTTTTATTGCGAATTAAATACATTTATTAGTGTAAAATCCTAAAAATTCATTAAATCATTTATTAATTCAATTGAAAAATCTGTGGAATTTTTTGGGCATGTTTGTTTATCCATGTTTAGAAAATTCATAATTTTGTTTATCCATGTTTATTCATCATAATTTTTTTTATACATCACAATTTTGTTGATCGTTTATCTATCATAATTTTTTAACCAACATAATTTTGTTTATCCATATTTAACCAACATAATTTTATTTATCTATGTTTATCCAACATAGTTTTGTTTACCATAGTTCTGTTTACCCATTTGTCCACCATAGTTATATTTACCCATGTTTATCCATAATTTTGTTTACCCATGTTTATCCATCATAGTTTTGTTTATCCATATTTATCCATCATAATTTTGTTTAATCATGTTTGGTATTCAATGATTCATATTCAAAAGAAGAAAAAAAAATCATTAGATAGTTCAATTTCCTGATAAGACATAAAGATTAGTTACCAATCCTCCGATATAATAATAAAAGAATTATCTCCAGGAACCGATTCCTGTAAACAGGGCTTAACACCTAACGTGGGCACCATTAAAAAACCCTTTTCCAATAAGAAAAGAGAGAAATATTTTATTATCATTATTATTATTTTGCCTTTTTTTATCCCTTTTGTACGGTCACTGGCCGTTCGCCAACACAGCGTGGATACGAAAAAGCTGAATTAAAAATGCATTAGAAGATATTGGAAAGACAATTATATGCAAATTCATCATGTTAACGTCATAAAAATGAATAGCACAGTGCGATGAAAATCGCGTATTGCTAGCAACATCCGGGTTTTAATGCCTTTCGTTGCAGCAAACAAACTCAACAAAAGATAGAAGAAAAAGAAAAAAAAAAAAGGATAGAAATAAAAGTATGGGGGGAAGCCAAGCTGTGTTACTCCATAGGGATAGGCATACAATGAAAAGCCTAATATTAAATACCTGCTTCCATAATAAAATGCAAATCTTGCTATTCTTCTGATGGGCTTTTGGAGGAAAAAACAATAGATCTCCATTTCAAATCGCTCATCAAGTCTCTTTCTCTTACTTTTTATAAAATTTCGCAATGCGTTTGTGTTTTATTCTTTTGTTTTTGTCTGGAGGAAATTTGCTAGAATGCTTTATTACATTTTTCTTATCGGTTTTGGAGCACTTGAGAACGTATTAAATCAATGTACTGTTAAAAATATTCAACATCTAAGAGACTTTGTATCGAATATTAACCAGTTTGTTTCCATCTTGAGTGTTGTGATTTAAAAAAGCAGGTTGGTCATAAAAGCGATGCTATTAAAGGATTACTATTTTAAATCTGTATGCTTTCAAAATATAAACAGAAACGGATTTTTTTTTATTTCATTGTTTTAAAATAAATTATGCTTTTATGAAATGTTTTATCCATTTTTTTTTTATTATTATTTTACTAATAATTTATGAGGAGGATGGTGAAAAAACCAAAGAAAGTCTTCAAATAGAAAACTTCAAAATTATGAAAAGATTATCGACAAATAATGTAAGATTAAATATGAAATGAATGCTCAAATTTTTATACAGGATATCGCTGTAACAGGGTTACAATCTTCTAAAAATGGTAGATTACAGCAAGGATAGTATAATTAGATGATGAGTTATATGTCAATAGTGGGTATATACATCATTAGGAATTATAAACCGCCGGCATTTTACACCAAATGTTTTTCATAATTACTTTATTATAATGAAATTAAATTGAATTAATTTTTTTTTAACTTTCTGTTAAGCTTTTGTTTTACCAAATAATTCCCATGCGTTTTTTTCCAAAATAACCTAAACTCATCAGGATTGTAGGAAGTAGCGACTATAATTTTAGCAAATTTTTCCGAATATTGTTGCGCTGCATCTGAATCAGCAAATGCTTGTTCACCTTTTAATCTTAAGTTATGTAAAAATATTCTTGTTTAAATATTTCGAACCAACCACTGGTTGCAGAAAAAGACAGCTTCTTTTCAGGTGGTAACTGATTTTTAATTTTTTCATAAATCTTTAAATCCTTATTTGTTATTGTATTGGCATCAATTGGAATCCGTGGTTGAGTGATATCTTCTAGACATATCACTAATGTTATTTTTCCATATTTTCCATTGCAACATTTCTTACGTATGAAGTTGTGCTGATACTCGTAGAAGACCCAGCTACTACACTTTTTGCAATGTAGTCATCAGTTTTTTCTTGTGATTTCACTCATGAAATAAAATTTAGTAATATCTGTTACTTTTTCTCCATTATGTAGACAGGAAAAAATTTTAATTTTGCTTTCTAAATTTTATTTCACTTTTTTTATTTCTTTTATTATGGTAAAACTCATAAAATTTTATAAAATGATAAAAATGTTACAAAAATTATAATTTATTTTCACTAATCAGTAAATATGAAGTTTTCAAAAATTCTCAATAGAAAAACATAAAATCATACAATTTTCGGATGCTAAAAATGTACTGAACTAAATTACATGAACAAAAATTTTGATCGTACATACAAAATGAGAAATCTCCATTTTTCGATTGGAATAAATTGATTTCAGAATACAATGGGATTAAAAAATTGCTGGAAATATAAGGAATTAATGTTACCAAATAACGGGAATTAAAAAATGACTGCAGAATTTTTCTCTTTTTCAAAAATCCTATATTTTAAAAACCGTGTAAAAGTGAAATCGGGCAATAAACGTACCGTGAAAATCAGGGGATAAGTGTATTCCAAATTAAATTTTCATGTAATGGGAACTAAACCAATGAATTATACATAAGTATGCATCATCTACGCCACACTCGCATCTATCGTCTCATCTTGGAATTGACTTTAAATAATTCACACAAATATAATTTCACTCAAACGAGTAACTACTTGATAGCGATCAAACACGTTTGAACATAATGGAATTAGAAAATGATTCCTTCAAATATTTATATTAGAGTAAGTGGGTTTATATGCATAAATGCATATTTAAAATTTAATATTTTGAATTAAGATTCATGAATTCTGAATATGAACTAGAAAAATATCAATATTTATGAGTTTTTATTATTATTTTTCGAATTTTGAAAAAATATTTTCAACTTATATAAATAGAGATTAGATAAATAAATAGAATTTAGATTATTTTTTATCGTGATTAAATATATATATATATTTTCTCAAACAAATATTAAGTAAAATTGTCTGTTCAGAATATTGAATTGTTTTTATGTAGTGTTATTTACTAAATACAGTTGATTGCATTAACAAATTTTACCAACGATTTATGAAGAATCTCATCTATCTGTTTGTAAAATACTTGAAATATTAAAATTTAAGGGAGTTAAAGTATCTTTTATTCTTTAAACTGATATTTATTTATTAGCATTTAGCATAATGAGTTTTGATAGTTCTGTTTACCAATTGGTTACTGATTGAATGTAAATATTACGAGTTCCGAATTAAATTCAATGTAGGATTCCTTGATAGGCATGTTAAGTGGATAGATATCAAAAATCCGTAATAAATCGTCATAACTGTACCAGCTATAAAACTCGTCAATTATTAAAATGTTTCGGTTGCTATACCCATGCCACCGACGCCAGTGTGGCTTCCAGTACATATCTTCATTATTAATACGTATCATCATTTTTTGTAGCATTCTACACTTTAATGAATTTATTTTTAAAAAACTTTAATGAATTGATTAATGTACCTAAAGAATTTTAAGGGTTTGGTTTGTAAGAAGTAAAATATTTTGTTATTTAACAAAGATTAGTTAACGCATCATTTAAATACACGCAGTTAAAGCTATAGATCACAACACTTAAATAAATAAGATCACTTTAAATTAATAAGATCACAACACTTTTGTAAACATTATCAATTACAGAATTTATTTTCATTAAAAATAAGTGAAAGTAAACCTTAAGAAAAAAGTAAACCTTAAGAATATTTTTAATAAAGGATATTTTTACATAACACCAAAAGTGATATTTAAAAATTATTAATTCAATTTATATATTAAATAAAATTGAAATTGAAAAACAAAATCAATAAAAAATTCCCACCATGCTCCATCAGTTAGCTGTTTATTCAACTAATACTAAATACTCTTTAAATTAAATTTTACATTTCAAAGTATTTTACTGTTAATTATTTAAGCAAAACTATTTTGAAATTACATGATATTGACCATCCTTACTAATGTTCACAAAATTCATAAAATAAACAATCTCGACTAATACAAATTTCTAGAAATGCGAATACGATGGAAAAATAATGGATTTAATTTAAAGCAATTCAAGAAACAGTGAAATGAATATCGTAGCACGGTATTACTCCAAATTATGCAATTTGAGAGAACAAAAACTAAAGCAAATATTAAAATGTCCCGTTATTACGGTAATTTAAAAAAGTACAATTCGCTAAAAACATTCCATTAAACTGTCTGTTTGCAACTACTGCAGCGCATTCTACGTACAGCAGGGAAACAAAACGAATTACTTCAACGTGCGCCTATCGCATATCTCTCCTCTCTTCATTCCTGCTTATTTCCATGAACCTCTCTCCCCCATAAAAATAATAGCCGGGGATACTTCCCCCTTTTCTTATAATGTACACCCCCATTTTCATTCTTCGGTCGACTTAAATTGCAGTAACTGCTCCACGAAGAAAATAAAAATCTAAATTTATTACATGGGGTGTAAACGGAGTAGGGAAAAAAAGGGGGGAAAATTCAGTAGCTCGGAGGGAAAAAAAAGTGCATGTTGTTAAGTGTTTCTAGACATTTAACGTTAAGGTGCTAACATTAACGTATATGTGGAAAGGTTTGGTATAATAGCTGAAAAAAAGAAAGGTTTCTAAATAAATTTTTCAAAATAGAATAGAATTGAATTGAATTGAATTTACAGTGGCTTAGTTTTGAGCTTATAAAAGTTTAATGACTCAAAAGCAATAACAAATAAGCTTATTCTCTGGTTGTCAATACAGACATTCTTACATATACGGATTCATTAGAAGAAAGAATTTTTTGTTTAGGATTGTAATTTTGTCCAATAACATCTTTTTTTCCGAAGTTGAAGAACATGATCCTTTTCTTAGAATGTGTTTTAAATAAATAAAATAAAACTAAAGTTCTATTTTAAATTGTCGATAATATTTTGTTCTGCTATTTTTTATATAGGGGCCTGATGGGCGAGTGAATATCGTTCTGGCGCTCAATACCCGAGATTTCGGTTCGATTCGTGGCGGTGCCATGAATGTTTGTAGTGGTTCGGATCCACTTTAAATCATAGGTCCCGATCTAATATCACAGTAGAGCGTAGGGGTGACAAACCTACGCCATAAAAAGAAAACATCTTTTGTCTCGAAATCTGTCAGTGGTGGTCGGCGGCCTTGGCCCACCATGGGGCTGTTACATCAATGAAGAAGTGAGTGATTGAAATGATCGCAATTGAATGTTCGCGAAAAATGAATAATTTTTTTTAATTAATATATTTCGTTCCACCCAACATGACTTTCTACAATTTATAAAACTTAATCATGAATAATATTAATTTAAATATATAATATTATTTTTATTAAAATAAATGCATGAAAATTCATGTTGCGTGCATGTGAATGGTAGACAATCACATGCATTTGATATAAATTTCAATATATGCATTCATTTAATGAAATGCTGGCATTGTAGAAAGTTAAAGCGTTTGTTGGAAGTTCTACCTAGGAAAAATACATCTTTTAAATACTTTGAATGGTAGAAAACTTTATATTTTGGTGACATAAAAAACAATCTGTAAAATCAATTGTAGGAAATTAAATAAAAACTAGATAAAGGATATATATATATATAAGGGAAGTTAGTTCATCTTACAATTTTAAATTACTCAAATAAAAGTATTGCAAAAATTGTTTAACAAGTCTTTAAAAATGTTTTGAAAAGCGAAACTATTCCATATAAAACAGCACAATCATTAAATTTTCACTCTTGGTATTTTACTACCGAATGCCAACACCTTTCTTTTTAAATTCTATAAATTGTAAAATAAAACAAATTTCTAATTTTCAAGCTAACAAAACCTTTTCAGAATAGCTAAAACTAATATATGAATTTACTTTACTAATGCATAATAAATTGCGAAGCAGAATCTTTAATGATGCAGTCGTTCAAAAAAATAAAAAAATGCCTTTTGCAGCACTTGAAGATGCCTAGTTTATTTGTTCTCTAAAATGAGCTTGTTCCGACTGCTAACTAATCGAAAACACACTCCCGGGCAACTGTTCCAGTTCAACTTGAAATATTCTTTGACAAATGCTTCACTGTGAAAGGGGCAAGCGCCGGGCTTCAAGCGGAATAATAAATCCAAAAGTTGGACAACAGGAAATCGAAATTGGACGGTGGGAATTCTATTCTTTATAGAAGAAAAGGGGAAAGTACACATTTTAAATAATGATGTTCCTTGAAAAAGGCTGCGTAAAATTCAAATAAATAGCTGGAGTAAGTCCGCTTTTCTCTTTTCTTGTTCTTTCAAACAGGTTCATTTTCCCTCATTCCTTGAGATGAACTAGTATTTTCAAAAGCCTCAACTGTCCCTTCCTTTCCTAGAATTGGAACTACATAGTACATTCACAAGAAGAAGAAAGCGTACCAATTTCATTAGAAATATTTTTCTCTCACCAGAAAAGACCCACAAAGAACTCTCTGCTGATTGCATAATGCGAGTGTGGTTTGATTCATAATCTTCCTCCATGTGTGCATGTATGCAAAAGAAGAGAAAAAAACAAAAAAAAGTATTTATTTTCTGTTCGGGATAAAACGAAAACTTTGTATGCATTTCCCGATTTTGAAATTCGAAAATGTTTCTCCATCTTCTATTCTCACAGACCTAAAACAGTCATAACAAATAAAAAATTGAAAGATTTATATGTCTCGAAACCATTAGTGGATAAGAAAAAAATTACTAAATTGTTTTCGTGGTGGTTTTGTTTTGGTTTACAGTATGTGGTTTTGTATTTCTAGGACGTTATATATCATGTCTTTGAAATTTTTAGGTAACGTCAATTGTCAATTTAAATAAAAATAAATTACCTACAAACAATCATTTTTTTCATTTTTATGTAGCTTATTTTGAACCTCTGATTGCATGCAATTCGTTGAAAAATGATTTTCAAAAAATTCAAAACTTTTCAATCATAGAATAAAATAGTGTATACATAAATATATTTTTTCCTTCTTTCTGCAGTTGTTTTTATTTTATAAATTTTAAGGAAAAAATACTTTGTTTTTATAAATTATAAATCTAATATATTAATATCTATATAAGTATAATTTTAGTACATTAATTTTTAGTATTATATATATCATTAAATATATTATATTGATATTTTTTTTAAATTCAATTTGTCCGTATATAAAAAAAATACCTTTATATTATTTTTATCGTTAAACAAAACAATTTGGTTAAAAGTTAAATAGAAAATCATCATCATCATTGGCATAACTACCCCATGGTGGGCAAAGGGCATCTGCCTACTGTCAGATTACGAGATAGGAAACGTTTTCCTTTTTACGGTGTAGGGTTGTTAGCCCTACGCCCAACAGTCTTATTAGAACAAACCTACGGCATTAATTTAGTGAAAAAATGTCGTTATAGAAGGTTAACGTGTTTGTTGGAAATTATATACGATTAAAATATTTTTAAATACTTTGAATGGTAGACAATTTTAGATTTTAATGATATAAAAAACAATCTATAAAATCAATTGTCATAAATTAAAGAAAAACTAAATAAAGGATATATATATATATATATGGGAAGATATTCATCGTACAATTTTAAATTATTTTAACTAAAAGTATTGAAAAAATTGTTTAATAAATCCTTTAAAAATTTTGAAGAGCGAAACTCTTCCGCATAAAACAGCACAATCACTAAATTTTCACCTTTGGTATTTTTTTATTGAATATCAAACATTTTTTTTTAATTCTATATATTGTAAAATAAAACAAAGTTTCCAATTTTTCAAGCTAACGAAACTTTTTTAGAATAGTTGAAACTAATATATGAATTTACTTTACTAATATATAATAAATTGCGAAGCAGAAACTCTAATGATGCAGTCGCCAGAAAAAAAAATACCTTTGCAGAACTTGAGGAATGGCTAGTTTATTTGTTCTCTAAAATGAGCTTGTTCCGACTGCTAACTAATCGAAAACACACTCCCGGGCAACTGTTCCAGTTCAACTTGAAATATTCTTTGACAAATGCTTCACTGTGAAAGGGGCAAGCGCCGGGCTTCAAGCGGAATAATAAATCCAAAAGTTGGACAACAGGAAATCGAAATTGGACGGTGGGAATTCTGTTCTTTATGGAAGAAAAGCGGAAAGTACACATTTTAAATAATGATGCTGCTTGAAGAAGGCTGCACAAAATTCAAATAAATAGCTCGAGTAAGTCCGCTTACTCTTTTCTTTTCTTTCAGAAAGGTTCATTTTTCCTCATTCCTCGAGATGAACCAGTAGTTTCAAAAGCCTCAACTCTCCCTTCCTTCCCTAGAACTGGAACTACATAGTACCATTCACAAGAAGAAGAAAGCGTACCAATTTCGTTAGAAATATTTTTCTCTCACCAGAAAAGACCCACAAAGAACTCTCTGCTGTTTGCATAATGCGAGTGTGGTTTGATTCATAATCTTTAAATGGGTTTTGGGTTGTATGCAAAAGAAGAAGTAAAAAAAGTATTTATTTTCTGTTCTTGATAAAACGAAAACTTTGTATGCATTCCCGATTTTGAAATTCGAAAATGTTCTTCTATTCTCACAGACCTAAAATTGTCATAAAAAAAAAAATTGAAAGATTTATATGTCTCGAAACCATTTGTGGATATGAAAAAAATTACTAAATTGTTTTCGTGGTGGTTTTGTTTTGGTTTATAGTATGTGGTTTTGTCTTTCTAGGACGTTATATATCATGTCTTTGACATTTTTAGGCAACGTCAATTGGCGATTTAAGTAAAAATAAATTACCTACAAACACTCATTTTTCATTTTTATGCAGCTTATTTTGAACCTCTGATTGTATGCAATTCGTTGGAAAATGATTTTCAAAAAATTCAAAACTTTTGTCGTCGTGAAATAAATAAATGTATACTTATACAATTTTTATTTCTTCAGTTTCTGTCGTTGCATATATTTTTGAAATTTTAAGGAAAAAATACTTTGTTTTTTTAAATTATAAATCTAATATATTAATATGTACATAAGTATAATTTCAGTATATTAATTTTTAGTATTATATATATCATTAAATATAATATATTTATATTTTTTTTTAAATTCAATTTGTCCATATTTAAAAATAAATTACCTTTATATTTATTTTATCGTTAAAACAAAACAATTTGATTAATAGTTAAATAGGAAAACATCATCATCATTGCCACAACTACCCCATGGTGGGCCAAGGCCATCTGCCTACTGTCAGATTTCGAGATAGGAAATGTTTTTCTTTTTACGGTTAGGGTTGTTAGCCCTACGCCCAACAGTCTTATTAGAACAGACCTACGGCCATAATTTAGTGAATCTGTAAAATAAATTGTCATCAAATTAAATAAAAATTAGATAAAGGATATATATATATGTATGGAAAGATAATTCATCTTACATTTTTAAATTATTCAAATAAAAGTATTGAAAAAATTGTTTAATAAGTCCTTCAAAATATTTTGAAAAGCGAAACTCTTCCATATAAAACAGCACAATCATTAAATTTTCACCCTTGGTATTTTTATACCAAATGTCAAAACCTATTTTTTTAAATTCCATAAATTGTAAAATAAAACAAATTTCCAATTTTCAAGCTAACAAAACTTTTTTAGAATAGTTAAAAATAATATATGAATTTACTTTACTAATACATAATAAATTGCTAAGCAGAAACTTTAATGATGCAGTCGTCCCAAAAAAAAAAGAATGCCTTTTGCAGCATTTGAAGATGCCTAGTTTATTTGTTCTCCAAAATGAGCTTGTTCCGACTGCTAACTAATCGAAAACATACTCCCGGGCAACTGTTCTCGTTCAACTTAAAATATTCTTTGACAAATGTTTCACTGTGAGAGGGGCAAGCGCCGGGCTTCAAGCGGAATAATAAATCCAAAAATTGGACAACAGGAATTCGAAATTGGCGGTGGGAACTACACATTTTAAATAATGATGTTCCTTGAAGAAGGCTGCGCAAAATACAAATAAATAGCTGGAGTAAGTCCGCTTTCTCTTTTCTTGTTCTTTCAGAAAGGTTCATTTTTCCTCATTCCTTGAGATGAACAGTAGTTTCAAAAGCCTCAACTGTCCCTTCCTTCCCTAGAATTGGAACTACATAGTACATCCACAAGAAGAAGAAAGCGTACCAATTTCGTGAGAAATAGTTTTCTCCCACCAGAAAAGACCCACAAAGAACTCTTTGCTGATTGCATAATGCGAGTGTGGTTTGATTCATAATCTTTCCATGGGTTTTGGGTTGTATGCTAAAGAAGAAGAAAGAAGAAAAAAAAGTATTTATTTTCCGTTCGGCATAAAACGAAAACTTTGTATGCATTTCCCGATTTTGAAATTCGAAAATGTTTCTCCATCTTCTATTCTAAAGGACCTAAAATAGTCATAAAAAAAAAAAAAAAAAAAAAAAAAAAAAAAATTTGAAAGATTTATGTGTCTCGAAACCATTGGTGGATAAGAAAAAAATTACTAAATAGTTTTCGTGATGGGTTTTGTTTTGGTTTATAGTATGTGGTTTTGTGTTTCTAGGACGTTATATATCATGTCTTTGACATTTTTAGGCAACGTCAATTGTCGATTTAAGTAAAAATAAATTACCTACAAACAATTCATTTTTCATTTTTATGCAGCTTATTTTAAACCTCTGATTGCATGCAATTCGTTGAAAAATTGATTGAAAAATTCAAAACTTTTCAATCATAACAGGAATGAATGTATACTTTTTTTTTTTTTCATTTTCTGTGTTTGTATATATATATATATAATTTTAGGGAAAAATTATTAGGCATTTGATATAAACTTTAATATATGCATTAATTTAGTGAAAAGCTATCGTTATAGAAAGGTTAACGCGTTTTTTGAAAATTATATACGAGGGGAATACATCTTTTAAATACTATGAATGGTATACATCTTTTTATTTAAGTTTAACTTATTTTCAATTATTATCATTTTTTGATTGATATAAAAAAGAATAATAAAATCATTTGCAAGAAATTAAAGAACAATTAGATAAACTATCTTCCTATATATGAATATATCGTTTATCTTACAATTTTATATTATTGAAATAAAAGTATCGGAAGTATAGGTCCTTCAAAATATTTTGAAAAGAACAATCATTAAATTTTCCCCTTTGGTATTTTTCTAGTGAATGTCAAACTTTTTTTAATTCTATACATTGTAACATAAAACAAATTTCCAATTTTCAAGCTAACAAAACTTTTTTAGAATAGTTAAAACTAATAAGCGAATTTACTTTACTAATACATAACAAATTGCGAAGCAGAAACTTTAATGATGCAGTCGTCCAAATAAAAAAAAAACTCCCTTTTGCAGAACTTGAAGATGCCTAGTTTATTTGTTCTCTAAAATGAGCTTGTTCCGACTGCTAACTAATCGAAAACATACTCCCGGGCAACTGTTCTTGTTCAACTTGAAATATTCTTTGACAAATGTTTCACTGTGAAAGGGCCAAGCGCCGGGCTTCAAGCGGAATAATAAATCCAAAAGTTGGACAACAGGAAATCGAAATTGGACGGTGGGAATTCTGTTCTTTATGGAAGAAAAGCGGAAAGTACACATTTTAAATAATGATGTTCCTTGAAGAAGGCTGCACAAAATTCAAATAAATAGCTCGAGTAAGTCCGCTTTTCTCTTTTCTTGTTCTTTCAAAAAGGTTTCATTTTTCCTCATTCCTCGAGATGAACCAGTAGTTTCAAAAGCCTCAACTCTCCCTTCCTTCCCTAGAACTGGAACTACATAGTGCATTCACAAGAAGAAGAACGCGTACCAATTTCGTCAGGAAATTTTTCTCTCACCAGAAAAGACCCACAAAGAACTCTCTGCTGATTGCATAATGCGAGGGGGTTTGATTCATAATCTGTCCATGGGTTTTGGGTTGTATGCAAAAGAAGAAGAAAGAAGGAAAAAAAAAGTATTTATTTTCCGTTCGGGATAAAACGGAAACTTTGTATGAATTTCCCGATTTTGAAATTCGAAAATGTTTCTCCGTCTTCTATTCTCACAGACCTAAAATAGTCGTAACAAACAACAAAAAAAAATTGAAAGATTTATATGTCCCGAAACCATTGGTGGACAAGAAAAAAATTACTGAATAGTTTTTGTGGTGGTTTTGTTTTGGTTAAATAACATAGTATGTGGTTTTGTATTTCTAGGACGTTATATGTCATGTCTTTGACATTTTTAGGCAACGTCAATTGTTGATTTAAGTAAAAATAATATACCTGCAAACAACCTTTTTTCTTTTTTTGCAGCTTATTTTAAACCTCTGATTGTGTGGAATTCGTTGAAAAATTATTGAAAAATTCAAAACTTTTCAATCATAAAATGAATGAATATATACTTAGGATATTTTTTTTTCTTCATTTTCTGTGTTTGCATATCTATAATTTTTTTTTTAATTTTAAGGAAAAATTATTAATCATTTGATATACACTTTAATATACGCATTAATTTAGTGAAATGCTATCGTTATAGAAAGGTTAACGCGTTTTTAGGAAATTATATACGAGGGAAATACCTCTTTTAAATACTATGAATGGTAGACAACTTTTTATTTAAGTTTAACTTATTTTCAATTATTATCAATTTTTTTCATATAAAAAAGAATAATGAAATCATTTGCAAGAAATTAAATAAAAACCGGGCAAACTATCTTCCCACATATCAATATATCCTTTATCTTACAATTTTAAATTATTGAAATAAAAGTATCGAAAACATTTTAATAAATCTTACAAAATATTTTGAAAAACACAATCATTAAATATTCGCCTTTGGTATTTTCCTAGTGAATGTCAAAACTTTTTTTTTTTTTTTAATTCTAAAAATTGTAAAATAAAACAAGTTTCCAATTTTCAAGCTAATGAAACTTTTTAAGAATAATTAAAACTAATATATGAATTTACTTTACTAATACATAATAAATTGCGAAGCAGAAACACTAATGATGCTGTCGCCAAAAAAAATAAAAATGCCTTTTGCAGCACTTGAAGAGGTCTAGTTTATTTGTTCTCTAAAATGAGCTTGTTCCGACTGCTAACTAATCGAAAACAGACTCCCGGGCAACTGTTCTCGTTCAACTTGAAATATTCTTTGACAAATGTTTCACTGCGAAAGGGGCCAAGCGCTATGCTTCAAGCGGAATAATAAATCCAAAAGGTGGACAACAGGAAATCGAAATTGGATGGTGAGAATTCTGTTCTTTATGGAAGAACAGCGGAAAGTACACATTTTAAATAATGATGTTCCTTGAAGAAGGCTGCGCAAAATTCAAATAAATAGCTCGAGTAAGTCCGCTTTTCTCTTTTCTTGTTCTTTCAAAAAGGTTCATTTTTCCTCATTCCTTGAGATGAACCAGTAGTTTCAAAAGCCTCAACTCTCCCTTCCTTCCCTAGAACTGGAACTACATAGTACCATTCACAAGAAGAAGAAAGCGTACCAATTTCGTTAGAAATATTTTTCTTTCACCAGAAAAGACCCACAAAGAACTCTCTGCTGATTGCATAATGCGAGTGTGGTTTGATTCATAATCTTTCCATGGGTTTTGGGGTATATGCAAAAGAAGAAGAAAAAAAAGTATTTATTTTCGGTTCGGGATAGAACGAAAACTTTGTATGCATTCCCGATTTTGAAATTTCGAAAATGTTTCTCTCCATCTTCTATTCTCACAGACCTAAAATAGTCATAAAAAAAAAAAAAATGAAAGATTTATGTGTCTCGAAACCATTGGTGGATAAAAAAAAGAATTACTAAATAGTTTTCGGGGTGGGTTTGTTTTGGTTTATAGTATGTGATTTTGTATTTCCAGGACGTTATAGATCATGTCTTTTACATTTTTAGGCAACGTCAATTGTCGATTTAAGTAAAAATATACTACCTACAAACAATTCATTTTTTATTTTTATGCAGCTTATTTTGAACCTCTGATTGCATGTAATTCGTTGAAAAATTCAAATTTTTCAATCATAAAATGAATGAATGTATACTTAAGATATTTTTTTTCTTTCTGTGCTTGCATATATATATATATATATATTTTTTAAGGAAAAATTATAAAGCATTTGATATAAACTTTAATATATATATTAATTTAGTGAAGAACTATCATTATAGGAAGGTTAATGCATTTTTTTGGAAATTATATACGAGGAAATATATCTTTTAAATGCTATGAATGGTAGACAACTTTTTATTTAAGTTTAACTTATTTTCAATTATTATGAATTTTTTTATTTATATAAAAAACAACAAAATCAATTGCAAGAAATTAAGTAAAAACTAGACAAACTATCTTCCCATATATCTATATATCATTTACCTTACAATTTTAAATTATTGAAATAAAAGTATCGAAAAATTTTTAATAAGTAAAGAATATTTTGAAAAGCACAATCATTAAATTTTCATCTTTGGTATTTTCTTATTGAATAACAAACAATTTTTTTTTTAATTCTATATATTGTAAAATAAAACAAGTTTCCAATTTTCAAGCTAACGAAACGTTTTTTAGAATAGTTAAAACTAATATATGAATGTACTTTACTAATACATAATAAATTGTGGAGATGGAACTCTAATGATGCTTTCGCCCAGAAAAAAAGAATGCCTTTTGCAGAACTTGAAGGTGCCTAGTTTATTTGTTCTCTAACATAAGCTTGTTCCGACTGATAACTAATCGAAAACATACTCCCGGGCAACTGTTCTCGTTCAACTCGAAATATTCTTTGACAAATGTTTCACTGTGAAAGGGGCAAGCACCGGGCTTCAAGCGGAATAATAAATCCAAATTTGGACAACAGGAAATCGAAATTGGACGATGGGAATTCTGTTCTTTATGGAAGAAAAGCGAAAAGTACACATTTTAAATAATGATGTTCCTTGAAGAAGGCTGCGCAAAATTCAAATAAATAGCTGGCGTAAGTCCGCTTTTCTCTTTTCTAGTTCTTTCAAAAAGGTTCATTTTTCCTCATTCCTTAAGATGAACCAGTAGTTTCAAAAGCCTCTACTCTCCCTTCCTTCCCTAGAAATGGAACTACACAGTATATTCGCAAGAAGAAGAAAGCGTACCAATTTCGTTAGAAATATTTTTCTCTCACCAGAAAAGACCCACAAAGAACTCTCTGCTGATTGCATAATGCGAGTGTGGTTTGATTCATAATCTTCCTCCATGGGTTTTGGGTTGTATGCAAAAGAAGAAGAAAAAGTATTTATTTTCCTTTCGGGATAAAACGAAAACTTTGTATGCATTCCCGATTTTGAAATTTAGAAAATGTTTCTCTCCGGCTTCTATTCTCACAGCCCTAAAATAGTCATAACAAAAAAAATAATTCGAAAGATTTATATGTCTCGAAATCGTTGCTGGATAAAAAAAAAAGTTACAAGAGGAAAAAAAATTACTAAATAGTTTTCGTGATGGGTTTTGTTTTGGTTTATAGTATGTGGTTTTGTATTTCTAGGACGTTATATATCATGTTTTTGACATTTTTAGGCTACGTCAATTGTCCATTTAAGTAAAAATAAATTACCTACAAACAATCATTTTTCTTTTTTATGCAACTTATTTTGAACCTCTGATTGTATGCAATTTGTTGAAAAATGATTTTCAAAAAATTCAAAACCTTTCAATCGTAGAAGAAATGAATATATGCTTAAATATTTTTTTTTTCTACATTTTCTGCATTATTATTTATTTTATTTATTTATTTTTTTTTTTTGAAATTATAAGAAAAAATTACTTTTTCTTTATTGTGAATTATAAATTTAATATATTAATATTTATGTATGTATTATTCTAATATATTAATATTTATATATGTATTATTGTATTTATATGTGTATTTTACTAATATATTAATTATTAATGTTATCTAAATATAATATATTAATATTTATTGAAATTCAATTTGTCAGTATTTAAAAAATATATTTATATTTATTTTTCGTTAAAACAAAAAAATTTGGTTAATAATTAAAAAGAAAATCATCATTTACGCAACAGCCCCATGGTAGGCCAAGACCGTCTGCCTGCTAGCAGATTTCGAGACAGGAGATGTTTTCTTTTTAAAGGGTCAGGTTATCAACAATACACTCATAGCTCTAGAGTATTAGACCTGGTACTATTAAAGCTTGAAAATAATACCTCATTTTTTTCTAATAAATAATTTTTGTCTCATCATCATTGTTCGATAGCTCACACAAGAAACAAACTCCAATAATGACACATACACAGTTAATGGTAATAGTAATGGACTGTAAATAAAACTCCTTTATTTTGTCAGTCATCAGACTCGAAGATGGAACTGACCACACAAACCTCTCTCTGGGGTTACACTGATTGAACTCCTTTAATTATGCAGCCATCAGACTCGGTGATGCACTGCTACACGCAACCTTTCTCGTTGGTTACAGAAGTTAAACTCTTTTAATTATCCAGCCATCAGACTCGAAGATGCCCTGCTACACGCAACCTTTCTCTTTGGTCGCAGTTGCTCAACTCCTTTGTTTATGCAGTCATCGCGCTCGAGGATCGACTGCCAACACAACCATTCTCTTTGGTCGCTGAGTTTCAACTCCTTTTACTTACATTCCTTCTTTCTCTCCCTGGCCCTCACCCCCTGCCAGACACCCCCACAAACAGTATGTTTTTCTGGACATAGGGCGTTGACCTCCCCTAAGCAGGGGAACCTGGGTTTCGACGTAACAATCATCATCATTGGCGTAACATCCCCATAGTGGGCCACAGTTGTCTGCCTACTGACAGATTTCCAAAAAGGGAGATCCTTTCTTTTTTAAGGGATAGGATTTTTAGCCCTACGCCCAACGCTCCACAGTCTTATTAAACCGGAACCTACGGTCTAAAGTGGATTCCAAACAACTACAATCCTCCATGGCACCACCGGGACTCGAACCCGTATCCTGTCGATCGACCGCTAGTCCCTCTGCCGTCAGACTTTATTAGCACCCCAACCTTATTTAATTGTTGTTATCTGTAAGTTCAAGACATTATCTGTCATTTTATGTTGCAATTATCTGAAAGTTATTTTGTTTCCTATTTTATAGCTTTTATGCAAATAAATTGATCGTTACACTGTACTAGCGACTAACATATTTAAGAATGAAACGTTTTTAACAATAATACACTTCTTGAAATTTAAAGTTGCTGAGAAACTCCCAGTAAATACCCCCCTTCCCCCCTCCTACTCCTCCCTGTTGGCGTAACTTGGAGATTTTTCTCGCCCTTTAACTGATGGTTTCGATTTTAGAAAACAATTTTTTTGTATTTTGAGTTGTTTTTTTTAAGAGAGCTGATAATGTTACTAAAGATTAAAGCAACAAAATTTCAAAGTATTTCAAAACTGAACTGAATATTTAATAACTGAAATTAATTGCTTATTAGCTGAATGTTTATAATTCACTGTCAGAAAGGCTACCATAAAAGATTGATGACTATTTCTTTAATTATTCGTTTGTTTTTGAAATGGCAACTCCTCACTATTTTATCGACAACCACTTTCACTAAGTTGAATAATCTATAACATATATAATGTATATACTTAATTAAAACGTCTGCTGTTTTGAGGATAATTTAAAAATGAATAATAACTAGCACATTAATAATAAAGCAAATACATTTTAATGTAATAATTTATTAAACATAATTTTGTTATACGTATCTCCTAAAACAAAAATCTGCATCTAATAGATGAAAAAGGCAGCTACAGAATAAAAGAATGTCTTTTTGTAGAAAATACAATGTTCATTATTGCTTAGTTGTAACCATTTTATTATTATTGATGGGGGAAACATTCTTTGTGCATTATTTTATTAAAAAACGTTAATAATTTCAGTTTTTCTTTATTTTTATCTCGTTTCGATTTTCGTATCTATTTTTATCTATAGTTTAGATAGTTTTAATTGTTTTCTTATCGGTGAATTTCTTCCCTTAATTAAGGTTGGTAGACTTCTTTTCAATTCGGATAAATTCATAAATTAATTATTATAAAATGTGTTATAGCTGCAAGTTATATTGATGACAAATATGACGAGTTATATGACAAACGACAGATAATGCTCGAGTAGTGAACAAAATAATATTAAACAGAATAGCTTTATCATGGGGCTACTTAAATGCAACTTTTTTAATTAATCGTAGAACATTATACAGTGAGTAAGAAATTATACAATTAATTTTGCAGAATCATTTAATCAAAGCAATTGTTGATGAAACTTTTCAAATAATGAAATATCAATTCTCTTATAAACAAATTTATTTTGTGATGCTTTCCTAGAGTATGAGCAGGCGTTTTATATTTGATTAAAAAGGACATACGAAAACGGACCAAAGATTAGATGAATTATAGGTAATTATCAACAATAAAATGAGATTGCCGCAGGAAACATTACAGAATACAATAAAATGTATTAAGTTGTGATTACGAGAAACTTGAAGACAACATCCAACATTTGCTTTAATAAGAATATCTTTCAAATTAACTCTTCTTCTTCATTGGCGCAATAACCCCATGGTGGGCCAGGGCCTTCTGCCTACTGGCAGATTTCCAGACAGAAGATGTTTCCTTTTGACGGGGTAGGATTGTCAGTCCTACGCTCAACAATATTAGACCTGAACTTAAGGTTTAAAGTGGATTCCGAATCACTACAAACATTCATGGTACCGCCGGGACATGAGCTCAAAACATGTGGCGCCGAGCTCCAGGGCTCTAAGTACTGGGCCACCAAATTTAACTCTATATCTCTAAAATTACTAAACTTTTATAATGTTTTTTTGAAAGTTATTAATAAATTACAAGGTAATGATTTAAATAAATATAGAACACCCTACACCCAGGTTTAAACAATTGTTATGAAATGCTTACATTAAAAAGTTAAGGCCCACATCTTCATGACAAAGTAGCAGGTATATACAGAATTAATACATAGAAGAACTAAACTAAAGTAAACTCGTTAAAAAACCTGCTTTAAAAATTTTAATCAACTAAGGAATTCCAAGGGAACGTATTCATCAGTCATTTTATTTGGAATTCTTAATGCTGCAAAATAAATCTCAACTCTGTGCTCGAGAAAATGTGAGCTCCCTTAAAACCCCAGTGTGGCTATTTTATTTCGGCCAGTAAAATTAACTTTACGCCCTGAATAACGGTTTCACGGTACCATTTATGTCTCTTTTACTATGTCGCTGTTCAGGATACTCGTGGGAATCGGCAGAACCTGACTTCCTTTTGTTTTACTGCGAAAGAAAAAGTCATCAAACTGATGAGAAACATTGGTAAATTAATTCCTTCTTGCAGCTCGTAAAGCAAGACCCGAAACTAGAGTAATGTATTCCAATGAATAATTTTCAACATGGCGTTCATTCTATATGACTGATTTGATGTGATTTTTTTAATTATCTTAATGATGTTTGTAATTTGGTCTAGTGCTTTTGTGTAGGATTTAAATTAAATTCTATATAAATAGAAATATATTATACATGGATTGATTCTATGGTTATATTGATATATTATTATCAAGTATTGATTAAGCCACACCTTTCAAAATAATAAGAATGCTTATACGTATTTAAAGTTATGCGGCTTATTTTATCAATAAATTTGAATTCCTTGATGTCCACCCATGTTTGAATCCATGATGTACACCTATGTTTGAATCCATGATGTTCATTCATGTTTGAATCCATAATGTTCATTCATGTTTGAATCCATGATGTCTATTCAAGTTTGAATCCATGATGGCCATTCATGTTTGAATCCATGATGGCCATTCATGTTTGAATCCATGATCATGTTTGAATCCATGATGGCCATCCATATTTGAATCCATGATCTTCATCCATGTTTGAAACCATGATATATTTGATTCCATAATGTCCATACATATATTTATATCCATGACGTCCATTCATGTTTGAATCCATGCTGTCCATCCATATTTGAATCCATGATATATTTTAATCTATGATGCTCATACATATTTTTAAATCCATGACGTCCATTCATGTTTGAATCCATAGTGTCCATGCATATTTGAATTCATGATGTCCACCCTGTTTGAATCCATCTTTGTCTTGATAAGATTCATTATAAATAGTTATAAGAAATTATGAACTATAAATTTGCAGAGTAATTTGTGACATCTCAAAAAATGGAAAAGAAAATAAAATCGCATACAGTGACAGAAATTTAAAAATATATCTTATTTTTAATATGCCTTCCAATAAAAATATTTTTAGACGTAAACATTTTACTTATGAAAGAAAAGAGAATCTCTTTAATTAAGGGAAATCTTTTTCTTAAATTATAAAAATAATTTGATATTTTTTTTGTATTTAATTATCAACATCATTTAAAATTTACAATAAAATGTGAAGGATTAGGCAAATTATTATTATTTTTTTTTTTGAAAAATATATTAAGCCCAAATGTTTTATGTGTAATTGTTGTATCTCATTTTCAAAAAAAAAAATTTTAAGAGAATAAATACCAATGGTGAAAACGACAAAAAATTATTTCAACGAAATCAGTCCGACTGAGCCTAATGTAGAATAAATAATGTTAATTAATCGTTATTGTATTAACTTAAAGAAACTAATCATCGTGTTGAAATTCTCAACATGTATATCAGTTGAAAAAATTAATAAAAATTTAATAAATTAAATTTTTTATTCCCTTTTTATTCCCTTCGAATTCCCAATTCTTCAAAACTGCGACATTTATTTCTTCTTTATATTTATCTTGAAATGAAATGCTTTTAGAATAAATATGAACATTCGAAAAACTTTTATGTACCTGCTTAGTTTCCAATTTAGATTTTTTTTAACAAGCTGGATTTGAGTCTTCGATAAAAAACATTTTTTAATACTTTTATTTTTAAAAAGCGCTACATCCTAAGTTTGTTTTTCAAAAATACAACGCACTTTATTCGTAAGAGCAAATGTAGAATTATGCTGCACATCATCAAAAATTCAATAAATGTTATATTAGTTCGTTGTATTCTGGAACGAGCCAGTCACTCGACATTAGACGCTCTTTTCCAAAAGAACTTTTAATCTTTTAGTATTAAAAAAAGTACCATTCAAAAATAAAAAAAAATCTAAACAAATTCCATTAGATAAAAAAAAAAAAAAATAACAAAAGGTAGAAAATTTTTTAATTGAAAATCACAATTGCTCGTCTCTCTAGAGCAGTTGTTTAATTTCATCTTTATAAATGAGATTAAAGAATATGATTTTACAGTAGAAGACGATGTGGTGTTTGTTTTTACTACGATTCCAATTAATTTTGCAGAAATACGTTTCTGAATTTTTCCCCATTTTTCCGTTTCCTTGAAAGAAACCTCGTTTATTATAATAAATTATTCATTATTTTTTGAGGAAAAAAAAACTTCGCTTGCAGTGTTTGCAAAAGCATTTTTATCGTTTCACTAGAGCAGTGCTTCAAGATTTGTTTATAAAAGGAAAGTTTCGATACAAAATTCTGGCAACGAACCTTTCCAATTTTTTTTTTTTTTTTTTTTTTCCTTCTCAATTTCTTTTCTTTTCTGTTCTTTCTATTTTTTTCTCGTCAAAACGGAAGAAAAATAATTATTTAAAAGATTTATTCGTCTGTTGTATTGACTTTATTTGAATTTGAATACCATGTTTTCTTTCCTTTTTATGTCTCAATTTTTAGGAACAAGTTTAAATTTATTGTATGGACACGTATGCACAAATATTTGAAGGAGCTTGTATACACATTTCAGCAGTAACTGAATTTCGTCAAATTTAACGTTTCCAACTTCGTTTCTGGAAATAACCCATGTTTATACGAATAGGGAAAAGCATATTTGCTCTGATTTGTTTGAAAAATTCTGCATGAGTATAAGTTCAAATAAAAGTTTACCCAGTAAAAGCGTTTGCAGTTTTAGTTGTAAAACTTTATTGTTTCAGATTTCTTTCCAAATTTGTTTTATGTTTATTTTTGAAATTTTTTTTATCTAAAATTGTATCTTGGAATATGTGTTTAACTCAACTAGACTGCATCAGATATGTTTTGCTCATTTGTTGTATTGTATGAGATGTATTTTTAACAATGGTTTGAAGTTTTTACCATATAGAAAGGTAAGCGAAAGAACTATGGAATGGTATGATCATAAAATATAGAATTCTCTAAACATATTCTAAAAACAGTAGAATCAAGTGTTTTCGTTTCTCTAAATTATATTTGAATTAAATTTTGTTGTTATTCTTATTTTTTAGTTTTGTTTCGTTTGTTTTCTGAAATCACTTTACAAAAACTACTATTTTATTAAGAATATAAATGATAGCATTTTTATTTTTAATAATATTTCAGATATTTTTAACGTTTACGTCAGTCAGTCCATTATAATCACACTGTATCTTACAAAAAATAATTACCGTTTTATTAATCTTATTCATTATAACTTTAAATAGTCAATCGGCTTAAAATTTATTACGATAAAATAGTTTTACATAAATATCAAATGAATAAAATAAATCTCTTAATAAAGAATAATGCATTTTTTTTTAATATTTACATTGATTTTAATATTTACATCAATAGAATGTCAGCCCAGAGTGGGCCAAGGCTTTTCTTTGAAGAGATTTCCATGCATTCCTCTGGGTGACAATGGTGCTCCATATCTTAACCTTTAGCAAAGCAAAATCTTTTTTTCAGCTGCGTCTATCCATCTCAACTTGGGTCTTCCTCTTTGTCCCTGTGGCTTTGCCAAAACAAGCCTTTTTACATCGTTTAAATCTTTCATTCCATTTAATATATAGTACTCAGTTGTTTCAACATCAGTTGTAAGGCCTTAGGTCTATATAGAGATAAAACATTCCAAGTCCCAACAGTACTTTCCTAATTCTACCTTCACTTTAATTGAATGCTTATCGCAGAAAAACGGAAAATGCAGAATCAACAACATACTGATAAATATATAATTTACATCGATGAAAAACAACTATAATAATTTATAATAATAATATTATTTATAATTATTAACCAGTCAAATTAATGAATTTTCAACCAAAAGATGAACCAAGATAATGTCTTTTTTTTTTTCATATCAAGAAAAAGTGAAAGCCAAACAAATATTTTATTTAATATTTCTTTTGTTTATGATGAATTATTTCTATTTTTTACTAAAAATTAGAATCGTTTTTAAATAAAAAAGAAATATTAAATAATTATTTTTGGCATGTCATGATTTATATTTCAAATCAACAATACTATAATAGGTTATGTCAATGCTAAGTCCTCAATAATAAGTGTTAATCATAGACAAATTAATAAAATTTTCAATTAAGAAATGCCCCAAAATAATACCTTTTCTCCTATCTACGAAAAACTGTGAAAACCAAACAAATATTTTACATATTAATATTGTTTATGTTTAATAATTTCTATTTTTTAATAAATAAAAATTAGAATCATTTTTATACAAAAGGAATATTAAATAATTATTCTTAACATTTCACGATATATATTTTAAATCAACAATACTATAATAGGTTATGTCAATGCTAAGTCCTTATAAGTGTTAATCATAGACAAATTAATAAAATTTTCAACCAAGAAATGTACCAAAAATAATACTTTTTTTTTTATATCAACGAAAAAACTGTGAAAACCAAATAAATATTTTACATGTTAATATTTCTTTAGTTTTAAGTTGATTTTTTTAAAGTTTTAGTTAATATTTCTTTAGTTTTTTTTTTTTAATTATTTCTATTTTTAATGAATAAAAATAATCGTTTTTATATAAAAAAAAAGGAATATTAAATAATTATTCTTGGTATTTCATTTCTTTTTTCATATCAACGGAAAACTGTGAAAACCAAATCAATATTTTACACATTAATATTTTAGTTTATTTTTAATAATTTCTATTTTTTAATGAATAAAAATTAGAATCATTTTTATATAAAAAGAAATATTAACTAATTATTCTTGGCATGTCATGATTTCTATTTCAAATCAACAATACTATAATAGGTTATGTCAATGATAAGTCCTTAATAATAAGTGCTTTGCATGTCACGACTAACAAAGCACCTACGCAATTTCTTCCTTTATTCACCCATCAGAACTTGTTATTTACCGAGTCTTACTACTTTTACTGCACCTTTCACTTTAACCGACGATCCATTTGCCCTCATTTAAATAATTGCCATCGCAGTCTTCACTACCTCACTAACCTAATGATCTTTTTGACTTTCAAATCACCTGCCAAACGTTTGCAGTTGATTTTACGATTCATTTGTTGGCACTATAATTTCGTCCATCACCACCCACATCGCACTCTAGATTTGATGAACAATTCACCTACCAGAAAATTTATTTGTTCTTCACTTCTATACGCCCAGAGGCATTTTATTTAACTAATGATTTATTTTCCTTTTTTTCTTTGTATTGATTCAGCCTCCATTTTCTCTTTCGGTTGGTTGTTGACTTGGCAGTTGATCTATTTTCATTAAAATTAATTAGATAAGAACACTTATTTGACACATTGTCCTTTAATGCGATTTATTAGCATAGCCTGTGCATTGTTCCGAAAGATCTTTGTTAGTTAAATGGTTTATAATATTTGCTTATTGAATTAAAATTTATAGGTTTGAAATATTTGCTTACTGAAGCAAAACTTATAGGTTTGAAAGGATTTCGACTGTCCATCATGCATAAGAAACATTTACGAGTCAAAACATTTCTGGCCGTCATAAGGCAGAGGACAGAGAGGAACAAGTCAAGTTAAGACATCGAAATGTATGTTTCAATGTCTCCAATTAGACCAGTCGAGTAATTAGAAAATACAAGTGAAGTACTGAAACTAGTCGAGTTGTTAAACAAGACAAGTACTGAAATAAGCCAAGTTGCTAGACAATACAAGTCAAATACAAAAATAAGTCAAGTTGCTAGACAAGACAAGTCAAGAAGTTAGAAAATACGAGACAAGTACTGAAACAAGTCATGTTGTTTGACAAAGACAACAAGTATCCCGAAAAGTCTGTCTTAAATTAGATGTTTATTTCCAATTATATAGAAAACTGTCATTCTTAATTTTTGAGATCTTTCTTGTGATTCGAATTCTTGTAACTTACAAACGTTATAACTGTTTCATAATTTTCAAACATAACCTTAAAAATAGCTCATTGCATCCAAACATCTGCGATATAGGCGAATTTAATTCCTAGTAAATTATTCTAGAATTCGAATTTTCGTATTATTCACCGAATAGTATTTCTTACTATTCGAACAATACACATTTCACAATACAACACAATACATATTTCATTTTATTTTTATACATATATTCAAATATATGTATCTTTTTATACATTTTACCACAAACCATGCATCATTATCTCAGTACAACCCACATATTATTTTCACAATGTAACTCTTAAAAAGAATTGGGGCAACTGAAATTAACATTTGGAGTGGAAAAACATTTTAGATTCTGAATGATGTAAAAATCAGTTTCAGATTGCAATATAAAATAGTAAATATTGCAATAACAATTTATATAAATATTTCATATTGGTAACATTTATTATACAAAAAAATTTGACTTCTGTGTTAATTCACTATATCTACGATAATTATCATTTTTATCTATGATAATTAGTATTTTTCCAGTTTTATTTTTTATCTTAATGAAGTGCATACATCAATCTAATAAAAATCCCGAATACCTGAATATTTGTGATATCTATTATACTAAAAATTCTATAATAAAAATAACGAAAAAAAATTTGATTTTGAATGTATATTATCTATAAATTGGCAAAAAATTAAATTATATTAAATCTATATCCGTATATTCCTGTAATTGCAAAATTCACCAATACAGAACAGTGACATCATATGGCCAAATTTCTTTTTTTTTTCTCTCTCAATGTAAAATGTATCAAATATACAGAGATTTTTATGCTTTTTAATAAAATAATGGGAAAATGAAAGGCAAATAAATAAATAAAATAAATAAATGAATGAATAAACAACTAAATAAATAAATATATACTTTTTACAATACTACTTATTATTACTTATAAGTATGTACTAAATTTTTAGTGTAACATTATATATATTAATACAACATATTTAACTTATTTTTTGTTTTCTTGATAATTGTTAGACTTCATTTAAAAAATTGAAATTTGACAAGAGAACATATGTCTATTTTTTTTGCAATTAACATTCAGCTAATTTACTATTCCATGTATTATGAAGGTCATCCGGTAATGCTAATTCCTCTTCCGTAAAGAAGATTAAAAGCCTGATCCGGTGGATATAAGGCATCCTGTTTTTTGTACCCTCTCTATTGAGGCAGGTAAAAAAGGGGTTGCATTGTTAGCTGAACTGGTAATTTAAAATGGAGTGGGTTGTTTCATTATCGGATGTCCCCCCTCCCTTTTATACGTATCCCCTCAGGGTAATGAAAACCTTTTTGTACAGACTTTTTTTAAAAAAATGTATGCGTCATCAAATAATGTTTAGGTTTCATTTCAGAGTTACTGTTTGAAGTTAAAAAAATTGATTCAATTAAACTAATTATGTATATTTTAATTTAAAAATATATTTCTTTTATTAATTTGTACATTTTTTAGTAGATGTAAACACTAAGTAGACACTTTAATAATGTAAAGATAAAAAAATGAAATGCGAGGTATCCAATTATTATAGAATAAGGCAGTATTATCAAAGTTGCTGTATTTTTTTTAGAGTTGAATGTTCATAAATTTTATACTGTATTGTATTCAATCATAAAATACACTTTTAATGTAACGCTTTTTTACTGTATTTTATTGTGTGGTTTTTAAAAATTTTTTTTATTTATTTTAAATTATTTTTATTTTATTTTTTTTATTTATTTATTTGTTGTTTTTGTTTTATTTCAGTTCATTCAATCAAAACTTTGCTATCAATATTTTAAATATTTAACTTTTTAAAAATTCAATTAATGCTTTTTAAATTATTCAAAGGATTTAATTTTTATTTTAACTTATCATAATCATTACATTTTAATACATTCACATCGCTTATTTTAATTTTATTACATAATAAAAAATGGAGTTTCTTTATAAAATTTTCTTTTTTATATACATAAAAATAAATTCAAATAAAAGTAAAATCATAAAATATAAAAAAAAAATTATATTTGAAATGAATTATATTAGATAAAAAAAGCAAATTTAAAAATACCACTGTATTAATTGTACTCAAAACCCTTACTAATAACGTTTATAAAAGGCAATTCATCTTAAATTAATTCAAAACTGGTCAGCAACCTTGATTAATTCGAGTATATATATATATCTATATATGTTATGATTCACTTCTTCTGAAGTGGATGACCTTCAAAAGTCCTCTACCTTAAATTTTATATTATAATGGACACTCAAAATCGAAGTATAAAAAATAATACTAATGCGAATAACGGAATTGCAGGTTCACGGTTATTCTCTTGTCTTTATCTAGCTACCCACTTACTTCTGTTTTCATTGAACGTGGGTTGGACATCTGCGACCAGAATAACAACATAAAAATACTTGAGGAAACTACCATGCACCGCCTTCGTGTAGCGTGCGACATAGCTCCAGGGGCAAAATCAGCCATGGAAATTATTTCAGAGTGAGCGGATCACCCCCCTTTTGATCCCTCAGGGATTCCAACTTGTTCTACCTTCAATCCTTCATTAGAGACTATGATTCACATTCATGTATGACGGCCCTTAGAAAGATAGGGCTTAGACTATAATTGGTGTAGATATTGTGAACAATGGTTTCGAATTTCTTTTTTCCTAGTTTAATTTGAGATAGTGTTTCAACCCAATGTTTCCAATCGCAAATCGATTTTATTATACTGTAAGTCGAGGATTTATTTTTGTTTAATTTTGTATTTTAGCATTTTCATGAATAAGTTTATGGCTATCATTTTTTCCTCTAACATGTACTACATTGGTAGCTTGAGCAACTAGAGTGCAAGTTCGAATATATTGATTTATAGTCGATGCTTTCAGAAACGAGGAGATTAGATGACAATTGTAGCAGCTTGTCTAACAGGTTACGCTCTTTAGTTTGGCTGCAGGCTCACAGTTCTTCTTCTTCATCATCATCATTGGTGCTACAGCCCTTGAAGGACCCTGACATCCCTCAAGATTATTTTGCCATTCAACACGACTAGTTTCTCTTTGTTTCCAGTTAATAATACCGGATGTCTTGAAGTCCTCCTCGACTTGGCGGCTTGATAGCCAATTGGCTAGAGCTCTGGCCTTTGGTACCACAGGCTTCAGCTACGAATCCTAGCTTTGGCATGGATATTTGTTTATTATATTGGATATTTGTAGCTATTATGACAACGTTCAGTTTATGGAGTAATAAAATTATGTAAAAACTTAAGTGGAGTAAAAAGTATGCAAAACAGAAAAAAATAACGCAAATGGTATGGTATTATATATAACTATTATGACAACGTCCACTTTATAGAGTATTAGATAATAAAATGCGATTGCTTTAAACGAAATAGTCTATAAAGTTTAATAAACTGTAGATTTTCCATCTAGTCCATAGCTGTAAATTGTATTTCTATGTAACTGCACGTAAATTGTCTAAAGGAAATTTTAAAATGCCATTAAGGCTGCAAGAAATATTTCTCTACTAATGGCTTACAACATTTAAACACTTTTAGCTTGGCACTTGGTGGTATGTAATCTTTATATATTTTTTTCCGTATTTAAAATTCGTCACACTACTTACATGATGTCACTCTACATAGCTCCAAGTGCAAAATCGTCAATGAAAATTACCTCAGAGTGAAGGGGGCCCCTTATAGTATTTCCCCAAAGAGGGTTTCCGCGGCGTATTCTACGTTCAATCCTTCATCACCCAGTGTGTGATTCACGCTCAAGTATGACAGCACTCAGAAACTCGCTGTCGTAATTGGTACAGAAATCGTGAACCGAACCCCCTTTTTTTTTAATGCCAATCTTTCCCTTGGTGAGAGAGAGGGGAAAGCGTTCTAGCAGACAAGAGAATCTGGACCGGTAAGTGTAATTGACAGGTTGTTTTACATTCCGCAATTTCAAGCGTCCCACCCCCCCATAAAAAGCTTTCTGGGTTGTCTGATGGTGCGAGAGGTGTTTTTGTCAATGTTTTATTTTTTATATTTTTTTTATTGGAAGGGGTGGTTGGAATTCTTGAAAGGGGTGGTGGGCGTGGAGAAAGTGTTCGTCCTGGATAGATGTTGACAGCTTAGGGAAAGTACGTGATTAAAGACTTTCCACCCCCTTTCAATAAGCGTTTGAAACTTTGTAGATACCTTTTGTGGGGGCAACAGGCTTTGAAAAGTATATTTGAAGGCTGACTTGCTACAAAAGGCGTCAATGTGTTCACATGTTTCTGAAAAAAAAAAAGCCTTTAGCATGTTACATTTCTGCTGTAGATAAATAAAATCAAATGTGTACAAGAGTAGTTGAATTTCCACAATGAATATATTAATGCTTTTTCATGCAAAGTTCCGCTATCTAATCTGTCTATTAGAATAGTATATGTCATTATTAATTAAAAATCTAAATATCCATTTTCTAGTATATACAGTTTAAATAAAATTAAATTGTAAGTTTAAGTAAAGTTTAAAACAAAACTTATGCTTATCCTTTTTCCCTCAAACATGCACTCCAATGGTAACGTGCGCAATTACTGTGCAAGTTCGAATCCGCTGGCAGCCTCCTTTATAGTCAATTTTTTCAGAAGCAAGGAGATTCAATGGTAGTTGTGAAAACATGTGTAAAGAGTTTAGTTCAATAATTCGGCTGTCGGGTGAGAATCTTCAGTCTTACAACACGCAAATACAGAGCACTTCAGTTTAACAGTCCTTCCGGAAAGCAATATCATCCTCTCATTGGGGGCTATTCAGGGCATACATAAGTAAAACATGAGACCCACTGACGTTAAGCAAAAATAACGCGTTTCTAGGGTAGAACCGCAGCGTTACTTTTACTTTAGTATACTTCTAAATATAACAAAGTTTCTTTTTAAATAAAGTTTCTTTTACAAACTTTTGTATGATTTTCAAAAGAATATTAATATTTTCCTAAAAGTTTTCATAATTATGTACAGTTAAACAGAGTAGTATAGTTTCTGCATTTTGGACCATTGACTGTCAAAGAATTATTGTATTTGGCATAAAGTCAATTTTGATTACTATGATAAACATACTATTGTATTAATTGTAAGAAAATATACTTGTGAAGGGAATTACATATTACATTTCTTGAAGCAGCACATATGCTGCACCTGAAAAAAACTCATCATACCGCAGAACATATTTTTACACATTTTTATATATAAACATTTATTATTTGTGTATAAAAATATATTAAGAGATATTATGAGTTTCTTTGAGGTGCAACATATGTGCTGCTTCAAGAAATGTAATTTGTAATTGATTTTTCTTCCACAGGGATATTTGTTTCCAACGAATACCATAGTACTTTTATCATAGTACGCAGTAGGTTTTTGGTATGCTTGTAAAACTAGTATGCAGGTTTATAAAACTATTAGGAAGCTAATATTAATATTCTTTTAGAAATCATACAAAAATTTGTAAAGAAAATTTTATGCTAGAGAATGGATATTTGATTTTTAATTAATATATGATTCTGATAGACAGATTAGGTAATTAAATTTCGTGCAAAAGGCATTAATAAATTCTTTATTTTTTTTTGAGTGTTCATCTTACACTAATTAAAAGCGATCTTCAATTGTTGGTGATTTTCAATTTTTTTATGATTGAACAGAGACTAAATCCCAATGTCGAACATTACTAGCATAAACAGTACATCTTAATTCTTCATCGCTAATTAATATGCATTTCATTTTAAATCATCTAAATATATTACCAATATTTAAAATAAAATGTCAAAGCATTAAACATTCTTTCGAATTGTAACAACTAATGGCACAGAATTACTCAAAAGAATACAACACGCCATATTTCATGCATTCTTCCACCTGACAAAACAGGATTTCTGTCAAGCTTTAACCTGCTTTTGCAGCTTTTTGTTCATCTCTTTAAAAGCATGAAACGTCTTGATATTTTTCATAATACATATTCATTTTTTTACTTACGCAATAATTCATAAACAAATACACTCCAAGCCATGAGCAGACACTAGTTAATTAATTGCATTTGCTGAATTGAATTACGTAGCTTAATTACTTAAGAATGAAACTGCCAACTAAGGATTCTTTTCTTACTGCAGCAGTTCTTCATTAATCAGCAGCGCATTTAAAATTGTATTCCAAGTTCTCAAGGAAGAACCTTATTACTTCCCAACGAATCTTTGTTCTTTCACAATTACGTAGTTGGCTCGTAGATTTTTCATGTTCTTCAGCTTCAGTGGATTGAAAGCAATTAAAATTAATATATTGTTAGAAAAGAAATTAGTTTATTCCAAAAATTGTATTTGTAATGCTTATAAAAGCAAACACAATAGAGTGATTCGGTCTTGCATGCTCTTAAAATTAATTATTTTACTTTGCTTAGTTTTGTTTTTATTCTTCTAGAAGTACTGTTCAGTTAGAAATTTTAAAGTGGACTTTCAATTTTTTTTCCAAAATAAGTTTCTATTTTGTCATTTGTTGTAATGAGGGCAAGTAGTTATGATTTAAGACTTAATTAGATTGAATTGTCTAATGAAGCAAGAAACGACTCTAATACCAAAACTGTTGAGAATTTTATGCATGGTAGCAAATTAAATTTATAAATCTTTTCAAAATATCTTTTGTGTGAATTAATTAAATTTTTAAAAAAATTCCGAATTTTTTCCATTAAGTACCTGACCTTTAGTTGATTTTTCATTAAATATATTTAATGCAGAAAAATCATTTCTTTAATTACTATCTACAACACTTGATGAAAGTTGGTTAAAATTAAAAATTTTCATAATTAAAGAGCAATCAGGAATTAACAAATTATAAAGTTTGATCTTATTAAAATTCTGTACTTTATTTTTAAATTTTATATTTATACTTTATTTTATAAATTTTTATAACGCGATTATTATTAATTTCACAAATATACTACAATCTGTATGTGTAGTATGAGAGTATTCACTGAAGAAATACATTATGATGCAACATTTAGTAAGACAGTTTAATATAATTAGATTCATTATTTAATATGATTGCTTAACGTAATTATATGCATTATTTAATATGATTGCTTAACACAATTAGATGATTTAATATAATTGCTTGGCATAATTAGATGATTTAATATAATTGTTTTGTTGTCGTATCTCTCATGGAAGGAGGGAAGAGGGGTGCAGCTTCTGTTCTGATGGAGCACTCGTAGATAGAAGTAATATAATTGCTTAAGGTAATTAATAGAGTTATATTAATATAGCAGTATTTAAGTAATATTCAAATAATATAAAATATTGAAATCCAATAAAAATAAATTATTAAGTTCTAAACTAAACCCACAAAAGAAATATTCCGAACTGTAACGAATCATTCACTCGCAACACAGAACTGTGACGTTTCTCCAAGAGATCATAGATCATAAGATGGCAGAATCCCTTCATGCGAACCAATCATCTGCATATAACTGACAGAAGGACGTTCCTTACAACCAATCGTGCGCCTCTTGATGTCAATACAGCTAGATGATTTTTTTAGCTCTCAAAAAAGAATGGCAGTATATATATATATATATACACTACTGTGACCAAAAAGTAAGACCAATTATTTTTTTTTTTTTTTACAAAAACTCTTTATTTATTCTTCCAAATTTATTTCATCGCCTTCAAAGTAATCCCCTCCCGACACAATACAGTTATGCCAACTTTTTTTCAATTCTCAATGCATGCAAAAAAGTCATCGGCAAGGATGGCCTTCAGAGCGTGCGGTGAGTCACGTTGAATCTCTTCAATCGACTCAAAACGGTGTCCCCGGAGTGATTTTTTAAGTTTAGGGAATAGCCAGAAGTCTCACAATTTGAATATGGTGGTTGTGAAACGATATGGGTTTCATTTTTGGTGAAACAGTCACAAATAATCTATGCAGTGTGAGCTGGCGCATTCAGTGTTTTCGGTACCAATCGAAATTTGACGCGTTTGAGGTCCAAAATGGGATTGACCGATCCTTTTGAAATTCCAACTTAATCAGAAAGGTCTCTAATTGAAAATCGACGGTTTGCAAGCACCAAATCTGTAATTTTTTGGACGTGAGCTTCGTTGGTTGAGGTTGAGGGTCGACCAGAAGGCTCTTCGTCTTCAGCGCGTTCTCTGCCTTCTTTGAATTGTTTATACCACTTCTGAACATTTCTTTCCGATATATAAATGCTCACCGAATGCCATCTGCATCATTCTACACGTTTCCGAGAACAACATTGCATGCAAGTTCTTTGCTCCATTAATTCAGACATTTCAAAAATCGCAGGAATCAGTTTTAGCGTCTCACAAAGCCAAGCGTAACTCAAACACTGATAAATATCTTGACATCGCATTTCACACAGATGTCAAGGACAGTGCCAACAACCTGAAAAAGAAAAAAAAATTGAAATTTCCTAAGCCCCGGGAATTTAAATTGACACAGGTCTTACTGGTCTTATTTTTTGGACACAGTAGTATATATATATATATATCGTTTAAAACTTTAAAAATATAAATAAAAGTTATTTAAAAAGTATCATGAGTCTGTTTAATATCATTGTGTAATATTAGATATTTTTAAAAATTTATAATTCAAGCATTCTGCGAAAAAAAAATGCTAAATTTATGTGAATAAAACTCTTAATGTGAAGTGTGGAAATATATCAGGTTTTCTCCTTCATCTATTTGTAATTTATTTAAAAATTGATAAAAATAACAGTATATAATTACATAATTAATGATTTTACATAATAAATCTTTAGAATGATTCTAATAAATTAAGCCTATTTTGAACATTTTTATTTTGAAAATATGGAGCAAAAAAAAGCAATAACTTAATACATATTATTTTTCTAATTACGTAAACAACTTTGTTTAAAAAAATACATATAAATGCAAAAGCAGCTCATCAGCTGTTCTTCATTTAAATGTGGTATATTTGAAATCGGATACTATTAGCTTAGTATACCTATTATAAAATGTACTTTAATTAGAGTATATAAAAGAAGTGCAATAAAAATAAGGAGCAATTTTAATTTTGGTAAAAGTTCTTATTTCATTTAACAAATATCCATATCTTTCGAAAGAATTTTTTTAAAAATTACAATAAACATTAGAGCTTATTTTAACTACGTTACATTGATTGAAGTGGAATAAGCTATTGGAAATTGGGATTTAGCGTGATGAGTTTAATGTAATTTTTCCAAATTCAAATAGTATGAAATACATGTTTCTAAAATGAAAAATATTTAAATAAATATAAAGAAATATTTCAAAAAAGATTTGAAAATTGGACTCAAAAAATGAAGCATTGTAGCAATGATTGTATTGTTTGCAAAAAAAGTTGTTTTTTTTTTAAATAGATTTGAATAAACAAAGATTTTTTTTATTTGAATAAACAAAGGTTTTATTTTTGTTTTTTTCGATCAAAGAAAAGTTGTTCTTTCAAATCAATTGGAAATTTGATTTTTATATTTTTGAAAATAATTATATTTCTAATTATAATTGTTTTTAAAAAAGTATATATTTAACTCATTTAATTTAAACTTATGTAATTTTCTACATTATTTGAAAGGTTTAAAAATACAGTACATTAACAGTATCATTAACAACAGTAGTATTAAAGCTTTACAATTTGAAATATTTATATAGTTGCCCATATCAATAGAATAACAGTACCTCACAATTAAAAATTTACTTACAAACAATTCTTATTTACCAGAAATGTATTCCTTAATATCAAAACAAGTTATTCTTCCCAGGCCCAATTATATATTAATATATTATTATACATTATTATATAAAATGATATTTATTAAATTAAATGGAAGCAATCAATAATAAATTCCCATGAGTATTTGCGAGTACAAATTATTTTTCTTATTAAAAGATTATTAATATTTAATTTCTATTACATGTGAACAAAATCTTTATTTAATAAATAATCTAAATCTATGAACAAATTAATATTCTTTTCAAAGTAAATAAAAGTTAGAATTTTGTCAGATGTTTTCTAACTTGTTTATGTTATTTTGCATTTTTTGCTTAAAATCTTATAGATCGCCTAAAATCACTGATATCACTGTCATTATATTCTCTTTGCAAGACCAATGATATAACCATATTGAATATCATGTTAGCTAAATATTATAATATATTGACTAAAGTATTCAGTATTCATTTTATTAGCAAAAGTACTTAGAATTTTTTCTTACTACAGGTACATAATATTTGAAACCTTCATAGATACTCCTAAATGTAGAACCGTTTAGACAAATTAAGAAAAAAAATTTTCAGAGTAAATATAAAGTTACAGTTTTCTTTAAGTATATTTCTATTTACACTCATATTTCCATATTTTTCTTAAAAGTAATAAAATATGTAGATGATTTAGAGTTACATATTTCAACGCACATTTTTTCCCCAGGTCAGTTGTAATAAGTTCATAAAAAATAACAATCTGATCTTCCAAAATATTCGTAAACATTATGCAATCTTAAAACCGTTTAATATTTATGTTGCGTTTCATATTACTTGAATAAAATAAAACTTAAAATAAATGATAAAAATAATAATAAAATTGATAAAAATAGTAATAAAATAAATGATAAAAAATAACAAAATCAATGATAAAAATAATAAAATAAGCGATAAAAATAGTAATAAAATAAATGATAAAAATAATAAAATAAATGATAAAAATAATAATAAAATAAATGACGAAAAATAATAATAAAATAAATGACGAAAAATAATAATAAAATAAATAAATCATAAAAAATAAATGGAATATAATAAAAACTTGAAGTATTTTGCAATAAATACTTTTAAAACGATATTTGTAGAATTTTTTTTTCGTTTCGAAAATCGTTTTCAAATTGATTTTAGAAAAATCGTTTTTAAATTGTTTTTAGAAAAATCATTTTCGAATTGTTTTCAGAAAAATCATTTTCGAATTGTTTTTAGAAAAATCATTTTCGAATTGTTTTTAGAAAAATCATTTTCGAATTGTTTTCAGAAAAATCATTTTCGAATTGTTTTTCATTTTCGAATTGTTTTTAGAAAAATCATTTTCGAATTGTTTTTAGAAAAATCATTTTCGAATTGTTTTTAGAAAAATCATTTTCGAATTGTTTTTAGAAAAATCATTTTCGAATTGTTTTTAGAAAATCATTTTTAAATTGTTTTTAGAAAAATCATTTTCGAATTGTTTTTAGAAAAATCATTTTTAAATTGTTTTTAGAAAATTTTCGAATTGTTTTTAGAAAATCATTTTCGAATTGTTTTTAGAAAAATTCTTTTCGAATTGTTTTTAGAAAAATTCTTTTCGAATTGTTTTTAGAAAAATCATTTTTAAATTGTTTTTAGAAAAATCATTTTCGAATTGTTTTTAGAAAAATCATTTTCGAATTGTTTTTAGGAAAATCATTTTCGAATTGTTTTTAAAAAAATCATTTTCGAATTGTTTTTAGAAAAATCATTTTCGAATTGTTTTTAGAAAAATCGTTTTAATTTATTTATCGTTTTAATGTTTTTTTTAATAGTTTTTGCATAATGTTAAAACAAATGTCTCTAAGATAATATGTTTGCCATATTTGTTAAAACTAAACTAAAATTCTGAATATTTCATTTACAATAATATTCAGCAGTATCTTAATAGCATTTAATAATTAATTTTTTAATTTTAACCCACAAAATAGTAAGAATAAATGCTATTTTGATGGTATGCATTAAATTTTGTCACAAATATGTTTACTCTTTAAACAAATTAAAGAATTTCTTTTTTTATTCAAGGAAAAAAATATAAACCCAAAATTCCTTTAGATGCTTTTCTACTTACGCATAACTCTTTTACTTCCATATTTTTTTTTATAAATTGAAAATCTGATAGATGCCCAGAGTTACTTACATCAACGTAAATTTCTTTCCATACCACCAGCAGTGGTAGTAGGCCCATGAGAAAACAATATGATCTCCCAAAATATTCGTAATGCAATTTTCCCTCAAAGAGGATGAGATCTTACGTTTCAGTTCTTGGAGAATACGACGTACTAAAGTAGAGATCACAACAGAATACCAAATATATAGATATATATATATATATATTCGTACTTGGAAAAACTAGGTACTTTTTTTTCTAAGCATGTAAGTTTGTGGTTGAATATACTCTGATGTATCTTCAAATAAAATCAGTTCTTCTGAGATTCTGTGAAATAGAATTTGGGATTCTAAAAAAAAAAGAATAATAATAAAAAAGGGTACAAGGTCGTCAAGTACCATGGATTTTGGCTATTTCATGTTTAGGGGTGTTGTAGAAACACCTGAGCTGCAGGGCTGGTAAGAATAAAAGAACTGGGCGGAAAGAAATAGTTTGTGTACATGTTATTCATGTTTACTTGGTTCATGTTTTCATGTATAAATATGCTGTTAGTATACGTTATGTCTGTGGAGTTTTTTTTAGTAACATTAATTACTGTTAAGCCTTTTGTTTTCAAATCTTTGATCAGGTCATTGGAAAAAAGTCACATGTTTTTGCTTTTTTTAATATTAAAATAATGTTTTATAAAAATTAATTTTTAATACAATAATTAATAGAAATAAAGGCAAAAATTTAACTTTATTTATAAACTTAAAATATTGCTAAATATTAAAAGCATTTAAAGTGCTTAAAGTTTAACTTTACTTTTTAGTTTTATAAGTTTACATATTTGTGAAAATCTTATGTATACCATCAAAATAGTATTTTTTTCAAAATATACGTACTTACTAATATTGCGTGCCATCTATTCTTATTATTACACATAAGTTTTTAATTTTAAACTTTAAGTATTTTTAACACAACGTTTTAAATATCATAAACAATAAGTAAAATACATAAATTCAGCATAGTAAACGCCATGAATAAAGTAGGTGGCCTGATGACCAATCGGTTAGTTCTCTGGCCTTTGGTACCACGGCTTTATGTTCGAATCCTGACGGTGTCATGAATATTTTATTAGTGGTTCGGAATCCACGTTAAACTGTAGGTCCTGGTCTGATTAGCCTAAAATGTTAAAAAAAATAACCGTAGAGCGACAAACTATGAATAAAAAAAGTACCAAATTCAAAATCTTGCATCTTTATATGAAACCAAATTAACCATTATGTTAAATTAATTAATGAAAATTGTGTGTTTTTAACTAACCTTTCAAAACATAGAACTATCGGAATAGAGTAAGATAAACATTGGTGGTGTGGGTGTGTACAAAGTTACACGCCCACACATATACCCACGTGTATAAAATGCTTGTATTTGTATATACAGAGTAATTATCAAATGATATACTTTCCTTATTCATGTTGGTTCGTTTCATGCCTTACTAACTCCTTTATTATAACCCTTAAAAATCCTAAAATTTCATTAAAAAATAATAGGTAACTGTAAAAATATATCAGTAAAATAGTTAAAACAAATAAACAGGGATGGTTTCATAACTAATTTTATCAATAAATAGTTATAGAACAGAGAAAATAATACTTGTCGAAGTGACATTATTTTGAGAAGATCATAAGCCAATAAAACTTAGTTACAACCTATTACTCTTAGCAAACTTCGTAAAATTAATCACTGTATTATCTCCTGATATTTCCGGTTTAGTAAGTAATCAAATATATGAGTTCATAATTATATATTTTGCATAATACGTAAATTGATAAGCCATTGTTCCACTAGATAAGAGATATTGCTCACCAGATAATAATTAATTTTAACTTTCGTATCAGATAAGCAAACGTGGACAGAAAATAAAATAATGAATAGAAAATTGATCTTCTGATTATGAAATCTTTTGGATTAATGTTTTACATGTGTAATATACGTTATTACATAAAAGAATTTAAAAAGAATCGCAGAAAGAAAATTTTGGAGAGGAATGATAAAATAATGAAATGTGTTTGTGAGTGCGTGCTTATGTATGTGTGCATGCACATATGTATGTGTGTTTGGCCTGTTAAAAAAGGAAAGTATACATTTATTTCCATGAAATACTAAATGCATATAATATTTCGATTTAAAATAATAGACTACAATAAAAAAATTATTAAAATTTTATTATTATTATTATTATTTTCGTTTTCTAATTTTTAATTGAAAGTTTCAAAATGTTAGAAAGGAATGATAAGATAATAAAATATGTGGTCTTATGAGTGTGTGCATGTACGTATGTATGTGTGCATTCACGTATGTATGTTTGTGTGGCCTGTTAAAAAAGGAAAGTATACATTTATTTCCATGAACTACTAAATGCATATAATATTTCGATTTAAAATAATAGACTACAATAAAAAAAATAATTAAACTTTTATTTATTATTTTTTTCGTTTTCCAGATTTTAATTGAAAGTTTCAAATTAAAAATGGCTTAAAGTACATTCCATTTAATTCCTTGTGTATTTTTAAATGTATATTAAAAAGTGTTGTGTTGATTATACTTTAAATATTTACACAGCAATTTAATTTTAAAACTTAAGCACTCGAATGTACGTATTGTAATTTTAAACCTAAGTTTATTACTCGACATTTATCGTAGTTATTTTTTAAACGTTATTATCTGCAAAGAAAATGCTATGAAAATGTTTGGTGGAAATTCTTCCGAATAATGATGTAGAACAGAATTTAGATTTTAACAATAAACATTCATTCATGAAATACTAAATATATATAATATTTCAATTTAAAATAATAGACTGCAATAAAAAAATAATTAAACTTTTATTATTGGTTTTTTTTTTCCGTTTTCCAGTTTTTAATTGAAAGTTTCAAATTAAACATGGCTCAAAATACATTCCATTTAATTTTTCCAGATTATACTTAAATATTTACACATATATTTAATTTTAAACCTTAAGCACAATTTTTAAGAAGTATTTAGATATCTTGAGTTTAGATTATTACTCTATACTTACCGAAGTTTTATTTAAACATTTTGATCTACGAAGAAAATTCTATAAAAATCTTTCGTGGAAATTCCTCCGAATAATGACGTGGAATATAATTCAGATTTTAGAAGAACTGATATTATTTGGAAAATAGTGAACAAAAGAAAAAAGAAATTGACGAAAATTGTTCCGAATTTTGTTTTGATAACAAGATATTGAGCAAATATTTGGAAAATTTGTGGTCAAATATACTCTTGTTAATCTCAGAAAACGAACGGAAGTGTTGAGGTAAAATAAAACTATATTTATTGCAATGTGAAACAATGTTTATACTATCCCTTCAACAAATATAGTTTTATTTTACCTCAAATTAGTACAGTTGCATACTTACAAAATCTTCATTATATGTTTGTCCATGGAAGCTTTGTGTCTATTCATAAATATCTTCACTATTGTAAGAAGAAAATAATTAATTCCTTACCTTTATATTCCACCAAAAAAAAAAGTGAATTCCTCCCTCTGTTGAAGTTTTCTCTCTATTAGCAAACACAGCTGCAGAAAATAACTATATTTTCTTCAAATTGAAAAGATTTCCCTTTGAAAGTATGGCAAAGTTGTTGATCAAGAATGATGGGGAAGTTACGAAGAAGCATTCTAACTTCAACTCGTGCCAAAAAGAATTCCTTTTTTGACGCTCTGTTTGTAGACTGAAAGATAAACACCTCCTTTTGTGCTCTAAAGAAATGAGGTTTAGAATCTCAAGAAATTCATTCGAAAAGCGGGTATATACAGCTTTGTTTTCTCTCTCTCTGGAGTTTGAGATCTGGTAAACAACGGCTGCATGCTGATGCTTTGTTGTGTTTGTTGAATAAAAGTAGCAATAGTTTTCCGTTGGATCTTTCTGGTTTTTTCCCCTTCTTCTTTGTTATTGGTTATTCTTAAACAGTTGATTGGGTTCGTTTCTGCATCAATTGATTCTTGTGCATGTTGAATTTTAAATGTTGCTTTTTTAAAAAAATGTTGGAGAGGAGTTTATTTCAAAGGAAGAATGTAAAAATATGCTTTTTCATTATGAAATGTTGTATGCATGATAATTCAAGAGTGAATGTCTGATAAATTGAAACTTATTTTTCAAGTTCATAGATTTCTGTGGTGTTCATTGTATTTATATTGGTAACTCAAAATATATAACTTTAAACTTTAATCCACGTTATACCGTAGGTCCTGTTCTAATATGACGAACGTTGGGTATAGGGCTGACAATACTACCCCATAAAAAATAAACATTTCGTGTTTCAGAATCTGCCAGTACGGCAAACGGCCTTGGTCGACAATGGGGCTTTTTAGCCATTGAAGAAGAATATAATTAAGATAAGATAACGATTATCTGCATTATTGCAAAGCAAACATTGTTTTAGCATTATTAGTTATGAACAATTGCTAAATTGTAGAAAAGAAAATGTTTTCTTATAGTAAATGCATTACTAACTGGCTTGATGCTCGACTCGTGACTCACTGGTCACGTGCGCAGCTACCATGCAAAAGGGCCTAGGCTTGAATTCGCTGTGGCATTGTTGCAATCACTGTTTGCACAAACAAGGAGATTCGATAGCGATTGTGGCAATGTTAGTAAAAATTGTCTTGTATAAATAGACGAAATACTGGTGGGTGTTTTCCGGTTTTTATTTCAGGGGTAACTACTGCGAATTAGCATGTCTTACAAACACTTCTGGGAATCTCCATCCTCCACTCGTTGGTGTTTGTTCATAAGATACATAAATGGAACATAAGGTCCATCCATGTTACACATATGAAAAAAAAAATTCTATTTACTCGCATGTAAGTCATCAATACATTCTTCATATATTTCCGACACTATACAGAAGATTTATTCCATTACATGAAATTTTTAGATGCAAAATTAAAACTAGAATTTTTCTAAAATAAAACTAACATTTTTCAATTCAAAAATTTAATTTCTCACGGCCTTTATTAGAAAAATAATTTTGGAATTAATTGAATTCGGTTTTGTTTGTTGCTCTACGGTCATCCTGTGCACACGAGGACTAAACAGGCCGGAATCTACGGTTTAAAGTGGATTCCGAACCACTCACAAATATCCATGCCACCTCCAGGATTCGAACCTGAAGCCTGTGATAATAAAAGCTAGCGTGCTAGCCAATTGGCCCCCAGGCTACTTAAATAAAATTCGAAGAAAATTCATTTCACGGGTATCATAATAAGATGCTTTTTAAAATCTTACAGGAGAGATCTGGTAGAGCTCTAAATCTTTGAACTGACGAAAATGTATCTGCCAACCAAATCGAAATTGGTTATTTGTGTACCTTAATGGGTACAGCGAATCTGTTAATGAGTTTTCTATTCTACCCATTGATTCTGAAAATAATATATATAACATATATATTCCCCATCTCTGGTAATGCTTTATCTATTAAAATTAAATATAATCAGAAGCTTCAATCAATTGCTCTCCCGAGTCACACGTGACTGCAGTACATATAAAACCCCACATATGCAATACACAAAAAGATCTTTTATTCAGCAAAAAATAAAAACCGAGCTGCTGATGCTGCAGATCTCTCACCATTGATCCTTAATCAAACATAATGGACCAAAACACGCAAGAAACTTTTCTTTGAAGAGAAGAAACGAAAGCGAAAAGAAATAGAAAAAAAAATCATTTTCAGACCAAATAAAAAAAAAAAAAGAGAGGAGTCTGATTAATCACACATTAATGAGTCACAGCAGAAGGAAGAAAAAAGAAATAAAAGAAAGACAAAAAAAAATCCTCAATCGAGTAAGAATTACGATTCCAATCAAGTCCCTTGACCAAATTTCTCTTCTTTTTGTCCACTTAAAGAAAGGGAGGAAGAAAAAAAAATTTTCCAGAGCTGGACCTGGATCATTAGCCTCATTCACGGATCAATTAGATCCTCATTTATCCGCACCGCAGACATCCGTAATCAGGATTCGATTCACTTCAAGCCGCTGGATGATTTGCTTGGGGTACCCTGCACCCCTTGGTCCACCCCCTAACATCGACCTCCTCTAAGTTTTCTTACAGTGTCGTGTCTTCTGTCGTCGAACGATCGCCCTCAACCATCAAAATGGGTTTAAATTGGGTCGAAATGAACCTATTTGTCCAGCTAATTATCCATCTAGTGTTTAAAGATCTGTATTATATTCCACGATTTTTTTTCTTCTTGATGGTTTTCACCTATTTAATTCTAACTAGTCGTTTAATGAGGTGTTTTAAATAAAAATCTAACTATTTTTTTACTCTTTTAAGATTTATATTATTTATTTTAGAACTGTTATTTAAAGACCTGTATTATATTCCGGAACTTTTATTTTTAAACGTTGATGATTTTTACCGTTTCAATACTTAGTAGAATAATTATAGTATTTATTTTAATGAGATCTAATTTGCTTTCTTATATTTAACAATAATTATCGTAAAACTATTTATTTTAGAAATAAAAGTGGTTAATATTTTTTTACACATCTTCAAATGTATAATGAGTGTGAATCTGAGATCGCCAATATTGTGATTTGATAATTAGGATTAAAATATACCTTTCAACTATTATAGTTTTATCATCTTCCTAACTATTATCATCTTCCTAAAAGCAGATTACTTAATTTTAATAAAATAATAGTGTTTTGCTAATCTATATTTAACTGAAATTATATAGTATCCTTTAAAGGACTTAGAAAGGTATATTTTAAGAGATTAAGATTTTTCAATGAAATGAAATGAAATGAATCAATGAAAAATCTATACATACATTATCCTGAAAATTAATATATGTATTTATTTTTTGCATGCATATTTGAAATAAAATATTTAATTAAAGACATTTCATAATAAATTTATATATCCTTGGTGGACAGCAACATCTAGACCAAGTCCATGAACCCATGTGTTCTCATGGAAGGACGGAAGGGGGGGAGCAGCTTCTGTTGTGATGGAGCACCCGTAGATAGAAGTCTGACTTGACTCCGTATCGCTGAAAATGGAGGAAAGTACCCTGCAGGACTTTTAGGGGAACTAAAAATATTTTATAATGAACTAATACGAATTTGCCTTCAGTATGAAAGAAAATCTTTAAAACTCCCACCAAGTAGTCCGACTGATGAGACAAGATACTAAGCATCACAAATGCCATCGGGACTCCCTGTTTTTTGAAGCAGTGTCTATAATATAACAAAGCCGCCAGCGGATTGAACCTCACCTCTAATGCTCACTAGCAGTGCACGTTGCCACTGAGCCACGAGTCGGGCTTAAAAATACGTAAATTAAAAATACTAATTTAACATTTTTTTTTCATTTTTCATTGAATAAAAATTGCAAAAATGGTTCAAACTTCAATGAATATTATTTATTTTTTACATAATAATTTTCTCATGAATTTCCTGGTTTGTAGAAATCATAATGAAATCAGAAATATTTATGCAAATGTTAAATGTATTCCAAACATATTTTTATTTAAATATATACACACGAAAAATTAATATGTTTCTTGTCAATTATACTTGTAAATTTTCATAAACGTTTAGCAAAAAAATTATTATAACTGGCACTCGATATTTATGTATCTGAAGTATTCTAAAGTAGATTTTAAATATTCGATTAAACTAAAAAAAGAATGTTAAGTACCTTGTCAAAACTCTACAACTTAATCGAAAATTTCAAAAGAAAAAATTATCCTCTAAAAAAATCTATAAAACGAATCACAAGTTCTTCACTTAATGTAAAAATCGAATTTATATCAAAATCTGAAATATTCCTCGATATAGAAAACGATCATAGACTGATAAATTTTAAATATGGAATAAGATGAAGTCACTGAAATTATTTTTGAAAAAACACATTTCGGCAAAAAGTTTAACCATTTTCATTAGTTTTTGAACAACTTACTCCACGGCACCATTAGAATTCATGAACAATTCATGAGATCATCAATAAAAACTTTCGCAAATTCATACTTTAATATATCGATTTCGATATTATTAAAGGTGAGTGTATTTCAACCGTACTAAGAGAATATCTGATAAAAAATATTCACCGTCTTTGTGATATTTTAATGTAGTGGGTAGGACAAAAAAATGTGATGAATGATTAATAACTGAATCTTGTAAGTGAAGTACACTCTTTGTTTTCTATCATTAACATGAATAATCCATTAAAAAAACCATTTAGCAGTTTTTCTGAGAGGTACCTTTTTTTTCCAACTATAGTTTGTCCGAACTGAAAGTGGAAAAAAGGATTTTATTAATTTTAGCACTTTAAAAGAAAATGTCAAGGAAATAAATCTTTAAATTGACAAGTAAGCTTCTATTTCAGTTTGTCAAAACTAAATTTTTTATTTTATTAGAACTAAAAATTATGGCAATGAAATATAAAAAGAAGAAATATACTAAGTTTGAATATATTTTTGCTAATGGAGATTGTTAAGTTGTCATCTAAATTTAGTGTGTTTATGCGATAGTAGGAAAGTGATGATTTCGCTTGTCATTTTATTTTATTTTTAAAATACGTTTTAAGTCCTGAAAAGGTGGTTGCTAAGGAAAATGATTTTAATTTTTGAGTTATGAAAATGGTTTGGAAAGTGAAAACTTGTTTTCAAGAAAATCATTTCTGTAATTTTAAATTTATTAGAATTAAACATTATGACAATGAAACATAAAAAAAAAGAAATATACCATATATTTTTGCTAATGAAGGTTGCTAAGTTGTTATCTTAATGATAGTTTTCGCCATTTTAGTGTTTTATGTGCTATGTCCTAAAATGGTACTATGGAAAATGATGATTTCAGGAAGATATTCAAGAAAATATTGACTGTAATTTTTATTTTATTAAAATTAAAAATTATAGCAATGAAACATAAAAAGAAGAAATATACTAAGTTTGAATGATATTTTTGCTAATGAAGATTGCTAAATTTTTAATTTAACGATAGTGGGCGCCATTTTAGTGAGTTTACATTGTGCCCTAAAATGGTACTAAGAAAAGTGATGATTTCAGGAAAATTTTAAGAAAGTCTTGTTTGTATTTGCTTATCGTATGTGGAAATTTCTATTAGGCATTGCAATTATCGATGCTAAACTGTCTTTAACAAAATTACGAATTGCCTTTTTGATGTAGTGACTAGCAGAATCAAATTCCATCAACGTTAGCTAACATGATGATTACAAAACGCCAGAAAGGAATCAACAGAAAATGCTAAGAAATGCACCAATATTTATATAGGCCGTATTAAATTTGCATATTACTTTTATGTTATATAAGAATGATGCATATTTAGACATCTCAAGGTTACAGGCTAAAGTTGCATAAATGGTCTTTACCTTTAAAAAAGATATCTACAAGACGTTATTTCCACAAAAATCACTATGGCAACATAGTAACGGTACCTCTAACACAAAAATTTGTTCAAGAAATTAGAGAACTTTCACAGACTAAATGCTTAAGTGAAATTCTTTTTAATGGCGTAGAATTTCTAGGAAGCTTAATGACACTTTGATGATTCCTGATTTTGGTGACTCATGGAAGGCAAAGGTAGAAAAGATTCTATTAAAAACTTCAGCATCGGTCATGGAAAAATATTTGTCGTATAACTGTAATTACAGTTTTAGTCATATGGGTTAATTAAATTTTACACAACAAATAATTTAAATAATTTTTAGTTTATTTTTTAATTATTTGGGCATTATTTTTTATTTTAACATTTGTTGGATAAAACTGCTAATAAGGGACTCTAATCAAAATGAATTTCGTATGCATACCTTAAAAATATAAAACGCAGCAATGATAATTCGAACACAAAATCTATTCAAGAAATTAGAGAATTTTTGCAAAATGCCATAAATTCTTTTTTTATTAACAAAGCTTAATGACACTTTGATGATTTCATGATTTTGGTGACTCATGGAAGGCAAAGGTAGAAAAGATTCTAATAAAAACTTCAGCATCAACAATTGAAACATATTTGTCTTTAACTGTAATTACATTTTTTATTATATGGGTTACTTAAAATTTACACAAAAAATAATTTAAATCATTTTTAATCTGTTTTTTTCGATCTATATATTCTGGCAATTAATTTTTAGCAGAGTCATTTTTATTATTTTACTATTTAGCTAACCCGTAAAATAATTTATCACACTTTTTACAAAATTATTTATTTTATAATTAGTGAAAACCAATTATTTTTTAAAATTTCTTGTGCAAACAAATTACTAGTAAAATAAATATATATTTCATTTTTTTTTTTATTTCAATTTTATATATTTTTATATTTCATTTTTTTTTTCATTTTTACAATGTGCGTTTAGTATCATTATTATTATATTATCTATCTTTACATGTAAGAATAATAGTTAACAATAATAATAACTCATTATGTTTCAATTTTTCACTCCAAAAAATGTCTATAATCGGTCTAAATCTAATATGAGGATATATCATTTTTCATGACGGAGTTATAATGCATTTCCAAAGTGGCCCTCAAGATTATTTGGGTTGGCCACCCCTGCTTTAGAATTTGTTGGATAAATCTGCTAATAAGAGTCTCTAATCAAAATGAATTTTGTGTGCATACTTTAAAAATATAAATATACCCATTTTACTTTTGTATAATATCGAATATACTTTTATCTTTTATATTTAATATACTTATAACTAAATATTGCATTGCAAACAGTATCGTGTGTTTTATTAATTATTAATATTATTAATTTATTAATGATTACACAGTACGTGGTATCAGTCCTTCACAATAATTGCAAAAAAATATACATATATATATATATATTTATTTATTTACAAACAGGAACGAATAACTATTATTATCCACTAGCAAAAAAGTATTTTTTTTCCACACAACAGCAAAGAATGATTTACTATCCAATTCTGAAACTATTGGGTTACATTGCCAGACACTGTGTTGGTTATTTTGAAGAAATTCTTCTTTGTAACTAGCACAATGGCTTTGGAATTTGCATTTGGACAATGAGAAAAGTAAACGCAAACATTACTCAAAGTAACATAAGCGAAACGTAAATAAATGCACCAGTCTTATAAAATTTAAGTTGAGCATTCTTGCTACTAAATATTTTTAACAGTTCTAGAAAGTAAAAACATTTTTCTTAACATTGTAAATACATTGTAACTACCATTAACATTTAACTCAACATTGTAAATACTAATATAACCTATACAATTCTGAGTAATTTGTATACTTCTTGAAGTAACTAACATGAAATATATAACACAGATTTTTAAAATTAGTGTGTCTATGAAATATATCTTTGATTCTTACATTAGATTTATGAACAATAAAATTGATTTGATACAAAATATATTTTCAAAAATAAATCAAATAGTCAACATTTTAAGATTTATGGTTTTATTCACAATACACTTACATAAACAGTGTAAGTTTCTTTTATACTGAAATTTTCGATATTTCTCTATGTTAAAATACTTCCTTATCACTACTGAAATGCAGATTCTTCATAAAATAGAGGTGTTTGAATTTTGATAATAAATAAGGTCTGTAACAGAATTTAATGCGAATGATTTATTATGAATGATTATTATTGTGAGTGATTTATTATGAATGAATGATTTATTATTTATGGAAATATTTGCAAAGTGTTTTTTCTCGATACGGAGGAATTCGCATTACATGATAAATTTGTGACATTTAAAACGATAAATTTTATGATGAGAAATTTTGATGTGCGATATCCCATAGAATAGTATGGTTGTAAAAATTTCCTTCCAAGGAATGTTTTTACTCAATATTTTCATTTATAACTGAAACTTAAACTAGTAATCATCAGTTATGAAGAAAACAAATGCTGTAAAAATGCCTAATACTGTCATACTTATAACATACGTCATGCTTATAAACATTTATCAAACATTTATGAGTTAATTTATGAGTATTTTAGAAAATGATTTACCTTTTTATGATAGACAGATGGAAATATATGATGAGAAGTATTTATGATATTAGGGGTATTATAGAAATTACTCACAGAATTTTATGAGGGGAATTACTCATAGCTAGTGAAATTATTTACATATCACTATTGACTTGTTGACTAAATATACCATTAGACTATTTAAAGTACATTAAATTAAAAAATACATGTAAAAAAGGTATATTTTTAAGTAAAAAAATTTGGAATTATTTGAGATTTTATATGAAAGGAAATAAAGAAATTATTTTTTCAAATTAAGTATGATCACATTGGTTTTACTTTAAATATAAATATTTTTAAATATAGGTAAACGTCTATTTATACCGTAAGGTTTCTTTTGGGCCGAAATTTGTCTAAATCAATGCAATTATATTGAAACAAAGAATATTCTTAGAACAACGCAGATTCCTTAAAATGAAGAATACTAAGTGCTTTCACATGGCTTCTTTAACTGACCTTTAGAGGAGGTTTTTTTTCCCATAACAAAAGAAACATTTTTTACTTTTGTAAAGAAACTGGTTGGATGCCTTGAAGCAGAAACCTTTCAAAAAATGACGGATGAAGTTGAATCTTCAAATAATTCTGCATCATTTGAGCAATCGAGAAACTGAGGCAATATATAAAAATGCACAATCTTGTGTCCTTAATATGATTAATTCATAATAATATTTATCCATAATAATATTGTGCATTTAATATATTAATTCATATTATATTAAATGCACAATACAGTCTTGTGTAATTATTTATGATTAATTCATGATAATATCAATTCGGTTTCCATACATTATTTATGAAATTAAAATGTTTAATTTCGATATTTATTTGAATGATAAATATGTCGAGGACGGAATGATAAAATGAAAAAAAGAAAAAAATCTTATTTTCGCACATTGTTATTTTATCTTTTGAGCAAACATTTGCATTCATGGCCATAAAAAAGTATTTTTAATAAAAACTTTCTTTTTAATATCTGTTCATGCCCAACTCGTGGCTCAATGCGCCACTGGTGAGCATTAGAGAGGAGGTTTCATCCACTGGTGGGTTTGTTGTAGACACCGTTTCAATACAATAGGAGTCTCTATGGCATTTGTGATGTTCAGCATCTTGCCTCGTGAGTTGGACTACCTGGTGGGAGTTTTCCATGGTTTTTCCCATACTATACGCAAATGTGGGTAGTTTCCCTAAAAATCCTCTCGGAAGGCACTTCCTTCTGCTTCAGCGATACGCAGCAGAAGTCAAACTTCTGCGGGTGCCCCAACACAACAGAAGCTGCCCCCTATTCCCTCTTTCCATGAGGGATACAACAACAATATATGTTCATATATAGATGTATTTAATACAAACTATAGTTCATTCTTTTATTTATCAGATTTCACACTTTTTCTGTCCAGTCTTCGCTCGATTATTTGAATGATTCTCATTATTCTGATTATAAGAACTATTTTTCAAAATTATAATTCAGTTATATATAATTGTCTAGTAGCTGTTATTTATAACGGGTAGAAGATTCTTGAACAACAGGCATATAATTTCTAAAGATAACCTTAAATCATTTCCTTTAATTACAGCCCTATATATATTCTTTTCAAATCAGTTATGGATACGTAATTGTTATTTATATCATATTATATATATATATATATGACCAGAAATATGTATGAAATGAATATAAAACAAATTGATAAAACATAAAAGTATAGTTCAAATCAATTTTATTGTTTTTTAGTAAATTCTCTTATATTTAAATAATATATGTAAATAAGCATAATATGTACAATAGTTTTTTTTGTTTTGTTTTTTGTTTATGGGTATAGGAAAAAGTAAACCATGTTCCCAGTTAGTCGGGAATTTTATACAATAAGTTCAAATTTATGACTGACATCGCCAATTTCGCTCTGAATTGGCAATATTTTAGCACTGATACATAGCGCAAAATCAGACTAGATGATTTTTTATACAATAAACTTAATGATTCTCTTCTTGATCAAATATAGTTGAGTAAAAATTAGGAAGCGAAAAAAGTGAGAATTATATTGCCACAAATGGCTTCATCTACAGACCCAGTTATGAAGAAAGGAAAATCTCAATGGTAACTATGACAGAGGATTTCACATTGTTGTTAGATGATCTGGATGACATTTTTGAAGATTGCTTTCCTCTTACGATCGTAAATATCGGAACATTGATATCCCTAAACTTTATTGAGACAGTGTGTATTGGGTAAAAGAATCTATTCCCCTTCCATTGTGATACTTAATAAGAGTAAATCAGCTGCAAAATAACAAAAACAAAAAATTCTTTGCCAGAAATTGCATTATCATAAATAAATTCAAGTTAAATACTCTAGTTTAAATTTGAGTTTAAAGAAAGCATCAGATAAATAAAAAAATATATATATTTAACTATAAGTTATAATAAATTAATTATATACAGCACCCAAAGCTACTAATTAGACAACTTATTTACGTATTTTAATTTCAGAATGATATGTTGATATTTATTAAATCAATCTATCACAATAGAAGATCTTTTCTATAAAAGCCAAAGAGTAGGTGACACGGGATTGCCTTAATGTGATGACGGATATTACCCATTAAATAAAATTGTTATACCCAAGGGGTGAAGCTTTTACTAACCCTTACCCCCTTTCCGCTGCAAAATAACAAAGACAAAAAAAAATGCATTGCCAAAAATTGCAATCATGATAAGTAAATTCTGGTCAAACAGTCTAGATTAAACATGAGTTCAAAGAAAATTTCACTTAAATAAAATAATCCCTACCAACATAGATTATAATAAATAATTATATACAGCACCCAAAGCTATTAATTAGTAGACTTATTTGTGTATTTTAATTTCAGAATGATATGGTGATATTTATTAATTCAATCTATCACAATAAGAATTCATTTCTGTAAAAGCCAAACAGTGGGAAGGTGACACGGAATTGCCTTAATGTGATGACGGATATTACCCATTAAATAAAATTGTTATACCCCAAGGGGTGACGCTTTTACTATAACCCTCACCCCCTTTCCGCTGCAAAATAACAAAGACAAAAATGCATTGCCAAAAATTGCAATCATAGTAAGTAAAGTCGGGTCAAACAGTCTAGATTAAACATGAATTCAAAGAAAACTTCATTTAAATAAAATAATCCCTACCAATATAGATTATAATAAATAATTATATACAGTACCCAAAGTTATTAATTAGTAAAATTATTTACGTATTTTAATTTGAGAATGATATGTTGATATTTATTAATTCAATCTATCACAATAAGAATTCATTTCTATAAAAGCCAAAGAGGTGACACGGGATTGCCTTAATGTGATGACGGATATTACCCATTAAATAAAATTGTTATACCCAAGGGGTGACGCTTTTACTAACCCTTACCCCCTTTCCGCTGCAAAATAACAAAGACAAAAAATGCAATCATAATAAGTAAATTCGGGTCAAACAGCCTAGATTAAACATGAGTTTAAAGAAAACTTCATTTAAATAAAATAATCCCTACGAATATAGATTATAATAAATTAATTATATATAACACCCAAAGCTAATAATTAGTCAACTTATTTATGTATTTTAATTTCAAAATGATACGTTGATATTTATTAATTCAATCTATCACAATAAGAATTCATTTCTGTAAAAGCCAAAGAGGTGACACGGGATTGCCTTACTGTGATGACGGATATTACCCATTAAATAAAATTGTTATACCCAAGGGGTGACGCTTTTACTATAACCCTCACCCCCTTTCCGCGACTCTAGGTGTCACGTAAATGCGCATGTCAAACTGTCAGCGCCCGAAAGCAGCACTTAGTCTCTTGATAAATGATAGAAACGAGAGAAACAAACTTGGCGATGCAGGAAGGCGACTGTGCTGCAACCGTCGGTGGAATTACTAACTACTCAGTCAATTGGTTACCATAGTTATTGGACGCACACACAAAAGGGCGGTTAATTCTGTCCGCTTACAACTTCATTGGAGCTGGACCGGCTTCCGTGCCAACAAAACCTAGCCTTCTCAAATTGTTCTAGAATAAATAGGACTCGATTTTCGCTGCTGGTCATTTTTTTTTTTTTTTTTTATTATTATTTTTTTTTTTTTAGTTCTCTTCCGTTAATGGTCGTTGATGACTTTATTTTTGAGACATTTAATAGCTCGCAGCTCGTATATGTGTTTACACACGGTATGACTGACCCTTCATTAGTTATATCACTCGTTCTTTGCATCGTTGAAAAGTGGGCGATTTTTTTATTTATTTATTTTTTTATTCTTTTAACTAAAAGGAATTGATGTCCGTTATTTTTTTTTTTTTTCTGCTGCTGCTTTAGGATGAAAAATCGCTTTCTGCTGTCCACTTATTTATGCAATTAATTGCCTTTTAGCATTCTTGTGTCGTTAAGTCTCAATAAAGTCACTAATTGCCTTGTTAGTGCCATATGCTGTGCGACTTGGTCCCTTTTCCGTTTTTGAAAGAGTAAATTCGTCATAATTTGGATAAGGTAACGAACTGTATTGGGTGAGCGATAGTTGTATTTTTGCATGTTATTCATTTTTAACAATGGATTTTTCCTTGTAAACTTCTATTCTTGAAACATTACACAAATTAGTAATTTAAAATCAATAATTTAATGTGTTTAATTTTTTAATCCAACAATAAAAGTACAAAATTAATTCATATAGAATGTACTGTCTATTCGTTTAGTTTTCCGTAAAAAAAAAAAAAAAAAATTGTTTTAAAGTTTCGTTTTCTAATTACAAATATTGAAATTATTTTTTATAGTTTTAAAAATTAATAAAATCTTTATTAAAAACCATTAATAAAACCTTTATTAAAAATTATTAATAAAACCTTTATTAAAAACCTATTTATTAAAACCTAAACCTTTTATTTATGATTTATAACTACTTTGTTTCATTTTATTTTTCTATAAATAAAGAACCTTGCGCTCTATTTAACAAACCAATATATTAGCTCTAGTGATTGGTATGGTAAATAACGGTTTTTAAGAGTCATTGTTCCACTTTTGCATACCTTGTGTAAACCCTTTTGTATCTACCACCAGAAAGATATAATTTCACCATCACCACGAAGTTTTATTTTCTTATAAATAAAGAACCTTTTGTTCTATTTAATAAACTAATATATTGGATCTGGTGATTGGAATGGTAAATAATGGCTTTTAGTAGTAATTGTTCCACATTAGCATATCATGTGTAAACCCTTTTATATCTACCACCAGAAAGATATCATATCACCATCACCGCCAAGTATTTCAAACCAATGAATACAACCAAAGCGTACCATAGAAATTGAAATGAAATCGACTAACCCAATAGCTGCAATGAGGATCGCGAAATAGACTTATTATTATATTCACCCCAAAATTAAATAATCTTTTAATCTAAAGACCTTCATAGAGATTCAATCATACCTTCCTATTTTTGTATGTGTGTGTAAACAAGTTTCTCCCGTTATGTACTTTGAATCTATTATGTATCTAGCAGACGAAATTTTAATTTCTTACTTTAAAATAATTTTTAGAAAAAACTTATTGTAACTATTTAAGATTTATTTACTAAAAATTATTTCTAATTCTTTACTTTTCAGTATCATTTTTTTTCCACCTTGCCTCCAAAGTAAACAAACAAGAGCAGTTCATTTGTGTTTATGTCCACAAGTGTCCCATACTTTACAGAAACTTCTCACAGTTTTCCACCCGAACTTTCTTCCATTACATTTGGTACAACTTCCACTCGTTACGTGAGAAGCTCGATGTCCCTATACTAGACTCCCTGAGGCACCGTTCAGGAACGAAAAAGACAGTCACAAATTCGACATGAACAGCATTCCGGCTATTTGTACCATTCCACCACTTAACATGATGTCCGCTGCAAAAAGACACATGCTTCCCCCAGTCCCGATCATTGTCCCTGTACAAAAATATATGGCTCGTCTCAAAGGATTGCTTTCTGGACTCGTCATCAGACAAATCGGATGGTCTAGAGGACTTCTTGCTTGCCCGAACAGGAAAACGCACTTGCTGCTAGTTAATATTTAATTCCCTTTTCCAACTCCAGCGGGCATGTAAAATCCTCCTTGATTGCATTGTGGGGGTGGATGAAGGCAACTCTTTGGTGCCTGTTCCCCCCCCAACTTTTGTAGCGGCAAATGGACAGTCTTCTGCCTGATGAACGGTGCTTCAGGAGAAATAGGGTTGCTGTGAAAAGCTATCAGGGAGGAAAAGGGTTCGGAAAATGCATTGATAGAGTATTTACTTTGATCTTTCCTGCAAAATAAAAAAGAAAGAAAAAATCATGCGTTAAAATGAGGATTGGAAAAAGGGGGGTTACTAAGACAACATAAGGTGATGCCGACACTAGATAATAGGGTTGTACCTGATACTTGAAAGGGAAGTCAAAGTTGTTCAGGGTAAAAAAAAGAAGAGAAAAATAGCTACTTAAAATTGGTTCGTGGAAGTATAAAGAGAAGCGATTTATTTAATAAAGTGGGCTTTTGCACTATTGCATTTCCGCTTGATGTGCAAATTAAATTCTAAAATAGATCACGTATTTCAATTTTTTTTAACTCGTGTATTATTAAAAAGTTTATTCACTTATTTTTCGTTTATTCGTTATTTTTCATTTTATAATTATTTTGATTTATGTTTTAATTTATGTTTATTTTAAGTTTTAATTTATGTTTATTTTATGTTTTAATTTATTTGAATTAAATGCAATCAGATAAAAATGATATTTCTCAACCTAATAAGAGAAATACGAATTTCAAATTTAATTTATGAATGGTTGCTAAATAAAAATTTAATTGGTCTTAAAAGCAGACGCTTCTACAAATTATTACAGATAAAAACTAGATAAAATAGTTTATAAGACTCATAATATTACCAATTAAAATATTTCCAAACAGACAGTATTAAAATATCAAAAGGGTCTTAAAAGCAGAAGCTTGTACGAATTATTGTAGATTAAAATTAGATAAAATAATTTATAAGACATAATATTTACCAATTAAAAATATTTCCAAGTAGACAATATTAAAATATCAAAACGGTCTTAAAAGCAGAAGCTTCTACGAATTATTATAGATTAAAATTAGATAAAATAATTCATAAAACACATAATATGACCGATTAAAAATATTTCCAAGTAAACAATAATAAAATATGAACATTTGTGGGAATTATTTTTCATTATTAATTGTTTTCTTTTAGACTTCTAATTTGTCTATAAAATTATATGTTTTGCATTTACTTATATAGATGAAAATTCATAGTTTTATTTCTGTTACATGGAAATAAATTACTAATTTCCTTTATACCTTTAGCAAATTAATTCAATTTGATTTATCATCAACAGAGACCAACAAATTTAATCAACTAATATTAACAAAATTAAAAAGATTATTCTGAAACTAAAAAGATTATTTTAATAAAATTTCATTTAATATCTTAAAAAAAATACCATGCATTAAATGCATGAAAATAATCAGAAACATAACAGGCAATGTGTTGGAGCAAGCTACGTAAACATCGTCCATAATACATCTTAGCCGAAATCTATTCCACTTGTTCATTTAAGACCATGGGATGGCAAAGAAATCCACCTTAAATGCATCAGCCTTATACCCAAACCCCAGGAGGTCCGCTGTGCTGTAACTGATGTTTATCCAATGGATCTCGTAAAAGCAATTGTCGCCCTCCGTCCTAGAGATAGCTATAAGGGCTCTACTTTCCGTTCTAGATTGCTTGAGGGATTTGCGTCCGGATATAGATTCTGTTTCCACTCCCGGGACATTCTTTGTGCCCACGATAAGAGACGCACTCTTCGGAATTCCGGTCACTGAATTAAATTTTCCACCAATTTATAGCGTCCGTTTATCTCATGCAAATTTTAATGGCGCCCGGATAAGTGGTGGAGTGTGTACTCGAAGTCATCAAACGCGACTCGAGGACTTGAGATTTTTGATAAGATAGGATTATACTGAGATTAAAAAAATAGTAGAATAAAATTATAATTACTTATTTAATTATGAAATTAATAATTACAAAAAGCAGAAAGCGGTTTTTTGTTTAACTTCAAAACTTTGCTTTTAAGAAAATTAATTTTTTTTATATAAAAGCCCAACCTTGACATAAAAGAGAATTTGAATGGTGCCTCGTGAGTATTTATCTATTTATATTAACTGCTCTTAAAATGGTAGACTTAAATGACTTTGATTATACCTTAAAATGTGAGCGAGTTATATTGTTTGTTTTTCTCGACTTGGATTCTGGCATACTATTATGGATTCCCTTTACTATCCATATGAGCACAATTGTATCTTTTCCTTTTGCGTAACAAGAGACATATTCTTGATGCTTCTTGGTGGCTCTGCTTGTATGCCTTTGCTTTTGCTCTGCTTTTGTGGCAACTTTTCATATTAGTAATGAAACATCAGTTGTTTAGTACAACATTCCTCCACCTTTTGGTATTTCCAACCTAATTTTCAAGATAATTTTAGTCTCCTCCATTTCATACAGTTACAATGTATACAATAGTAATTTTATTGAATATTTTAATGCTAAAAATACACTATGACCTTAATTACAAACTTTACAAATTACCCAGAATAAATAAATTTAATGATATTTAGCAACACCGATCCGCTGCGTTTCCAAAACCGGAATCGATGGCTCTTTATTGCCTCTGCCTTATGTCTACCATTTGTCTCGAACATTTGAACGACTACGACGCAAACGTATACAAATGCTGCATCTCGTTCAATTCCAGACAGTCTTAGTCGAGTAGTTTCTTCTAACGTTATCGAATCTATGATGAATCTGTATGTTTTTATTTGAATGTTAATTGAAATTCACGACTCTACGTTTATATAGAATCATGAATAAATTTTTAAATGGGCGTAAGTGAACATTAGACGATAATTAAGCACCAACAACTATACTGACGAGCGTGGTCCCGAAAATAAAAATAAGAAAATATTCTGAAGAATACTTAAATTTTGTTTTTAGCAATACTGTAATAAATGAAATAGAAAGACCCTATGTGTTGTTTGCTTAAAAAGTTTGGCAGCAACCTAATTAGGTTTAATTCGACATTAAACCTAATAAGTTTAAACTCTATTTAGAAACTCTTTACAATGAATACGGTACACAAACCCCAAAAATTCTTCAAATTAAAATTTTAAAAAGCAAAAATCAGTTTTTAAGAAACTTTACCTACGAATGACAAGCCTTTTTACAAGCTTACAGGTCATTTTGCAATATTTATGCGAACTTCAATATTGAAATGAACTAGATTCCTGTTCGGAAAACTGTTAGATATCATTAAAAATAATGGTAACTATGTTGTTGCTTAATATAATGTATTTTTTGGCTAACTTTTAAGATTTTATTTCAATCCGTAGAACTTTCGTTCTCTACCTAATATTAAAATCAAATATGAAACTAGATTCTTGTTGGGAAAACTGTTGAGAGATGTCATTAAAAAGAATGGTAACTATGTTACTGCTTAATATAAGGTATGCTTTGGCTAACTTTACCCGTTTTATTTCAACCCGTAGACCTTCCGTTACTACCTGTTAATAAAATCAAATATCTACAAAAACCTTTTCATGACATCAATAATGTACAATATGAATATCTGTATTTAATCACATTTTACGATACCTAAAAAAACCGTTTATGTTGAAATTAGCTTGCACTTCATATTGAATTTCATGTGAACGAAGTCGCTCTGAGAGAGGCTGCTTTAAATCCCTTTTCGAAACAGAACTGTTTTGAATAGAATCGCCTTCCCTGATCGATAGTCCGGCAAGTAGTAAGCAGGATTGACTGAAATGCCAGGTTCGCCTGACGAGGTTCAACATTTGAATAATCTCATTAGCAATACATTTGGCCAGCTTTAGCAATGGCTTCTCAGTTCGCTGGACCGACCAACAATTGATGAGGCTGTGCCAGTCCCCTGGAGCAAAGGCATGGGGCTTTCTCATTGCTATGCGTTCCTACCAATAAAATGAGACATATATTTGCAAAATAACAATGGATGTAATTTGTATCGTTGTTTCACAGGAAACAGATTTTACCAAACAATATAAAAAGATAAAAAAGTATAAGAGAAATGAAAGATTTATAAGATACTTGCCTCATGAAATGATTATGAGTTATTGTGATTTCATTATTTTCTTATTTATGCTTCATTTTTTTCCCAAAAAGAGTGGAAGTGACAAAAAGTTGGTCGTTTGCATAAATCTTTTGTTGTCAGGGAAATAGAAAATATGATTATGATGAATTACTAAAGGGTTAAAAGAGCTTTTAAAATATTTTTTCACATGCATTAATTGACTTCTTTTCCAAGTTCTCGTTGTGTTTTTTAATTATATAAAAGATTATATATTTTTAATAAAGTATATTTTTTTTCCTGCGATAGCATACTCATTTCAATAATAAATATTTAAGTAAATTATGGATAATTTTTATATCGCGTATTGTTTCCAATTTGATGAACTTTAAAAAAAATGCATATAATAGTAAAATTTATAAGGTGTATTGATTATGATTTTTACATTAATCAAAATAATTTTACAGCTCAGAATATACCAAACGTTCAGACAATGTATTATATACCACCAACAACATACCCTACTTAAATGTGATGAGTTGTAATTTAAAAATAACGTATTTTTAATTTATTGGTGATAATTTACTTAAAGAAAAATTTTCTTTCAAATATTTTTCTTTCATATTTGAATTATAAAATTGTAATTCAAACCTTTTATATCTCCTAACAGACAGAAAATATTGTTCTGTTTACAAATAATTTTTTTACATTTTTTTAAAATAAATATTAGATTTTAAGTTTTAAATTACCAAAATAATGTGTTTCGTGTTCTTAATATACTATTAGGTAACCGTTAATGCATTATTAGGCAACGAAGATAAATTATTTTATGCTAGATATAATTTTCTTCATGAAGAAATTTAGAAATAAAGAAAATGATGAAATTTTATTTCCCATTCACTTTAATAATTACAAAAAAAAGTGAAAGAAAATAAAGTAAATACCATTCTAAAACTGTTTCAATTACATATAATCTTTTTATAACTATTTAAACAATTATAATCATCTGCAATTTATTAAGAAAATTTTTATAAACAAATGAATTGCAGTAAGTTTAATAAAAAAAAAAAAAATTATTACTCAATAATTTCAGAATAAATGACTTTATGACCAAAGGAAACACCTTCAAAATGCATTATTAATAAAAACCAGCTCCCAGAAAATAACTAACTAAATATTCTCCTTAATCAAATGAACATCAGCTTACTATTTTATACAACCAAAAATTTATTTTTGAGCATACATGGTAAATATATATATATTATAGAAGATGCTGCAAAAACGAAAGCAAAATAAAATCATTAGGTAAATGAAGTATGATTTTCTTCATTTCATTAACATGGTGTCTAAGGAAGTTAAACAGAGTTGAACAGAGCGGGAGGAAGAAAAGCACAAACATCCGAAAGGCTATATGTTAAGTGTCTGGTAGACAAAACAAATGATTATTGAAAGCAAATCATTAAAACTGTTTTGGTTAGTATAATGCAGAGCGTGGGAAATGGAAAGAGTACATAAACATAAATATTTAGTCAGCAATTAATTTTAGGAAAGGTAAGAAACGATTGTTATGAGAAAATGTAGGAATAAAGTTTAAGGGGTTAGAGCAATAACTGAAACTGCTAATCGTAGGTCGAAAAATCAGAAATAAGGGAGAGCACAATGGATGCTATTAATATATATAAATTTGACTATAACATCCTAAGAACAGGTTTATTAAAGATTGTCATGCTAAACCATGTTATTTCTTTCGCTAGATGACTGGAGACAAGTAAAAATCATGGGAAAAATCTACCGTAGAAAATACCGATATGCATTTATTTAATATATATATCAATATATTAATATACTAGCAGAACCCGGTATATGTTGTACTGCCAAAAAAAAAAATGCATTGTAGAAAATTACATATCTCGAATATATTCTCCAAGTTCCAATATATATGAGAGAGAGAAAAATAGAGATAGGTAGATATTCTCTATGAGTCTGTCGTTACTCTCTATGAGTATTTCATCCTAATTTTGCACTACCACTTAAAAAATAGTTAGTTCCCTCACAACTAATATTTTGATATCGTTTTCAAACAATACAACATTTTAAAAGCATTTGGTTAAATTGTGATAAACCATCAATAGCGAGCATACATCTCAAAGCACCTAGTCAAGTCAAGTCAATACAACAAAACCTCTTTTCCTTAAGGGCATGACTATAATCAAGAATAGCTGAGAGACATTTATAGCATCCACGCATTTTGAAGCGTACCAAAAAGCGATTAAAGCTCAACAACCACTTAACTACCCTCAATATTTCGACGTCCCCCTTCTAAACTGGCTGCATCAAAGACATCTCCTTCAGAACAAACCCTTCCGCTCAAGAAGTGCCGACAGGTTTCAAGACATCGAGGCACGATTTTGGGGATATGCTAATTCTCCGCTTTTAACGTGATTCACGGCAATAGCGTGGGTGGACTCACGCAAGCCACTTACGTGACTTGGGTTGCCTTTGACTTGGGTTTAGGGCTCTTCTGCCGCTGATGGCGGGCATTTAAGGGACGCTTTTCCGAGATGAATGCCTTCAACAGTCAGTTAATTCTTTTGTTCTGTCATTCACTCGTTGGGTTGCAATTCCGCTACCATTGCTGGTTGTTGTGCGTGTTTTAATATTTCATATTATTGTGATTGTTTATAAAGCTTTTTAGCAATCCAGTTGTAGATTTAACTCAAATTTTTTAAAAATAAAATGCCTCTTAACAAATAGAAATGAATATTATTATTATTACAATATATATTTTTTTCTTTCTAATGCAGCTGCCAAATACTTAGATAGTTGTCTTTGATGCCTTAAGGCAGAGCTCTAACGCCATCGGTTATTACAATATATTTGCTTAATCGAAAAAATATTAATTAAATTTTATGATAAAAATCTCTTAAAAATTTAATGATGAAAATAAAATAAATATTAAGAATCTGAATGATATTAGTCAATGATATGCAATGTATGATATAATGAAACTGAATGGGTATTTCATCAATTTTATAAAAGAAATGCATTGTCTTTTGTTAGCTAAATGAAATACGTAATAAAAAACAGTTATGTAAAATAACTTTTCTTGCAATATTTGAAAACTTAATAAGCACAATGATTGCCATTAACTACAAAAAATATATCAAGAATTAATTATTAAAATAATAGAAAATATGTAATCATTTGAGTACTTGTATCATTAATAAATATCAATACTAGCTAGAATTTGTATTAATCGACAAATAATAGTATTTCCATAGTATTAATATATTTGTGAGAATACTATTTCGTATAATCGTAAAATAACATGGATATTCACTATGTCTAATATTATATATAAAAGTAATATTCCTAATTGCATAACTTTATGTTTATGATAACTCTGAACAACTTTTAATTTAATTGCATTTAATTGCATGCACATGATTTAATTGCATTTCGACTATCAAATTCATTTCTTATTGTAAATACTTTTTTACTATAGTAAATGAAAAATTATTCGTAAGTATAAATACATTCTGAAATTAAAAGCAGGGTGAAAGAAATTTCACTTTATTAAAGTTAAAAAAATAATTTTCAGCTATTTAAAACTATATTATTTCAAAATCCCATCTTTTGTAAAGTGCATTAATTTTTTGCGTGCTGTCTTGAACGAAATTTTGCATTATCTATCTTAAATAAAAAAAATAATAATTACGACAGTATAAAAATAATTTAATAAGTTATAGATCATGCAATAACCATTTTATTGAAAATTTGATCATAAAAATTGCTGCAATCTTTTTTTTTTTATTCCACTTGGTCGATAGCAACATCTAGACCAAGTTCATGCACACAGGACATATAAATTGCTAAAACAACAAATGAAAAATAAATCAATTATTTTCCAACATTATAAGACATAAATGCAAAGATTAATTGATTCAAATATATCACAGAAATTCAATCTACCAAGATAAGTGTAAAAAATTTATTTTTCCATTTCTAATCCATCACCATATATTCAAACTGCATTAAGACTAAAGTGACGTGAATAAACACAATCAGGAAAGTCCCAAACCACTTTGATAAATACAATCCTTTGATTTGATGAATCAGCTGACGCAATTCTATTCCCTTTCGATTATTTTCCCCATTCCCTGCATTAGCTGGCTAACAATTCTGATCTATTTGGTCCTTTCCTCATTATATCACTCGTCAATGCAATTTTCCCCCACTCCAATCCTTATCCAACCGACCAACTCTTTTATTAAAGAGGTAGGTTTGAATTTTTGAGATAAAACCTCCAATGAATAGCATTAAAAATGGAACCTCCCCTCTCACCCACACACTTTTGAACCACGGGTTCTGTCAAATCGTGTTGGCAGAGGGTAAGGGTATATAAAAGCCACGAATCCTTATCGAAGGGAAAAAAGTAATGAGCTTACTTTTAGAACCTATTGTGTTTGGAAAATCTGCATTTATCTCATTTTAATGCGGGTAATTTCCGAGATATCGAGATTACTGGCAAAAGGGCTGGTTGCATCGAAAAGTGAGCCACGAGAGCTTTTGCTTGAAATGAGAAATGAAAAAGCGAAGCTAATTAAATTTGAATTATTGAAGAAGAGATTCTCGTTTAAAGAAAATTATTGTAATTAAAAATAGAATATGTTAGTTAATTGACTGTAGTACACGGCCATTGAAGGTTTTTTGGAAATAAAAAAGAAAAAAGAAAATCTGATTTTGTTAAATTAATTAACTAAACCTCTGGATAAAGCTCGATATTCGTTTGTGAATAAAATAATTAATTTCGGGAACATATTTAGAGATAATTACACTAATTTAACGTAAGAAGGGAATTAATTATTTTTATTATTCTATTATCTCGACTTATTCTTTGCAGAAAACTAATTTAAAATTGCTAAACGTTTCTGATAGTAATAATTACGAATATAAGTTCAAGTTTTTTACTTTTTCTTTTTTTGAAAAACCGATTATATTGCTTACCAAATTGGATATTACTTCTATAATAATTATAAATATACTCACGCATATATATATATAATATATATATATATATAATGTATGTATATATTTGTGTGTGTATGTTTGTATGTATGTGTATATAATCTGATAAGGGATTATAGCTTGTTGGTGGTACGATTAAAAAAATATCCCAGATAAATGAGTTCTTTAAGTTAACATACTTTATTTCTTCATAATAAAATTGTAATTGTAATCTTATTGTATTTAATGGATTTATTTATCTTCAGACTGAGTATAAAAATTAATGTATATCAGTGGTTCTCAAACTTTTAGAAGTCGGTCCTACAAATAATTATAGGCGCATTATATGTAAATTTTTAATAAATAAGAATCCGCTATTAACGCCTCACAGTTGGTCACCCCTCACCTCCTGATGGTCAACTCCACAGACGCCGCAGTCTCAAAAGCTGAAATGGGCATTATTTTAATACTGAAAATCACATAGACGCCAGCGTTCCTAGTAGCCAACCATGGAAGTGACCTCTCCTAATATTTAGAAAACCTTCTTTGACGCATTATTGCTTTTTGGTGACATTTTATGTGAGAGAAAAAAGAAAAACAGACGAAAAACTTATAATTAACATAAAAGGTAAGACCAGAAAATTTTGTTGTTTGTAACGAAAGCTGTCTTTGCATCAGAAAACTGACAAAAAAAAGAAATGACTATATTTATTTTTATATCTGGTCACATACTTTGGAATGCTACAGGGCGCACCCGGAAATCTCCTAGGGCCCACCCTTTGAGAACCACTGATGTAGATAATGAATAAATTTAATCGTGATAAAAGAAAACGAAAACATTTTGTAATTTCAGTTTATGAAAATCAAAATAAAAAGAAATGGAAGAGTGCCAAGTATAAACCAGACAATGAATAAAAATAATTCGTGAATTCGTGCACTGGAAAAAAAGATAAAGCAGGTGCAAGCATGAATTTAATTATAAAGTTAAGAGAATGATGAAAATTGTTTCTCATTTTAAAATTTGCAGCCGGTAATTTCCAAAGTCAGAATATTATAATTTAATACAAATGCTATTTTTTAATAATTTTACTTGTTAAAGTTATTCCGAATTTTATATCGGGGTGAAATAAAATATTTAAAATCCTAAAATAAAAATTAACATCTTTTCAAAAAATAGAATAGTAAGTAGTTTTTTTTATATATATTCATAAATCTTTTATAAAGTTGTATGATAAAGATTCATGAAATTCTACTTAAAAATATTTAACTGCAAACTTTTAAATTCCACCTTTGTATGAATTAATGATGTTTTTATTTTAAATAATGCGGCCGGTGCTTTTTGTGAATGATTTTTGCTGATTAATTCAAATCATGTTTACAAAATTGTCTTACCTCGTACCATATTCTATAGGCTTTTTAATTTCAGGCCATTTAAGATGATGAATTGGATATTATATATACATAATATCTAGAGAACTGCACTGAAAAAACAAAAATATTTGTATTGTAATAGTTACCATTACTTTTCAAAACTTCTTGCTTTTCGCTTATTAATTCAAATCATGTTTACAGAATTGCCTTTACTCATATTATATTCCATAATAATTTTAGTTTCAGGACATTTAAGATGATGAATTGGATATTGGATATATAATTTCTAGTGAACTGCACTGAAAAAAAACAATTTTTTTACTGTGATTGTTACAATTACTTTACAAAATTCTTTACCATTGTATGAATTAATGATGTTTTTATTTTAATTAGTGCTTCTGGTCCTTTTTACGATTAATTTTTGCTTATTAATTCAAATCATGCTTACAGAATTGTTTTTGCTAATATCATATTCTATAGTGTTTTTAGTTTCAAGCCATTTAAGATGATGAATTTGATATTGTATGTATAATATCTGGAATTGGTTATTGTATAAATAATATCTGGAATTGTATATTGCATACATAATATCTGGAATAGTATATTGTATATACAATTTCTGGAATTGGATATTGGATATATAATACCTGGAATTGGATATTGTATATACAATATCTGGAATTGAATATTATAGTGATATATACAATATCGAAAATATCTGGAATTGGATATTGTATATATAGTGAACTGCACTGAAAAAAAAAATTTTTATTGTAATAGTTACCATTACTTTCCAAAAACATTTACCTTTGTATGAATTAATGATATTTTTATACTTTTTTATTTTTAACGATACTTTTGCTTATTAATTCAAATCATGTTTACAGAATTGCCTTTACTCATATCATATTCCGTAGTAATTTTAGTTTCATGCCATTTAAGATGATGAATTGGATATTGTATGCATAATATCTAGTGAGCTACAGTGAAAAAAAAATATTTTGTATTGTAATAGTTACCATTACTTTTCAAAAAAGAGATTACATCGCGCAACTTATACGCCAAATTCCCCTACTAACCTCAAAACCAGACGACGACAAACACACTTCCTGTAATGCACAGTTCACATAGTGCCACAGTTTTTGCCACAAAATAATAATAATAATAAAAAGAAGGATGAAACAGAGACGTTAGAATAAAAGAAAATAAATTTATCGCCTCTTCTGGTGCCAAGCAATGGTGACGGCTTTGTCCTGTTGTCACTTTTCGTCGCTTTTTAAACGGGATCTTTTACACCCCATTCATCTTCAAAAGCATCACAGCAACTTTCCATTGCAGATACCTCGTGCCCCCCCCTTTTGTTGGAATTTAGTTAGGCGGAAATAAATACAAAGAACAATAATATAATAATATAAGTTAATGGCGTTTTTATTTTAAATAATGCTTTTGGCGCTCTTTACGATTGATTTTCGCTTATTAATTCAAATCATGCTTACAGAATTGTCTTTACTCATATCGAATTTTTATTTTCAAACTGTTTAAAATGATGAATTCGATATTGTATGTATAATATCTAATGAATTGCATAGAAAAAACAGAAATATATTTATTGTAACAGTTACCGTTACTTTCTAAAAACCTTTCCTTTGTATGAATTAATGATGTTTTTATTTTAATTAATGCTTTCGATGTTCTTTATGTTCTTTACGATTGAATTTTGCTTATTAATTCAAATCATACTCATAGAATTGTCTTTACTCATAATTCTATAGTATTTTTTTAGTCTCAAGCCATTTAAGATGATGAATTGGATATTGTATGTATAATATCTAGTAATCTACACTGAAAAAAAATAATAATAATTTTATTATAATAGTCATCATTACTTTCCAAAAAAGAGATTACGTCATGTAACTTATACGCCAGATCCCCTACTAACCTCAAAACCAAACAACACGACAAACACACTTCCTGAACTGCATGCAGCTTTTCAACACAGTTTCTTTACCCTCAGTTTTTTCCACAGAATAATAAAAATGGCTGAAACAAAAACGTTAGAATAAAAGAAAATAAATTTATCGCCTCTTCTCATGCCAAAGCAATGGTGACGGGTTTGTCCTGTTGTCACTTTTCGTCGCTTTTAAAACGGGGCTTTTTACACCTCATTCATCTTCGAAACCAACAGCAACTTTCCATTGCAAATGATGCAACCCCCCCCCCCCTGCTTTGTTGGAACTTAATGGAGTTCGGCGGAATAAATATACAAAGAATCACTTTTTCTCTTCCATCCCTTTGCGAAACGACTGACCGCTTGTAAATTAAGATAATGAATTGAATATTTTATATATATAATATCTGGAATTGTATATGGTAAACTATACACCGTCCAGTCACATTAATGTGATCACCTGTCAAAAGCCAGAATATACACTCTTTTATATTCTGGCTTTAAGCGGAGTGTGGAATGTGGTATTAAGTGGTATTCTTTATATACACTCCACTGCAATGTGCTGCCACCTGCTTTTTGTGATTGGTTATTTCAAGTTGACGTCGAAAGTAGGTGGTGGTCACTTTAATGTGATTGGACTGTGTATATATAATATCTGGAATTGTATATTCTATATATATATAGTATCTGGAATTGTATATTCTATATATATATAGTATCTGGAATTGGATATTGTACGCATAGTGAATTGCACTGAAAAAAAAATATTTTTATTGTAATAGTTACCATTGCTTTCCAAAATCCTTTACCTTTGTATGAATTAATGATGTTTTTATTTTAAATGATGCTTCTGGTGCTCTTTACGATAGAATTTTTTTCTTATTAAATCAAATCTGACTCACAGAATTGTCTTTACTCATATCACATTGTACAGTGTTTGTTTCAGACCATTTAAGATGATTGCATAAATAATATCTGGAATTGGATATTGCATAAATAATATCTGGAATTGGATATTGTATATACATTATCTGGAATGATATATTGTATATACAATATATGGAATTGGATATAGTGATATATACATTATCTGGAATTGAATAATGTATATATAGTGAACAGCACTGAAAAAAAAAACTATTTTGTATTGTAATAGTTAACCACTATTTTCCAAAAAAAAAAAAAAGACATTACGCCACGCAACTTATACGCCAGATCCCCTACTAACCTCAAAACCAGACAACACGACAAACACACTTCCTGAAATGCAGCTTTCAACACACAGTATCATTGCCGCCTTTTTTTCCCACATAATAGTAATAATAAAAAATAAAAAGGATGAAACAAAAACGTAGAATAAATTTATCGCCTCTTCTCGTGCCAAGGCAATGGTGACGGGTTTGTCCTGTTGTCACTTTTCGTCGCTTTTAAAACGGGGCTTTTTACACCCCATTCATCTTCGAAACCAACAGCAACTTTCCATTGCAGATGATGTCCCCCCCTTTTGTTGGAACTTAATGGAGTTCGGCGGGAATAAATATACAAAGAATAACTTTTTCTCTCCCATCCCTTTGTGGAACGACTGACCGCTTGTAAAAGCAGGTATAGGTGTTTAATATTCATGGAGATACGCATTAATCATGTCAGGGGGGTAGAGTGGGTGAGGATGATTCCCTGCGCAGTCGGCAGGTGGCGGTGTGTGTGCATATCACGTGATAAATGGTTGCACTGAATAGGGCCTTTCCATTTTCTGAGGCATCTTCGTTTCTGGGGAACTGTTTCTTTGTGTAAGGGACTGACCATTTATTACACTGCGAATTATTAAAGCGGAGAAGATGGACTGGTTTTTAATTCGGTTTTGTCTGCAATTAAATGTTGATGCTTTCTCATACAAAGAAATTGTAAATGCATAAAATATAGATGTTTTATAATTTTTTCCTTTCATATATATTTTTTTTTCATAGTGCATTAAAGAGGAATTTTTAAAAGTATGTTAAATGATGATTTTTTTTGCCAATTTATGTTTACAGAATAATTTAGTAAATCAAATCAAAATAAATAAAGAAAACGTTCTAAAGATATAAATTGCAAAAAAATATGTTATTCAATTCAATAGACGATTCATACATTTATAATACGGCTGAAAAAAATGTATATTATTTTTTACAAACATCAATATATCGTGAAACAATATTGAAATAAAAAATATGAATATGACATCCTCAAATATGTCTAATTGTATTAGAAATAATAATAATAAATATTTTTACTTTTTAGCATATAAATCTATTTTAAGGTTGCTAACAATCTACATTTTAAAGAATTTCAATATGCATGATTTATAACATCATTTATTTTATGAAACTTAAAAAATTAGTTAATGAAAGTTTAATTTTAACTGAAATTTTACTATTATGTGTACGTAATCAAATGTTGTTTAGAAACTGATATTGAAATATAAGAATATGTAAACTTCTTCAAAATAAATTTAATCGTATTAGAAATAATCAAAAATATGTATCAACTTTGTGGCATATAAATCTATTTAAGGTTGCTTACAAACTACATTTTTAAAAATGTCAATATGCATAATTTATAAATCATTTATTTTATGAAACTTAAGAACTATGTTAATGAAAAGTTTAATTTTAACTGACATTTTACTATTCTGTATAGGAAATTAAATATTTTTTTACAAATTGAGAGTCGTTAATTAATAAAAACAATAAATTTTATTCATAACGTATAAAATAATCATTTAAACGTCCTGAGTTGTTTTTGTTTTATGTATTGTAAATAACATAAGATTAGAGATACCATAATAATTAAACAATGCTATGCAAACTGAATTGTCTTCTTAAATATTGATTTATTCAATTTTCTATTGTTTTGAAATAAAAAAATAGGCAACTTTTCGATATTACGATCTCAGTAACATGCGATTAAAAACTAAACTAAAGTACAGTTTCATTATAAATGAAACTTTTAAAATTAAAAAAAAAATTTGAATTGATAGGATTATGCGTTATATAAAAACGCCTTTTTCAAGATTTAAATCCTTCGTTTTCGATTTCTATGGCTTCTTTTGTTTATAAGCCTACCAAGCACATATTCCCTTTCAATATTGCGGTTGATGATTTTCAAAATTAAATTTTATAATTTTTTTATAAAATATTTTAAACTAAACTAACTAAAATCATGTAATTATTTTAATAACTTGACAACACTAATCATATCTAATTTTAGTTATAAAAAACAAACTTTTATTAACATTTTGTTAGAATTCTAAAAATCATGAAATATACTTATTTATATTAATTTACTGCCATCACTTAATGATTCTTAAATTCTATGAGATACCCTTTTCAAAATAGATAAAATAATAGAACCGAAAAGTTATAATTTGTAGGTTAGTGTAATAAATTATGTGCGGTGAAAAAAAAATTCTAACTACCTTACTTTATCAATCATTGTGAAAGTGCTTCCATTACGAAAATATTCTCAAATGTAAATTCATTTTGCTAATAATGGAAACGTGTTGATTAATGACCTTTTAAAAGGTTCGTTGTTCTTCCTTTTCTCCGATATGACTGCGTAGCAGATGAAATTTTCGTTATTCGAATAAAGTTAGGCGCCATTCATCTGTGGTGAATACATCATATTGTATCCGCCATCATGATTATTGGTCATTCGCCATTCATGATAAATAGAATAGTTAAAATTAAGCTTATAAGTTATCAATATACTAATGATAAATGGTGCGCAGTGTCTGTATATTAAATATTAGTTCTTGTAGACAAAAGTTATTATCAGAAAAAATGAGGTTGTGTTTTCCAGCTTTTGATAAAAATCATTTTAATACTTGTATTAAAATTATATAAAATTTAATTACTTTTCTTAATATGTCAAATTTTATAGAGCAACAGAAAGGACATATTTTGTCACAGGATTGATCTTTAGTTGATGTGCTAGTTTTATCAACTAATCATCAACGAAACGGCAAAAATGTGAAGTTAGTTAAAAATAATTAAATTTTTGTCACCTGGTAATTTTGTGATTTTTAACAATTATTTCCTAATTTATTAATTAAATTCCTAAAAAAAAAGAAATAGTAATAAAAATTTAATGGAAAATTAAATTATTCTTATCTATATAATATAGTCCCGTTAACTTCATCAATTCTTTTTTTGCCTTGCTTTGCAAAATTTTAGGATTTATAATTATTAAAATTATTTCTAATAATAGATTAAATTTTACATGCATATATCTTTATATCGCTATCCATTAATAGATGCGATCTATTACTGGTAGCGTGTTAGAGATTTTCTTTGGATTTGTTTGTCAGGATTTGCTTGTAGCCCAAGATTTGTGAAAATTGAAGTTAGTTTGGAAAAACATATAGAAGTTTAAAAATTCGGAAATAAAGACTGGTCAACAATTGTAAAAAAAATAAAGTTTAAAATTAAGTAGTTCAGCGTTAAACGATGTATCACATGCTAATTCGAACGAAACACAAATTATTAAATTGGAATAAATGCTTTCATAAAGTAAAGGAATTCGCAATACTTTTAAAGAACTAATTAGAAACTACATGAAATATTTTACTATACCTCTCCAGGTCTTTTCCTTTCTATTACCAACTTACGAAACAACGTCTTTTCAAACAAAATATATACTACCATACAACATAAGCAAAATTTATACCACCATACCAAATAAACAAAATGTATGCACCATAAAAAATAAACAAAATATATGCCTCTATACAAAATAAACAAAATCAATCCCACCATACAAAATAAACAAAATATGCTCCTTAGGAAGTACTAAAACGTAAGGGTTTCATATTGAATTTAATATCCTGCAATCGGTAACTTTAATTAAAGTTACACTATTAAGGTGCAACTTAATATATCTAAGATAATTATGTTGAACAATTAATGATATTTAATTAACAATGGAAACTACAATTGTTAGCTGTTATGGCATAAATATTTGTATTTTATTTATTAATTTTATTTATTTAACTTCTATTTTATTGTATATTGACTGTGACGCTAACAAACAATTGCCAAGCAAAATGAAAGAAGTGATTTAAATCGTTAATAACATTCCATAAAAATAATATTATTAACAAAATTATGACTCAAAGCATTACTAAACAATGAGATACCAAAATTAAATCCCAAATAATTTACATAAAAACTATACACAAAATTAAACTAGTTGCTATACAATATTTGTCTGTATAGGCAATATAACGTTCATTATCTGTCCTCTACTAGTCCATCAGTAAAAAAGTGCAGTGCAACAGTATGCATTCAGCATCATTCCATGTTGATAGCAGATGCTTTCCAAATCATTAACCGAGAAAAAGATGAAGTGGCCGTCGCTGGACAAACACGGGGTCCAGAACTGCAAATAATACCCCATGATTTAACGGTGCCCCTTTGGGGGTGGACAATAACAATTTTTCGCTCGGCGGCACACTCATCGGTGGACATTGGCTCGCATTCCTTTTGCTTCACGAGGCCCTTTTCGGGATTCAGGTCACGTGGCACGTCCACAGAGAACGCATGCGCAACAATTCCACTCACCCCCAACCACCCCCACTTGCAAACTTTAATGAAAACGGACACAGTTCCCCTTATTCCCTATATCCCATGATCGATAACTGATCAGTCCACCAGGAATGGGAAATTAAAGTTTGCTTAAAGTATTAACGGAATCCAGTGGAGTGAGAAATTTCCCCAATTGCAGCAGCTATCGGTGGGATGGGTTTGATGAATCTTTTGGCTTCCGTCATTTGTGGACCTCTTTCTGGATGCATGACACCAGAAGGGTTGAATTTATTTCTCAGCAAAACCGTAGTGATGTGTTTATTTTTCATTATGATAAGCGAATTTTGAAGATTCAAAATTGGCATGTGTGGCGTGATGATTTTTATATCGGTTTGTTGTCAAAGAGGAATTTGTTAGAATGACTGAAAGGTGTGACATATAATATATATTTTATAAAATTTAAGTAGTTCGAAATATTTGGATTTAAAATATAGTAGAACCACAGTAAGTCGAACTTCAAGGGAGACGCCAAATAATTCGAGTTATAGAGCTTTCGACTTATGGTGGATTTCGACTTACGCGGATTTTGTAGGGAAATATTGGACTTGTAGAGGTTTTGATTCTTTCTAACTTATTTTGATTTAGAGAGGTAAAATAAATAAAAATTCAAGTTACAGCGGTAATAAACATGTTTATTTGCAACTTAAAAGTTATATTATGTACTACAATAAAAAATCAAAATAATTCCGAAACAACCTTGAAATTAAAAATATAATGTATTAAAAAAGTCAATTATTTATTTATTTGCTTTAGACAATTCGATAGTTCGCAATCTATCGCTAGAGTTCAAATGAAATCAATAGCAATAATAAGAATTATAAGAATAACTGTCTAATTTGCCCAAAAGTGTGCACAAAATGACCGTAGAGCGACAAATTAGACAAACCAGATATTGACTTATAAATGAAATGTTTATTATTTATATAAAAGGTTACTATTATATAACGCTATATTTTCCGATTATTCTCTAAAGATATGCGTAGTTTCCACATTAAAAAGAAATGTGCCGTATTAATAGCAAAATGTTATTGAAAAAATAGTGTGAAACAGTCTGCCTAATTCTCGGATTTCTTTGTTGACAGTTTTTGTAGCAAACAGGTTTCTAACACATATTTTTTTCTGTTTGAAAATTTTAATTAAAACAATAAATACACACCGATGCTATTTTCTAAACATATGGATAGTTTCCGCATCTAAAATAGATGTGCCACATTAATAACTGTTAGTGAGTGCCAAAAAAATATGTAGGTGAGTTCTCGGATTTCTTTGTTGACAGTTTTTATAGCAAACAGTTTTCTAGCACATTTTTTTTTTCTGTTTGAATATTTTAATTCAAGCAATAAATACACACCAATGCTGGAATGCCTTTAAAAAGGTTAGAAAACAAAATAAAAAGTTAGAAATCGCTATATTTTAAGAATTCATGGTCTAACCCTCTCCAAGGACGAAAGAAGAGCACAACTAAATTGAAATGAAACCTTCTCCCATTTTTAACCCATACCTCTCTGCAAAATGTGCTTCTATTTTTACTGTAAGCGAGAAATATAGCATCCTCTCACCTTTTCTTCAGCGTATAGGAAAAACAGTTGGAAACAACTCTTCTGAAAATTAATCGACCAGAAACCCAAAGTTCGAAGACAGGTTGAAGGGAACGGTAGAAAGACTTTGAACAATCGTCGAGTGATTCCCTCTTTCTTTTTCTTTTCTATTTTTCGTTAACCCCCTTCCCATCCCACGTTTCAAGTAAAAACAAAACAGTTCCACAGAGGAGCACAGAAGGAAAAAAAGAAAGAGAGACTAGTATCCTTTGAAACGCCAGTCGCAGATGCCTGAGCACCTACACGTTTGCAAGAAAGAGCTTCAGGTGTTCTTCGTGTTGATGGCAGGTTTGGAGAGAGATCTGTTCTTAGCTCTCCAGAGATTTCCATCTCAAATAGCCGATCAGTCTTCATGCAGTGTTTTTGTTTATTTGCTTCTTCCCTTCGTCCTTTTCTTCGTCGTTTCTACTTCTTGAGGAAGTAAGATGACAGCGGTGGTTCTCATTTTATTCTTTTGTTATGAAATATTTAAAAATAGTTCCAATTAAAAAAACATCTGTTTTTAAATAGAAACAAGAAAAAACACACAAAAGAAATTTAATAGCGATAGTACAAAAATAAAATTGCGCAATTATTCTCATCACTATATTTTAAGAATTTTTCATTAAAATTGTACAATTTCTACATCGTTTCTACTCCTTGAGGAAGAGGATGAAAGCAGCGGTTCTCATTTTATTCTTTTATTATAAAATATTTAAAAATAGTTCCTATTGATTTAATAAAAAACGTATATATTTAACTAGAAATAAGTAACACACAAAATAAATTTAATAGCTTAGTAGTACGAAATTAAAATTGTAATAAATTTCCATCGTTTGCTTCAAAATTTTACAATTATTTTCATCGTTTTCATCAAAATTGTACAATTATTTTCATCCCTTTCATCAAATATTTACAATTTCTTTATCGTTACAAGTGGCTAGCGCTCTGGCCGTTGGTACCACGTGCTTCAAGTTCGAATCCTGGCAATGGCACGGATGTTTGTGAGTGGTTCGGAATCCACTTTAAACTATAGGTCCCGGTATGTTTAGCCCTCGTGTATACAAGATGACTGTAGAACAATAAATCAAACCAATAATCGTTTTTATTTATTGAGAAAGAAAATGACAGCAATGGTTCTCATTTTATTTATTATAAAATATTTAAAAATAGACGTTAAATTGACACTGTAAAGTGATGTCCCCTTATAGTATACAATGGTAATGGCACAAATCCCCCAATAGTATACAATCCTTTGCTAGTATACAATGGAAATTACTGGATTTATAATGTTAACAATTTTTGACAACTAATAGTAGAAATTATATAAATGCACATACATTTATTAATTATTCAATTTCTTTCGAAAATGAATAGTTGTACGAATAATTTCACGAAATTGCTTACATTTCAAAATTAATTTATTTTATTAAAATAAATTTTAGCGCGAGTTTTAAAAATGTGACACTAATTAATATGGAAGTATAGAGACACGCATATATTGTACCCCTAAAAGTTACATAATGGGATGCATTCAAGTCATATTCTGAACTCCCAAGGAATTTTAAATAGAACCCTTGAAAGATATTTTTACTCCAAACTTAAGTATGTTTTTAATTAAATGTAGTAAATTTATTCTATTGATGATTTACTGAAATTATCTATTTAAAACGATAGATCTCTTCCGAACTAAATCAAACAATTCAGCTTTTCTGAAATGAATCTCATTACGGTAATTGAATTTCTGGTCGGAAGTGAACTTTCAATTTTAACGAACACACTTAAGTTTAATCACGGAGGCCAATATTTCTTTTCGGAGATTTTCCTACTGAATTGAAATTATGAAATGCTGCAAAGGACCGACCTGCGAAGAAAAACAATTTTTCTCTTTTGTGAAAGATCTCTCTTAATGGCAGCTGCTTGTAAATATAATTTGTTCTTTCTGTTCCGCAAATTAATTAATAGCTTACAAGCAGTATTTGGCGAAAGGCCGCCCTTACAAGTATATTAAAATGTTTTTCAATTATAAATTGTTTTATTATAAAAAAAAAAAAAGCTGTAGGAGTTTTCAGGAATAGATTTCTGATAAAATAAATAATTAATTAAAAATCTTAAGCTATTAAGATTACTAAGAGAAAAAGTGTGAATTAATTGAGCTAATGAATAGATTAACTGAATAGCCTGAAAATTATCACTTATTACAATTATAGCCATCATAAAACACTATTAGAACTACTAAATTTCTGTTACTATTATCGATCAAAGATGTCTAACTCGTGGATCAGTGGCAACGTGCGCCACTGGTGAGCATTAGGGCTGAGATTCAATCCACTGGCGGCTTTGTTGTAGACACTGTTTCAAAAAATCGAGGAGACTCGATGGCTTTTGGAATGTTCAGCATCTTGGCCCGTCAGTCGGATTACCTGGGGCGGGGCGGGGGAGTGTTCTGTTTTTTTTCTCCCAAACGATGTGCAAATGTGGAGTAGTTCCTTCCAAAAGGTTCTCCCTGAAGGCACTTCCCTTCTTCTTCAGCTACACAAAGCCAAGTCAGACTGCTCCATCACACCAGAAGCTGCCCCTTCTTTCCCTTCATCCATGAGTAGACAACTCATGGGACGTCCGGCCATGCGACTTTCCGAAAAATAAGTGGTCAAAAAAATGTTAGGACCAAACATCCTCAACCTTCTAAATATATTTGAATCCATCATTGAAAATATATTTGAATCCAATATTGAAAGAATATTTGAATCCATTATTCTAAAATTATTCATGAGTAAAAATTTTTGAACATTATATACAAATACATTAAAGGATTCCACCACACCACTCATTAGTGCTAAAACTGTCTAATTTACCGGTTTCACAACAACTCAGAATACACCCTGTGACTTTCCGGAATAAAAAAAAGGTGGTAGAAAAAAAAGTGAGAACCAATACACAGCAAACATCCTCCACCTCCTAAATCTCTTTCCCTTCGATATCTCCAACCACTTTCTCCGGACACAAAATGAATTTCTGTTCTGCATCTGCCGGCGACATATGAATTTCTTGGGGGTGGTGTGTTTGGGGGGCAGTGGAAGCACCTCACACAAAAAGGGGGATGGTGGGATGGTAACGCTGTTTCACTCAAGAGGATTTATGGTGGAGGCCTGCCTTTATTTTTTGGCCAGATCGTATGCGCTGACTTCTTCCGGAAGTATTATTCATGGATATGGCGTCGGTAGGAAACAGGAATACTCGATCATGTTTCTTTGGATTCTTTCTCGCCTCTTCTTCTTTTTTTTTTGTTCTTCTTTTGCTTTTTTTACTTGTTATGGAGGGCGTTATTATTCTTTACCTCCCCAGAAAGAAAAAAGGATTTTTTTTCCTGGCTCGGTGTGGTGTTGAGTTTAGCACCCAATTTAGGGGTTCGCGTGTCGTGGATCGTATCTTCTCACCGCAAAAGAGAGGACAGTGAGATAGTAAAAAAAAAGAAAAAAGAAAGAAAGAATGCATGGAAGAGAAGTTTGGAGAAAGTCAGAAATGTTACACTATTCTTTTTTTTCTTCTTCTTTTTCTTTCACGCAAAATACTTTGCTTACCATTCGGGGAGTGTTTATTGCCAACTCTGATGGAGATATGTACTTGTGGAGAGCGGGGTTTTTGCTCCGGCTCAACTTAGGATGAAATTGCTTTCCGTGTGTTTCGTGTGCATCAAATCTAAAACTCGGTACTTTCTAGTATATGGATATGGATGAAGAGGGTGTTCTTCGAATTCCGCTTAGGACAGAATACGGCCAGCTTGAATATGACGGTGTAATGTTATTATTTAAATGTTAAAAATTATTTTTTTTCAAAAATCTGATAAACTGAATTGAGGGATTATTATACATATAATATGACATTCAATCTACTTGTAAGATTGATACGATTTGTGCTACGATTTTCTAAGATAACTTCTATTTAGATAATGATTTACAATAATGTTGGTTAAGAATCAAGGAAAGTTAGATTTAATTATTTATTTAAATGAGCAAGGCATTTTTTATCAATAAAACAATATATAAATTCTAAATGGCTTTTATTCTGCGTACTGTATGCAAGTTCAAAGTAAAATTTGCAGATCATGCTAAAATAATTCTCACTTTGTTGGAATTACATAAATAAGATTTTTAAAAAAACCATTTTTTCCTACGAAAAGGGATATAACATTTCTGTTCCCATTGGAAAGAAATGTATATCCTTCAACAAGTTCGTAATAACATTCTATCATTCAAATCTGACGGAAGATAAGCAGTATTGTGGATATTTATATTACATGCAATTATTGTTTCGTTCTTATGAGAACAACTTGTAACTGAAATCTGACAGCAGATAATCAGCGTCACGGATAATGATACATCATGAAATTAGAGATTGTCTGTTCGACCTTCACAGGTCGATACCATTATAAATGACCATTATATCACTACGTGATTAGTTTCTGCATTGTGATTGGTGATAGATCATGGGATGAGGAAGTGCCCACTCCAATGAGAAGTGAGGGAAGCTGACGGCCCCTCTTCAAGGATTTTCATAAAGGGAGGGTTTTGTGAAGGATAAGAAGAGTGTTCTGCTTCTGAGTGTCGACAAGAAGTGTTGTTTCTTTCTTTTCCTGTGAAGTGATTGAACAGGCCGGAGTTTCCGCCTATTTTTCAAAATGAACCACTTGTGGTTTCGTGTATCACGCGTGACAATTAAGGTCTGCCGCAGATCGGCTGCGTTTTGATTCGTCGCAGCCTCGCGATCTCTGCAAGTCTACGACTTTAGAGTGAACTGCATTTGTGAATCTAATTTATATTTTTCATTTTCATTTTTTTTTTTTAAATAGAGTTATAATATATATATATATATATATATATATATATTGTAAATAAAATTAAAGTGGTCGCATGGCCTTCTTCTTGAAGCCGTTATAGGTCTTGTATAGGCACTAGTTACTAGATCTATAACTGTTACACTAGCACTAGCACTGCTGCACTCTATTTTTTTTATGATTTTTAATCATTTATGACTCATGATTTGGCCTAACTACAAACTAAATTAAGTAAAAAAATGCGTAAACATAAATAATAAAAGTTTTATTATGATATTGCCACATTAAATGGAAACACTGTAAAAATTTTAATGTTCTACAAATTAAAATTTAATCAGAAATATTTAAAACAATCTCTATTAAAAGATTTTTAGTAGAAACTTTTATCCCTACACGTTGGCTACATTATTTTTTCAACATTATTATTTTTTTTTTCATGTGCTAATTTTTAAAATAGGTCATAAGAATGAATCTTGCTTCAAACGTGATTAGGTTCACTTAATGCATGATTATATCCCAAACTGGAACAATGTGTTTATTTATATACATATATTTTTTAGTATTTATAAATATTTAAACGTATAAAGAATCATATCATGCAAGAATTATATGCTAATGACACTCATGTGTTTGTTAACAAATGGAACAAACCAAAATTAAGGTAATTATCGTTATTTATATGGTTTTTTTTAAATATTTCGTGTACTGAACTTTATGAAAAGAAATATGAATGAGTAAGTTATTATCATAATGAAAGTTGTCTCTATGGAATTATGCTTGAAGAAATACCATACTTTTTATTGTATACTAAATATACATGTGATAGATAATAAATTTACTCCATCGATGATTTTTCTCAGATTGTGTACTAATAAAGCAATCAAAATATTCGAAATAGTCAAATTTTTTGTTTATTAAGATACAAACAAATATTGTTTTTAATATATCTTAAAATAAGTTCAATATCATGGCTAATATATTTTCATAGTTTTTGTAAATTCAACATCCTTTAGAAATAAGCCTATTCAATATCTTCACAAGAAGGAAACACTTAATAATGGCTTTTTTTACAATCAAGAAAATATATATTAACACTACCAACAGAAAGAGTATTACATTTTTATTGTCATTGAATGTTAATTTTCCTAAATGCATTCTTTTTTTTTCTTTTTGAAAAAAAAAATATGTGTCTGGTGCAGCAATTGGATATGACCGATAAATGAAATTAAATTTGCTTTTTAAATATAAAGGAAAAGAAAATACACATGGCAATGAATACAGTTTTTGAATTTACGATCAATGTTAACAAACAGAATCATATTTAGATATCTTATCATAAAGTATTATTACCGGAAATAATATTGCATAAGTCAGGTTCATAAAACCAGAAGAATCATTATGATTTATGACATCAAGAACTCTTTGTTAATGCAACCAATCGGCATTCACTGAGAATATTGATTGAGAAATAAACTTGTCCCCATTTATGATAATTGTTTATTTTAATTTTCTTTTTTCACCAAAGATCATGCTCATTAACTTTAATTTCACATTTTAATGTACTTCGACTTTTTTTTTTCTTTTCTTTCGTTGCAACGTTTGTTTGCCAATTGTGCAATTCCAAAGTGAGTTAATCAGTTCAAAAACAATTTTAATTTGTGTGTTTTATTCATATAGAATATTTTGTACATATTTGGATAAATGTTTCTGTTCTGGAAAAGTAAGATTGAGTATTTTATAACAATTGGTGCAATCATAATTATTTTTACAGAAACGTTTTTGTAACACAAAATTCTAATGTATGCAACAATAAAAAGTTAATGTTTAACAAGTAAAATAAATGTCCTGTCATTTATATAAGGTTGTTTGTAATAGAAAATACGTATTAATTTGTGCAATTTTGCCATATTAGTGTAACGTAAGGATTTAAAATGAAAATAAACAAGTAATATAAAAAAAAAAATTTAAGTCAATTTCTACAAGTTACTACAACCACTACAAGTTCAAAAAAATGTATTTGAACTTGAGTGGATGAATAAAAAGTATTTTATGAACGATTGAAAATTTGAACAAGATATATATAGGGAGAGTGTGAACTAATTGTAGGAATTGAAAAATTAAGCCAAGTACTGGAAAAATTCAGTAAAGATAATGCATTTTTTATAATTCAAGAACGATCTAAAGATAAATATTATTATTTTATTACATGAATACATTTTAATGAAGAACTATTTATTAATGTATAATTTATACGTATCATCAAACATTTCTGTTCGTAACTCTAATTAAATAATTTTATTTCAATTTATTGATTAATTTTATAAATAAAATCGCTTTAATTGTGGATTTTTTCACATTTTTAGAAAATGCATTTTATACTCTAAAGATAAATATTATTTTTTATTACATTTTAATGGAGCCAAATTATTAATATATACTTTATACGTATTATCAAACATTTCTGTTCTTAACTCTAATTAAATAATTTTATTATAATTTATTGATCCATTTTATAAATAAAATATCTTGAATTGTGGATTTTGTTATACTTTTACAAAATACATTTTACACTTTAAAGATAAATATTATTATTTTATTACATCGATACCCTTTAATGAAGACAATTTATTAGCACATTTAAGTTTATTAATTAGAAGTCGTATCTTTGGGTTCAAAAGAACATAAACTTAAAAGATTCCCTGCTTTTGCTATTAATTAACACAAAGCTGAATACGAACCTGTACCACTTTTTAAAATATAAATTTAAGTTGTGTTAGTAGCGTCCTAATTACCGCATTAAACGGAACACAGCATTCGAGATAACTCATTCCGGACTTTATTGATCGCATAAAATATTCATCAAAATTCGGGACTTACTTTTCCCCGTTTTTACTTCTTTTAATATGAAGGTAACGAATTCAAAATCACACACATGAACTGGTAGCTTAATCATCCATATAATAAAAGAGTAATCGTCTCCTTTGTCTTCACCTACAAAAAAAAAAAAAAAAAAAATAAATAAAGCAAAGCACTGTAAAAGTTCAGCAAAGGTGATGCATTTTTTTTATAATTCATTCTTCGCTTCGAAATGTGCAATGAATCCATTAAATTACTTAATTACTACAATAAAGAAATTTATTCTTTTTCCAGGTGAACTGATTAAATTTGTAATGGAATCTCTTTGCGGACGCAGAAATTAACAGAAGAAATAACAGCGCGAGTTTTAAAGAACTCTACCCATTCATACGAAGTGAGTAAACCATTTCTATCTATTTGAGACATTATTAGAACTCTTTTTTTTATATTTCATTTCATTTTTTTTCTTTCTTTTCGATTCATTACGCTAAAAATTAGTAATTTTCATCGAAATGATTGCTTTTTATTCTTTTTTTCTTTCGCACCTACTTCGTTTTTTTTATTTTTATTAATTTTTTTTATAATAAGCGGAATACTTTAACGAAAGCATCTTCGCTTTCGAAAGTGGTAAAAGAGCTCATTTGATGGGTGATCATTTTTGTAAAGATGGAGACTCGAATGAATTTTTGCAGTTAACTTGTTATAAGATATTCTGCACTGAAATGGAGTGCAGTCTCTGGAAAAAGTTAATTAAACGTCGTAAACTTTGGAAACTGTTAGGCTGTATTTAAACATTATATTTATTTGTAATACGATACGAGTATAATGTAGAATTATTAGACGAATTGTAAAAATTATTAGAATCGGTAGAATTATTAGACGAATTGTAAAAATTATTAGAATCGGTAGAATTATTAGACGAATTGTTAAAATTATTAGAATCGGTAGAATTATTAGACGAATTGTTAAAATTATTAGAATCGGTAGAATTATTAGACGAATTGTAAAAATTATTAGAATAAGTAGAATTATTTGATTTATTATTTTCATTAAAAGTGCTATGTTGATTCTATCAACAAGAATAATATATTTCTGTTCCACTGTTTAACATGTGTATCTACGTTGATATGAATAAATACGTATCTAAGACTTAAATAAATGGATAAATAGCACAGTTTTATATATATTTTTTTGTTAAGTAGTTTTAATACAAATTCAACAATAGTTTTGCTGTTAAGGCATCAATAATGCCTGAGTTTCAGTCGTAATTTTTTTGGTGTATTATCCGTGTTTTTTCTCTGTCGCATGCAAATATTAACACGTAAATAAAGGGCAGAAATGCTTCTGTCGGTGAGCTGTTCGTAGAAGATCAGCTGTGCTACGATTGCTCACTGATGATAGTCTATATAAGTGAAACATGAATTTTAAACGGAAGTATATTTTAGTGGAGTAGTATATTTTAGGGCAAGACAGAAATGAAATATATTATTGAATTTCATAAAAGAAATGAGATATCTTATAAAAAACGAATCATAACTTAAAAGACTAACAGTAATAGTAGTGTAACGAATGTAATCTTACCATTTGGCTTTACATACTTATGTGAAATACCTTTTACAGCAATGATAACAATTAAAAACAAGTACAGAAATAAATTAGAAGTATTGCCGAATTGCATTCACAGAGTAAATCCAATCAGATTTATCCGATATTACTGAACAAATGCATCATATTTCTCACTTCATTTGAATTTAAATTTGCAGTCTAATTAAAATGTATGTGTACTTTTTAAAATAAACAAATGATAAATAACTTTAAATGTGATTATACATACATTTGTATGTATATATATACATATATAAATTATGTAAATGAACTTGTGGTCCGTCCAGAAGTATCAAGAAACCTCAAGTTAGAACTCCATTCGTTGCAATAACTGCTTTCAGAATCGATAAGATTGGATGGCGATTGTGATAATGTGTACAACAGCCTTGCATAAATAGTCCAGCTTCCCGGCGGAGATTTTCCGATTTTCTCCCATACAACATGCTTATGGGATATTTACCCTTAAAAGTTCTCCTGGATGGCAATCTCTTCTCTTCATAATCCATCTGCGTTTATATAAGAGAAGTACAAAACCCACAGATATATATATATTGAGTGAGTGGTTGATTGATTATATGGGGTGCATTATTTTCATCTTAGGGGTACACGATCAAAAAAGCTTGGAGATCACTGTTCCAGAGGGACTTGTTATAAAGCACTAAATGCCATAGTTATTTTATATGCACGTTATAAACTGCGCCCATGATTACCGGGGGGAATTTAAAATAGGTCTTCTAGAGACAAATAAATTATGCATGCAGTGTGCTTCTCTGCAAAAGAGATTTCAAAAAGTGCGACGGTTAGCTGTCGGGAATCACTGTCATGCAGTGGAAGATGGAGTGAGGTCAGTCGGAAAACTAACGTCATGAAAAATTGAGCACAAAACGGAGTTGTTTGTTTACCGTGCCTCAGTTAAATGAAGCGAGTAATTCTGGCCCTTTTGTGCTTAAATGGTGTGTAAAATGTAGTATGTTTGTGTTGAAGTAAATAAAAAATAAGATTTAAATTAAATAATATATCCCAAATAAGCTCGGTACAACTGAAAGAAGGAGGACATAATATTAAATTTATTTAATTTTCTCAGTGTCGTCTTTTTCAATTCCTTCTATTAGCTCACACTCTCCCTATATATATCTTGTTCAAATTTTCAATCTTTCATAAATTACTTTTTATTCATCCACTCAGGTTCAAATACATTTTTTTGAACTTGTAGTGGATGACACTTGATGTTAATACAGTTTTTTTCAAATATTAATTCATTAATTAAATTGAATTAATTAATTTTGGGGTTTTTTTAGATTCAAGTTGCATATATCTGCCAATAGATGGAGTCAGATAAACTTTAAAAAAAACGATTGAAAAATATTTATAAAGTATATTATTTATATTTCTGCAATAAAGTGAAAAAAAATAGGAATTGACTTAATTTTTTTTTTTATATTACTTGTTTATAATGATTTTCTGCAGAATTTTTTCATCTATTTCTTTTATTTCATCTCACTTTAGTTTGTAAAAATAATTTTATCTAAAACAAGTAATATAAAAAAAAAATTAAAATCATTTTCTACTTTTTTTTCACTATATTGCAGAACATGCAATTTAAATCTAAAAAAAACTAAAATTAATTAATTAAATTTAATTATTGAATTAATATTTGAAAAAACTGTGTTGTTGTTGTTGTTTCTTATCCCACTTGGCTGCCCAAGCCCACGAGCCCATATGGACTCATGATTGAAGGGGAAGGAAGCAGCTTCTGTTGTGATGGAGCACCCGTAGGTAGAAGCCTGACTTTTGCTCCGTGACGCTCTTACAGTCATAGCAGACCGGGACCTACGGCTTAAAGTGGATTCCGAACCACTACAAACATCCATGGCACCGCCGGGATTCGAACCCGAAACCTGTGGAACCGAGCGCCAGAGCGCTAGACACTCGGCCATTCAGGTCCCAAATTTGCCAACGGCACGCGGTGTTCCCACCCAAGTACTGACCGCGCCCAATGATGCTTAACTTCGGTGATCTAACGAGAACCGGTATATTCAGCATGGTACGGCCGTTGGCAAACTGTATTGGCAACAAGTGTCATCCACTGCAAGTTCAAAAAAAATGTACTTGAACTTGAGTGGATGAATAAAAATTATTTTATGAACAATTGAAAATTTGAACAAGATATATAGAATGAAGATATATGTGAACTAATATAATAAAAAATAAGATTTAAAATAAATAAGAATTCCCAATTAAGTTCCATATAACATAAAAAAGAAAAAATAATATTAAATTTATTTAATTTTCTCGATATTGTCATTTTTTATAATAATTTTTTTTTCACTTATTTCTTTTATTTCATCTCGCTTTAGTTTGTAAAAACAATTTTTATCAATAAAAGATGAAAGAGAATGCTTTTTTTTTTTTTCATTTTGTGCTCTCATTTAATTATTCGTTATTATTATTCTATTAATAATAACTTTTTTTCTATAATTATGTTATTCTGAAAAATTAATGCAAATTAATGCAAAAAATTAATGCTTGTTTTTTATGCATTTCCTTTTTCTATTGCCAATACCATAATAATTTATTTGAACTTACATCGTAATTTTTATAAAAGATAAATTAATGTGTATATGTTTCAGCATAATTTAAAAATTATAATTCTTATAATGTTTTTCTTTCTCTGATTTTATTATTTCATTCCGAAAATTCGCAGCGAAACATTTTTTAAAAACTATTAATATTTTTTTTTATTGTCAACTATGATCTTGATATGAGTTTTTTCCTATACTGAGTGCAAACCTTTGAAAGTTACTGAAATTGTTCTTCACCTACGCAGGAAAAAAAACTACTAACACTTTATTGCATACCAGTAAATTATAGTACAAATAGAACATGAGTCAAGAAGTCTAGTAGAGTAAATAATTTATTATTAAATAAATGTCCTTTATTGCTAATCGTCTTTTAATAATTTTCCATGGATAATAAATACTGAAGTAATATTTAAGCATATTATTAAGTAGTAATAATTATAGATTCAATTAATTTTTGGAAATACTATTCGAATTCAAATATTATGTTTACGGATAAAAACTAAGAATTATTTTAATCTATCTAATGAAGATTAATTGATTAATTGAAGGTATAATATCATGGCGTCAAATAAACTTATTTTTTTACAGAAAAATTTCAAATAATTTTCATTTAAATTTTTAATGTTTTAAAAAGAATTAACATTAAACATTCATAGAAGAGTTTTGACTCAAACTAGATATATATACATTATAAATAGTTGTTTTTCAAACTTTCCTTATATTAGTAGCAGGAGGCCCATGATTGGTTATGAGGCACGCCTTCTATCAGTTAGTAACAGATGATTGGATCCGAAGATGGGGTTCTGCCTTCCCATGATCCTTTGTTAAGATGTCAAAAGCGTTGCCAAGTTACGAGGATAACAATATGAACTAATGACAAAAGAAAAATTAAATATACTGCTATATAAATCGATGAATATGTGACATAAAAGCAATTCGTTTTGATTAATTTGAATATTTTGCGATCTGTTAAATTCAACATGACTCGCCTTTATCAAAACTTTTATCAAAATATCATAAAAATTAATTGGCAATGTTTTGATGCATTAAAATCTGCACACCAAATATCTTCAAGAAATTATAATAATTCCAGAAATAAGCACAAATGATTTTCCTTCCCATTAAGATTTTAAAATGTTACCATTCTTTAAACCCCTTGCAAAAAGATTTTAGCATACTAAAATAGAAACTTTGTAAACGTAAAAAAAATTATTTTTGTAACAAATTTCATTGGAAACTTCTGCATACTGTCATCTGAAATTAAAAAAAAATTACTCCACTGTAATTAAACTAATTATACCTAATTCTTTAAGACAAAGTTGTGGTGTTTTATTCTCTTCAGTTTTAAATTTTAACAAAATCTGGCTGTCTTAATTAAGAACGTGCAATTAGATGATAGAAATACATATTTATTTTTATTTTTCACTATGCAAATTCCCAGTTTTAAATCACTCGCATACAAGAAGATTTAAAAAAGTGTTACGAACCTTCTTCTTAAAACTCTGTAAAATACGAAACCCTAATGCGATTGCGTTTTGTTGACTCGAAACTGAAAAATTAAAATAATATCTCTTGAAAGTTTAAACTTCTTTTCCTTTCATTTTGAAAAGCGTTACGAAAAAAGAGATCGGTATATACTTTTCAAAGAACATTTTTGATTAGAAATCTTAAAAGAGGTTTCTTTTCAAAAGATTCCAAACTTAACGAAAATGAAAGAAAAAAAAACAATTGCATGCGATTACAAAAGAATAATATAACCTGGCAACATGAAGCAGAAAATTAATGCCACCTATGAATAAAAATCGCAAAAGTAAAGAAAAAAAAACGCATTAATCAAAAAGTCGAAAAGTCAAATATCCCTAAATAGCCTCCAGTCAGATAAAAACAATGAAACAGATCAAGAAACATTTTAAAATCTGGCATCACGGAAAAACGAAACGAAATGAAGTGAAATGAAAAGAAGTAAGAAAAAGAAAGAAAAAAAAGAATCGCATTTAAAAATCACATTTCGAAGAATATGGAAGCATTTCTAAGTTCTTAAAAGTTATTTTAGAATTTCGCTGCCAGAATTTGGTATTCAAATTAAGATTATGGGATTTTGATCACACTGCCCCCATGGCCGAGAAGCGCTTTATTTTTTTAGGGTCACACGACATTTTACTTCCCCCCCGTTTTTTTCTTTTTTTCCATCACCATAAATGCTTAGTGTATAATGCTAAACATTCCCTCTGTATAAAAGCAAAAAAATCGTTAAACCATGCCACCACTCCACATTTTTTTTTTCTTCCATCTGTCTTTTTAAAAGGCCAAAGGGATGATGAAATGTGATGACTTTTTTCGCGAATATATCTTGATTCTTAAGCGGTTTTTACTTTGAGGTTTATGAGCTTCTTTTACAACAGGAATTTCCATTAGAAGTCGTATAATATGAGTGAATCATTGATTTGTTATTTCTACTTTTTTTTTTGTCTGGCTTTCAAAACGGAGGAATAAATTAAAGAGAATTGGGAAGTATGCATAATAAATAACGAATGGTTTACATGTGACATATGGATAATTAAAAACCTGAAGCATGGATGAATGATTCAGTTTTTGCGCTTACAATATGTTTAGCATAAAAATTTATATCATTTATTTCTAATTTTTTATTACGACAGTTAAGATAAAAATGGGGTTGTTACCGGGGAAATGTAATTTTATTAAGTTTTAAAAATATTATGAATTATTCATATAGTTAATAAATATAGTTTTGAATAAATAAGTAATAAAAAAATCATTACTTTTATTAATAAAAATAATCATTACTTTTACTTTATTATTTTAACTTAAAGAAATGAAATAATATATATAGTGTCAAAATATTTTTTAATATCATCAGCAAAAAACTTTTAGCATACTAAAATAGAGACTTGTAAACATAAAAAAAATTAATTTTGTAACAAATTTTTCATTAAAAACTTCCGCAAACTGTCATCTGAAATTAAAAATATTTTACTCAACTGTAATTAAACTAATTGTACCTAATTCTTTAAGACAAAGTTGTGGTGTTTTATTCTCTTTAAATTTAAATTTTAACAAAATCTGGCTTTCTTAATTAAGAACGTGCAATTAGATGATAGAAATACATATTTATTTTTATTTTTCACTATGCAAATTCCTAGTTTTAAATCACTCGCATACAAGAAGATTTAAAAAATTGTACGGAACCTTTTTCTTAAAACCTCTGTAAAATAGGAAACACTAATGCGATTGCATTTTGTTGACTCGAAACTGAAAAATTAAAATAATATCCCTTGAAAATTTAAACTTGTTTTCCTTTCATTTTGAAAAGCGTTACGAAAGAGACGTAAAAAGAGATCGGTATATACTTTTGAAAGAACATTTTTGATTAGAAATCTTAAAAGAGGTTTCTTTTCAAAAGATTCCAATCTTAACGAAAATGAAAGAAAAAAAAACAATTGCATACGATTACAAAAGAATAATATAATCTGGCAACATGAAGCAGAAAATTAATGCCACCTATGAATAAAAATCGCGAAAGTTAAGAAAAAAAACCGCATTAATCAAAAAGTCGAAAAGTCAAATATCCCTAAATAGCCTCCAGTCAGATAATAACAATGAGACAGATCAAGAAACATTTTAAAATCTGGCATCACGGAAAAACAAAACGAAATGAAGTGAAATGAAAAGAAGTAAAGAAAGAAAGAAAAAAAAAGAATCGCATTTAAAAACCACATTTCGAAGAATATGCAGGCATTTCTAAGTTCTTAAAAGTTATTTTAGAATTTCGCTGCCAGAATTTGGTATTCAAATTAAGATTATGGGATTTTGATCACACTGCCCCATGGCCGAGAAGCACTTTATTTTTTTTAGGGTCACGTGACTTTTTACTCCCCCTTTTTTTTATTTTTATTCTTTTCCATCACCTTAAATGTCTAGTGTATAATGCTAAACATTCCCTCTGTATAAAAGCAAAAAATCGTTAAAACATGCCTCCACCCCATATTTTTTTTTCTTCCATATGACTTCTTTTAAAAGGCCAAAGGGATGATGAAATGTGATGACTTTTTCGTGAATTTATATATCTCGATTCTTAAGCGGTTTTTACTTTGAGGTTTATGAGCTTCGTCTTTTACAACAGGAATTTTCATTAGAAGTCGTATAATATGAGTGAATCATTGATTTGTTATTTCTACTTTTTTTTTTTTTATCTCGCTTTCAAACCGGAGGAATAAATTAAAGAGAATTTGGATTGATGTATGATAAATAAAGAATGGTATATGTTTGATGTATGGATAATTAAAAACCTGAAACGTGGATGAATGATTATGTTTTTGTGCTCACAGTATGTTTAGCATAATAATTTATATAATTTATTTCTGTTTTTTATTACGACGGTTAAAATAAAAATGGGTGAAGTTAACGGGAAAATGTAATTTTATTAAGTTTTAAAAATGTATGTATAATTCATATAGTTAATAAATATTATTTTGAATAAATAAGTAATAAAAAAATCACTACTTTTATTCATAAAAAAATAATTAATTGTACTTTATTATTTTAACTTAAAGAAATGAAATAATATATATGGTGTCAAAAGATTTTTTAATATCGTCAGCAAAAAGATTTTAGCATACTGAAATAGAAATTTTGTAAACATAAAAAAAGTTATTTTTGTAACAAATTTCATTGGAAACTTCTGCATACTGTCATCTGAAATTAAAAAAAATTTACTCCACTGTAATTAAACTAATTATACCTAATACTTTAAGACAAAGTTGTGGTGTTTTATTCTCTTCAGTTTTAAATTTTAACAAAATCTGGCTGTCTTAATTAAGAGCGTGCAATTAGATGATAGAAATACATATTTATTTTTATTTTTCACTATGCAAATTCCCAGTTTTAAATCACTCGCATACAAGAAGATTTAAAAAAGTGTTACGAACCTTCTTCTTAAACCTCTGTAAAATACGAAACACTAATTCGATTGCCTTTTGTTGATTCGAAACTGAAAAATTAAAATAATATCCCTTGAAAGTTTAAACTTGTTTTCCTTTTTGAAAAGCGTTACGAAAGAGACGTAAAAAGAGATCGGTATATACTTTTCAAAGAACATTTTTGATTAGAAATCTTAAAAGAGGTTTCTTTTCAAAAGATTCCAATCTTAACGAAAATGATAGAAAAAAAAAACAATTGCATACGATTACAAAAGAATAATATAACCTGGCAACATGAAGCAGAGAATTAATGCCACCTATGAATAAAAATTGCAAAAGTTAAAAAAGAAAAAAAAACGCATTAATCAAAAAGTCGAAAAGTCAAATATCCCTAAATAGCCTCCAGTCAGATAATAACAATGAAACAGATCAAGAAACATTTTAAAATCTGGCATCACGGAAAAACGAAATAAAGTGAAGTGAAATGAAAAGAAATAAAAAGAAAGAAAAAAAGAATCGCATTTAAAAATCACATTTCGAAGAATATGGAAGCATTTCTAAGTTCTTAAAAGTTATTTTAGAATTCCGCTGCCAGAATTTGGTATTCAAATTAAGATTATGGGATTTTGATCACACTGCCCCATGGCCGAGAAAAGCTTTATTTTTTTAGGGTTACGTGACTTTTACTTCCCCCTTTTTTTTTTTCTTTTCCATCACCATAAATGCCTAGTGTATAATGCTAAACATTCCCTCAGTATAAAAGCAAAAAAATCGTTAAACCATGCCTCCACCCCACATTTTTTTTTTCTTCCATCTGTCTTTTTAAAAGGCCAAAGAGATGATGAAATGTGATGACTTTTTCGCTAATATATATCTTGATTCTTAAGCGATTTTTACTTTGAGGTTTATGAGCTTCTCCTTTTACAACAGGAATTTGCATTAGAAGTCGTATAATATGAGAGAATCATTGATTTGTTATTTCAACTTTTTTTTTCTCGTTTTCAAACCGGAGGAATAAATTAAAGATAATTTGGAACTAAAATAAATAAAGAGTGGTATACATGTGATATATGGATAATTAAAGACCTGAAACCTGGATGAATAATGTTTTTGTGCTTGCAGTATGTTTAGCATAATAATTTATAGCAATTATTCTATTTTTTATTACGGCAGTTAAAATAACGATTGAGTTGTTATGGGATATAATTTTATAAAATTTTAAAAATGTAATGAATTATTCATCTAGTTAGCTAATATAATGTTTAATAAATAAGCTACTTTATTTTATTTTTTTAACTTAAGAAGATGAAATAATATATTAATTATCGTTAATTTATCAACATGTTTCCCATATTATATTTTATATTCAGCAAGGAATATTTAAATAAAGCATGGTAACTATGTTTTTTCGGCAATAACGCAGGTTAACTATGTTTAAGCGGTTTTTACTTTGAGGTTTATGAGTTACTTCTTTTGCAACAGGAATTTCCATTAGAAGTCGTATAATATGAGTGAATCATTGATTTGTTATTTCTACTTTTTTTCTATCTCTCTTTCAAACCAGAGGAATAAATTAGAGAATGTTTGGAACTAAAACAAATAAAGAATGATATGCATGTGATGTATGGATAATTAAAACACTGAAGCATGGATGAATGGTTATGTTTTTGTACTCGCAGTATATTTAGCATAATAATTTATATCACTTACTTCTGTTTTTTATTATGACAGTTAAAATAACAATAGGGTTGTTCGAGGAATGTAATTTTATTAAGTTTTAAAAACGTCATGAATTTTTCATATAGTTAAAAAATATAGTTTTGAATATATAAGTAATAAAAACATCAGTACTTTTATTATTAAAAAAATCATTACTTTTACTTTATTACTTTAACTGAAAGAAAATAGATAATATATATAGTGTCAAAAGATTTTTTAATATCATCAGCAAAAATATTTTAGCATACTAAAATAGAAACTTTGTAAACATGAAAAAATAATTTTTGTAACAAATTTCATTGGAAACTTCTGCATATTGTCAACTGAAATTAAAAATATTTTACTCAACTGTAATTAAACTAATTGTACCTAATTCTTTAAGACAAAGTTGTGGTGTTTTATTCTCTTTAGTTTTAAATTTTAACAAAATCTGGCTGCCTTAATTAAGAGCGTGCAATTAGATGATAGAAATACATATTTATTTTTATTTTTCACTATGCAAATTTCCAGCCTTAAATCACTCGCATACAAGAAGATTTTAAAAAGTGTGCGAAACCTTCTTCTTAAACCTTCTGTAAAATACGAAACACTAATGCGATTGCATTTTGTTTGACTCGAAACTGAAAAATTAGAATAATATCCCTTGAAAATTTAAACTTCTTTTCCTTTCATTTTCAAAAGCGTTACGAAAAAAGAGATCGGTATATACTTTTCAAAGAACATTTTTGATTAGAAATCTTAAAAGAGGTTTCTTTTCAAAAGATTCCAATCTTAACGAAAATGAAATAGAGAAAAAAAAACAATTGCATACGATTACAAAAGAATAATATAACCTAGCAACATGAAGCAGAAAATTAATGCCACCTATGAGTAAAAATTGCAAAAGTTAAAAAAGAAAAAAAAAACGCATTAATCAAAAAGTCGAAAAGTCAAATATCCCTAAATAGCCTCCAGTCAGATAATAACAATGAAACAGATCAAGAAACATTTTAAAATCTGGCATCACGGAAAAACGAAACAAAGTGAAGTGAAATGAAAAGAAATAAAAAGAAAGAAAAAAAAAAAAAAAAAGAATCGCATTTAAAAATCACATTTCGAAGAATATGGAAGCATTTCTAAGTTCTTAAAAGTTATTTTAGAATTCCGCTGCCAGAATTTGGTATTCAAATTAAGATTATGGGATTCTGATCACACTGCCCCATGGTCGAGAGACGCTTTATTTTTTTAGGGTCACGTGACTTTTTATCCCCCCTTTTTTTTTTTTTTATCACCATAAATGCCTAGTGTATAATGCTAAACATTCCTTCTGTATAAAAGCAAAAAAATCGTAATACCATGCCTCCACCCCACATTTTTTTTTCTACATTCTGTCTTTTTTCAAAGGCCAAAGGGATGATGAAATGTGATGACTTTTTCGAGAATATATTTTGATTCTTAAGCGGTTTTTACTTTGAGGTTTATGAGCTTCTTCTTTTACAACTAGAATTACGTATAATATGAGTGAATCATTGATTTGTTATTTCTACTTTTTTTTTATCTCTCTTTCAAACCAGAGGAATAAATTAGAGAAAATTTGGAACTAAAACAAATAAAGAATGATATGCATGTG
>BPLQ01008390.1:0-105843 GCA_021605075.1 Caerostris darwini
GCTTAAACCAAATACAGTGAGAGGTTTCTGTTTTTAACATGAAAGAATAAGTGTTAAAGAAATAAACGTTTCAGAATTTATTTGTGACTAGCAGATATGATTTGGCACAAAATGAATTTTTTTTAGTTTTGGCGAAATTTTGTCAGGAAAAAATATCATGTTAAAATTAAAGATTTTAAATAACATAAAATTTGCCTTAAATAACATAAAATTAGCCAATTTTAACTCATTGTTGATCCGTTGGCTTAAATATATTAATATTAAATTTCGATAATTTTTTAATGAAATAAAATATCCATTGCGATTTCGAAATTAAAAGTTAAATTAAAAATTAAAAGTAGCTATTTTAAGATTTTTGTATTTCTAATGACAAATAGAGAAAAAAAAAATTTCTTTTCATATTCATCTAAGTGATATTTTGTTATTATTGAAAAAAAATATATTTATACAGAAATCCTTTATAATTCGTTTAATATAGTACTTCTTATTTAAATTTTGAAAGTAAATGCTTTTTTATCGAGAAATTAAGTAATGAAATATGTTATCAAATATGTTGCAAAACACTGATATTTATTTTCACTTTTCAATGTATTCATCATCATCATCATTGATGGGACAGCAAAATGGTGGGCGAAATTCTCATTTACGGGGTAGGGTTTGTCGGGGGGTAAGGTAATCATTTTTTCGTTTTAGGGAGAAAGGATAGCATAAAAATATTTTGTGAAACACACACACAAAATTTCATCAAAATCGGTCCAGCCGTTTAGGAGGAGTTCAGTGACACACGTAAGGAAGAATTCTATATATGAAGATTAACTGAAATTAAGGGAATTTTTCTCTTTTTATTTTTTTCTCCATCAAATTTCATTAATTAGATAAAATACGGAATTCTCAATCAGAAAAACAAATCTTTACGATTAACGATGGTTATTACCATTTCATTTATAAAGTGTCACATAAAATAGGACCACATTAACGTCTCAAACCTCATTTTTAGGCGAATTGGGTAAGATATATTTAAAATAACTCATGGAAAAATAATTTATTGAGAATATGTGCAGAAAAATAATTGAAAAATAATTCATTTTAGAAGTTGTACAGAAATTAATAACAAAAGACATATTTATGTAACAAAGATTCACTTGGAATATAATGTCATAAAAGATATTAATTCTTACGTTACTTCCTTGTTATTTGTTACAAAAGATAATTGACGTAAATAATGACGACTAGGCTGAATGTCCCAAATGATCTTGGGGGCCACTTTGTAAATGCATCCTAACTCCGCGGCCGCATATAAAGTTATGTTTCCCCACATAAGATTTAGACACACTATAGAAGTTTTTTTTTTTTTTTTTTGGAGTGAAAAATTGAAACACAATGAGTTATTATTTTTGTGCTTACTATCATTCTTACATGGAAACATAGATAATATAATAATAATATTAAACGCACATCGTAAAAAAATAGATAACACTCAAAATGAAATATAAAAAATATGTAAATACAGACGAAATAAAAAAAAAATGGCATCATTAAAAAATATTTATTTTACGAGTGCGATATGTGTTTCTCCACTCTTTCACTTAGCTTTCGCAGATCGATCTCAATTTGAGCTTATTTTGCAATTTATGCTAAATACGCTGTCGTTTCGATTCAAAATATCAGTGGCAGCCGAATTCACTTTCTTTACGCCGCTTACAGCGCCATCTATTAATACACTTCGGAATTTTTTTTTGATGCCATATCATTTCCCCCTTCAATTATTTTCTGTTCAAATTTGAACTCATTGTGATGAGTGATTCTTTTTTGACAGCAGTTTGAAAGTTGGACTTTAATTATAATCACCCTGTATATCGTTAATATGGTATTAAGAGCTTTATGAATGTAAATTGTCAGGTTTACAATCACAAAGTTCCTAAATACAACACTGAAACTTTTGTAAAAATCTTCGTATATTTGATTAATCTATTTATAGAAATAAATAAATTTATAAATTTGTATATTTCATAAAATTAAAAGTTATTAAACTTAAAAATTCAATTTACTATCATTTTTATTTGGAGCATAGCTAAAAACAACGATAACTTCTTTATTTTTTATTATTAATATTTATTAATTTTATTCATTAAGTAAAATTTATTACTATTTTAAATTATTATTATTCTTTCAATTAATTTTTTTCAATTATAAAAATTAAATTAAATAATTAAAAATAATTAAATTAAATAATTTTCCAATTAAATAAAAGTACCTTTTTTTTAGTTTTAATGATGTTCAAACGATTTTATTTCAAAAATCGTCTGAAAACAATTTAAAAAAAAAAAGATTTTATTCTTTTTATTTTGTTATTTTTTGTTTTATTCTATTTATTTACATTATTTTTATTTTTATTTTTATTCAAATCTTTTTGAAAACGATTTTATTTCAAAATCGTCTGAATGTGCAATTTAAAACTAAAAAGACTTTATTCTTTTTATTTTGTTATTTTTGTTTTATTCTATTTATTTACATTATTTTTATTCAAATTTTTTGAAAACGATTTTATTTCAAAATCGTCTGAATGTGCAATTTAAAACTAAAAAGATATTTTTATTTGTTTTATTTTGTTATTTTTGTTTTATTTCTATTTATTTACATTATTTTTAATCAAATTTTTTTGAAAACGATTTTATTTCAAAAAATCGTCTGAATGTGTTTAAAACTAAAAAGACTTTATTCTTTTTTATTTTGTTATTTTTGTTTTATTCTATTTATTTACATTATTTTTATTTTTATTTTTATTCAAATCTTTTGAAAACGATTTTATTTCAAAATCGTCTGAATGTGCAATTTAAAACTAAAAAGATATTTTTATTCTTTTTTATTTTGTTATTTTTGTTTTATTCTATTTATTTACATTATTTTTAATCAAATTTTTGAAAACGATTTTATTTCAAAAATCGTCTGAATGTGCAATTTAAAACTAAAAAGATTTTATTCTTTTTATTTTGTTATTTTTGTTTTATTCTATTTATTTACATTATTTTTAATTGTTTGAAAACGATTTTTTTTCAAAAAATCGTCTGAATGTGCAATTTAAAACTAAAAAGATTTTATTCTTTTTATTTTGTTATTTTTGTTTTATTCTATTTATTTACATTATTTTTATTTTTATTTTTATTCAAATCTTTTTGAAAACGATTTTATTTCAAAATCGTCTGAATGTGCAATTTAAAACTAAAAAAAGATATTTTTATTCTTTTATTTTGTTATTTTGTTTTATTCTATTTATTTACATTATTTTTATTTTTATTTTTATTCAAATTTTTGAAAACGATTTTATTTCAAAATCGTCTGAATGTGCAATTTAAAACTAAAAAAGACTTTATTCTTTTTTATTTTGTTATTTTTGTTTTATTCTATTTATTTACATTATTTTTATTCAAATTTTGAAAACGATTTTATTTCAAAAATCGTCTGAATGTGCAATTTAAAACTAAAAAAGATATTTTTATTCTTTTTATTTTGTTATTTTTGTTTTATTCTATTTATTTACATTATTTTTAATCAAATTTTTTGAAAAACGATTTTATTTCAAAATCGTCTGAATGTGCAATTTAAAACTAAAAAAGACTTTATTCTTTTTATTTTGTTATTTTTGTTTTATTCTATTTATTTACATTATTTTTATTTTTATTTTTATTCAAATCTTTTGAAAACGATTTTATTTCAAAAATCGTCTGAATGTGCAATTTAAAACTAAAAAAAGATATTTTTATTCTTTTTATTTTGTTATTTTTGTTTTATTCTATTTATTTACATTATTTTTATTCAAATCTTTTGAAAACGATTTTATTTCAAAATCGTCTGAATGTGCAATTTAAAACTAAAAAAAGATATTTTTATTCTTTTATTTTGTTATTTTTGTTTTATTCTATTTATTTACATTATTTTTATTCAAATCTTTTGAAAACGATTTTATTTCAAAAATCGTCTGAATGTGCAATTTAAAACTAAAAAAATAAATTTTTATTCTTTTTATTTTGTTATTTTTGTTTTATTCTATTTATTTACATTATTTTTAATCAAATCTTTTGAAAACGATTTTATTTCAAAAATCGTCTGAATGTGCAATTTAAAACTAAAAAAAGACTTTATTCTTTTTATTTTGTTATTTTTGTTTTATTCTATTTATTTACATTATTTTTTTATTTTTATTTTTATTCAAATTTTGAAAACGATTTTATTTCAAAAAATCGTCTGAATGTGCAATTTAAAACTAAAAAAAGATATTTTTATTCTTTTTATTTTGTTATTTTTGTTTTATTCTATTTATTTACATTATTTTTATTCAAATCTTTTGAAAACGATTTTATTTCAAAAATCGTCTGAATGTGCAATTTAAAACTAAAAAAGATATTTTTATTCTTTTTATTTTGTTATTTTTGTTTTATTCTATTTATTTACATTATTTTTATTCAAATCTTTTTTTTGAAAACGATTTTATTTCAAAAATCGTCTGAATGTGCAATTTAAAAACTAAAAAGATATTTTTATTCTTTTTATTTTGTTATTTTTGTTTTATTCTATTTATTTACATTATTTTTAATATTTTTGAAAACGATTTTATTTCAAAATCGTCTGAATGTGCAATTTAAAAACTAAAAAGATTTTATTCTTTTTATTTTGTTATTTTTGTTTTATTCTATTTATTTACATTATTTTTAATCAAATCTTTTGAAAACGATTTTATTTCAAAAATCGTCTGAATGTGCAATTTAAAACTAAAAAAAGATTTTATTCTTTTTATTTTGTTATTTTTGTTTTATTCTATTTATTTACATTATTTTTATTTTTATTTTTATTCAAATCTTTTGAAAACGATTTTATTTCAAAAATCGTCTGAATGTGCAATTTAAAACTAAAAAAAGATATTTTTATTCTTTTTATTTTGTTATTTTTGTTTTATTCTATTTATTTACATTATTTTTATTTTTATTTTTATTCAAATCTTTTGAAAACGATTTTATTTCAAAAATCGTCTGAATGTGCAATTTAAAACTAAAAAGATTTTATTCTTTTTATTTTGTTATTTTTTTTTTTTATTCTATTTATTTACATTATTTTTATTTTTATTTTTATTCAAATCTTTTGAAAACGATTTTATTTCAAAAATCGTCTGAATGTGCAATTTAAAACTAAAAAAAGATATTTTTATTCTTTTTATTTTGTTATTTTTGTTTTATTCTATTTATTTACATTATTTTTATTTTTATTTTTATTCAAATCTTTTTGAAAAACGATTTTATTTCAAAATCGTCTGAATGTGCAATTTAAAACTAAAAAAAGACTTTATTCTTTTTATTTTGTTATTTTTGTTTTATTTTATTTATTTACATTATTTTTATTTTTATTTTTATTTAATTTTTATTCAAATCTTTTGAAAACGATTTTATTTCAAAAATCGATTTCATTTCAAAAGAATTGCGAATCGGGAATGACGTCATAGCTATTTAGGCGTTCTTAATCCTATTTATGATCCATAATACTCGCTTAATAAATTTATTTTTCTTTAAATTCTTTTATTAATAAATAAATCTTAAACATTTAAGTGAACGAAATAAAGTATTTATTAAAAAAAAATTTTCTTCAAATTAAAACTGATATATTTTTTGTGATTGTATTCTTTTTACAGCATAATTTTTATTCTTAACAAATATTATTTAATGTAGGCTTAAAATTTATTATTATTTTAAATTATTATTATATTTCAATTAAATTTTTCTATAATAAAAATTAAATTAAATTAAATAATAAAAAATAATTTATTTAAATTAAATAATTTTCCGATTAAATAAAAACCAAATTTTTTTAGTTTTAAATTGCAAGTTCAAACGATTTTATTTCAAAAATCGTCTGAATGTGCAATTTAAAACTAAAAAAAGATATTTTTATTCTTTTTATTTTGTTATTTTTGTTTTATTCTATTTATTTACATTATTTTTATTTTTATTTAATTTTTGTTCAAATCTTTTGAAAACGATTTTATTTCAAAAATCGTTTTCATTTCAAAAGAATTGCGAATCGTGAAAGACTTCATAGCTATTTAGGCGTTCTTAATCCTATTTATGATCCATAATACTTTTTTAATAAATTTATTATTATTTAAATTTTTTATTAATAAATAAATCTTAAGCGTTTAAGTGAACGAAATAAAGAATTTCTTTAAAAAAATTCTCTTCAAATTAAAAATGGCATATTTTTTGTGACTGTATCCTTTTTACAGTATAATTTTTATTCTTAACAAATATTATTTTATGTAGACTTAAAATTTATTATTATTTTAAATTATTATTATTTTTTCAATTAAATTTTTCTATTATAAAGGTTAAATTAAATTAAATTTCCCTTTAAATTTGAATTCTTTGAATTTCTTTTATAAATTATCTTAAAATTAAAAATGGTACGTTTTTGTGATTTTGTTCCTTTTGTATTATAATTTTTAGTTGTAACGAATATTATTTAATGCAGACTTAAAATTTATTTTTCGTTTTAAATTTCTTTTTATTTATATCCTTTTTTTATTTTTCCCGTAATGAAATAATGTAAATATTTGCTAACTTTTTTTTCGTGTTATAACGTCAATAGTTTTTATACAGCTTTGATTTATTAAATACAAATACGAGAAATGCCTAGTTTTTAAATTAGAAAGATTCATTTACCAGTTTACAATGATATTTTATATTGCCGTAAGGAAAACTATAGCTTGTTACCTAATTTTGACAGCTGAATATATTTAATAAAACAGAAAAAGATTTAAAATCCAAGTGAAAAGATTTTATTATTATGATTCTTTATTAAATTCAAAGATTAATAAAAAATAGTATTGATGATAAGTTCTGGCACTCGGTGCCACAGGTTTCAGGTTCGAATCACTGTGGTGCCATGGATGTTTGTAGTGGTTCGGTTGGGTTTGTCGCTCTACTGTCATTTGGTGCACACTTTAGGCTAATTAGACCGGGACTTACAACTTAACGTGGATTCCGAACCACTTACAAACATCCCTGTTACCGCCAGTATTCGAACCTGAAGCAACAAAGGTCAGAGGGTTAGCCACTTGGCCACCAGGCCGCTGTAATGGTTCGGAGTCCACTTTAAACCATAGGTCCCGGTCTCATATAGCTGTAGGGCGTTGGGTGTAGTGATGACAACCCTACCACGTAAAAAGAGAAGTCTGTTAGTAGGTAGACGGGCTAGGTCTACCATGGGGCTGTTTTGCCACTGATGATGATGATGAGTAAAAAAAATTCTAAAAAATTGTTTCTTAGGTTAATATAAAAAAAAAAAAAAATTTGAAGTCAATAAAAATAATATTAATTATGAAATTCAGTTATTCCTTTTTTTCAGAAAAACACATTTTTATTATATTACAATACAAACAAAATTACGAATTAATTATTATTACTGAATTAATTATAAATTACGATTACAAAATTTTGTTTGGACAAAAACTGAACATTTTTGGAAAGAAAAAAAAAATAACTAACATAAATAAATCTAATGTAAAGATGATTTCCGCAATATACACAAGCTGACAGAGAAAACGCGACACTTTGAATGATGGCTGTACGACTATGGTAAATGCTTATAGAATGCGCAGCTGAGTAATGTATGCTTGCGGTGTGACATGCAAGTTTGTCACGGGATAAGTTTGCAAGGTAGAGGGCCTAAATGGCAGAGTGAGCGCTCTGGCGCTCGGTACCACAGGTTTCGGGTTCGAAACCCGGCGGTGCCATGGATGTTTGTAGTGGTTCGAAATCCACTTTAAACCGTAGGTCCCGGACCGAATAGGATCATAGAGCGTTGCGGGGGCATTGTTATTCCGCGTCCGTATCTTCAAGTGACACGCACCCCCTGGGTAATGCAAAGTGAGTAACGTCTGTGCAGCGCTTGCCTTAAGGCATCCTAGGAAGGAAGAATCGGATGGATTAATAGCTGTATAATTTGACACACTGGTTCGGAATTCATTTTAAACCGTAGGTCCCGGTCTAATACGGTCATAGAGCGTTGCGGGGGTAGTGTTCCTCGCTTCAGTAGCCTATCTTCAAGCTACAAGTGCCCTCTGGGTAATGCTAAATAAGTAACAGCGGTGCAGCCCTTGTTTATGGCATAAGGATGAACTGTCACTGTATTGCCAGCTGCATTAGAACAAGATATTATTGCTAATCTATAATGTTTCTTGGAGCCTGATGGTTGTGTGACTGGCGCTCGGTGCCACCAGTTTCAGGTTCGAGTCCCGGCGGTGCCATGGATGTTTTCAGGGATTCGGAATACACTCTTCACGGAAATTGCCATTGTTACAAAGCCATAGACTGTAAAGACTGCCATAGTGCGGAAACAAAACCTCATGGACTACAAAATGAAATACACGACAGAACTTTCAGAGTGCTCCAGTATTCAGTATTCAATCAAGAACATTTTCTCGACGATCAATCAAAAAATAGCCTGCAAATATGCACGGAAATTACCATTGATGCAAAGCCATATTTACGAAAGATTGCCATGATGAGTGATAAAATAAAATGTCTAGGACAACAGAAGGGCTCAGAAACGCATTCAGTGAAGAGTTTCGCTTGTGTACATTAAATCTTAGGGTAAAAGAGTGGAAGCAATGGGAAGGTAAGTCTAATGCTCCAGCGATTGTTGAATGCTTCTACTTTATAGCATGGCGTCGTGGTTTGAGGTGTCATCACATTCGTTAGTCTGTAACTTCTGGTGTGTATCAGTAGCATCACGACGGTAAGGGAATATGTGGATGAGGTACTGTAATCCGTTGGGCCGACTTACCTTTAAAAAGGAAAAAAAAAATCATAAAAATAGCAATAAATTGCTTGAAAAGAATACAAAAATAATACTGAGTATACAGTTAATGAAATGTACTGCAAAATACAAGCATTATTTAAAAATGACTTGTAATAAAATTGCTTCATCTCCAAATAGTGCAAAATGCATGCTTGATTGTAGATTTCGCAATGATAGTGATGTAAGAAATCTAGAAAAGCCATTTTCTTACCTGACTTCGAGGTATCTTGTGGCAATAGAAACGCAATGGGAGGCCATTGAAAGATCGGAGGTATGATTAAAATTTGAAAAGAATCTAGTCAGATGGTTAAATGTAATCCACGTACTTCTGTAATTCTTCGTCTTGTACACTTCTTACTGTAATTCTTCTTCTTGTATGTTATTCTGCGATTATTCTTGTATATTCTTCTGTAATCTTAATCTACGGTGCTTGGAAACATTTTCAAATCACAAATTCAACATCCAGAAAATTCTGTCCAACCAAGGAAAGTGAAGTATATCCAAGAAGTATCGATATGTGTTCACGAAAGGCTATAACTTAAATCTGCAATACAATTTAGGTTTTGTCTTGTTGCAACAATGATATCAACATCTATTGTGCAAAGGTAAACAAGCTACAGGTGAGTCTCTCACTTTGCGTCACAGAGGGAGATATAGACTTGGGAACTTAACATGCACATTATTCTGCAGATCAATGGACGACTGCTGCCTTCACGGATGAATCTAAGTTTAATTTGGACTACAATAGCAGACGTTGCTTACTTTGAAGGAAGCCTGGGGTCCATTATTCCCCATCAAACGTACGAGGAAGATATTCACCAAAGTGTGGTGTGATATTTGGTTGGATGATGGTATAATACAATATAGAATTCGGTTGGATGGAAGTACCAATGTATGATATTTGGTTGAACAAGCAGAGTTTCCTGTCATTTCACGTGGACACTCAAGGCTGTTGAGATGTCACCCTTTGAAGCTTATGTGGTCATTTATTTTAGTGCAAAAAAGATTGTGCCTTCATTTATCACGATGACAACAATAGCGCATAAAAGATTTAGGACGATTATCCTCGGCAGTCAATAATTCAGGATATAGAGTGATCAGCTAGATCTCCAGCACTGCATCCATAAACATATTTGGAATGCTTTAGATACATATTGTCCCTCTCAATCCTCTTCTTCAAAATCTTGCTAGCGTAGATCCATTTTTCGAAAACAATGGTTCTTGCTTTGTACTGACATCATAGAACGTATAATAACATTAAACATCACTTTACATACTGTATGGATGCTAAAGCTCATTACAATCCACATTAAAGACAAATTTCCTATATTAAAACACATGCAGTTTGTCAAAATATCTGATGTATAAAATATATTGAGATTGAAAATATAATTCGACGGAATTTGCAAATTAATTTTGACAAGAAAAACGCTATGTGAACAATTTTTAAAAGCGTGCATTTATTTATTGAATTTACTGCATTGTATTGTCTTTATTTCTGAGTTTATATTAAAATAAGTGAAGCCCAATCAAACAAAGTTTAGATATTTCTTTTTAAAAAAATGTTTCAATCTAGTAGGTATTTTTATAATTATTTACATTTGCAGACGATTTTTTTTTATTAGTTATTCTTTCGCTTTTCATCGATTTTATCATCGGAATCTATTCTGTGGAATAAATTCTTATTGAAACCATTGAACCTCAAGTACTTTTATAAGTAGTAGGGGGCCTGAATTTCCGAGGGGCTAGCGCTCTGGCGCTCGTTAACACAGGTTTCGGGTTCGAATCCCGGCGGTGCCATGGATGTTTGTAGTGGTTCGGAATCCACTTTAAACCGTAGGTCCCGGTCTAAGACGATCGTGGAGCGTTATGGAGAGTGACATATTGAAAATAAGGAAAAACTAACTGTTCCTATATATAGTGATTAGGGGATTATAGTCCTTGTTGCTTCGCATCCCCATATACCACTTCATTCATCATCATCACTTTTATAAGTATTTACATTTGTAGACGATATTTTTAAAATTTAATTATTCTTTTCTCAATTTTAATTTTTATCGATTTTATCATCGGAATTTATTTAAAGGAATAAATTATCACTGAAGCCATTGTACCTCAAGTACTTTTATAATTATTTACATTTACAGACGATTTTTTAAAAATTAATTATTCATTTTCTTTTCGTCAATTTTATCATAGAGATTTATTTATTTGGAATAAATTCTCATTGAAAAATTGAACCTCAAGTACTTTTATAATTATTTATATTTACAGACGATTTTTTAAAAATTAATTATTCATTTTCTTTTCGTCAATTTTATCATAGAGATTTATTTATTTGGAATAAATTCTCATTGAAAAAATTGAACCTCAAGTACTTTTATAATTATTTATATTTACAGACGATTTTTTAAAAATTAATTATTCATTTTCTTTTCGTCAATTTTATCATAGAGATTTATTTATTTGGAATAAATTCTCATTGAAAAAATTGAACCTCAAGTACTTTTTATAATTATTTATATTTACAGACGATTTTTTAAAAATTAATTATTCATTTCTTTTCGTCAATTTTATCATAGAGATTTATTTATTTGGAATAAAATTCTCATTGAAAAATTGAACCTCAAGTACTTTTTATAATTATTTATATTTACAGACGATTTTTAAAATTAATTATTCATTTTCTTTTCGTCATTTTATCATAGAGATTTATTTATTTGGAATAAATTCTCATTGAAAAATTGAACCTCAAGTACTTTTATAATTATTTATATTTACAGACGATTTTTTAAAAAATTAATTATTCATTTTCTTTTCGTCAATTTTATCATAGAGATTTATTTATTTGGAATAAATTCTCATTGAAAAATTGAACCTCAAATACTCTTTTTATAATTATTTATATTTACAGACGATTTTTAAAAATTAATTATTCATTTTCTTTTCGTCAATTTTATCATAGAGATTTATTTATTTGGAATAAATTCTCATTGAAAAAATTGAACCTCAAGTACTTTTATAATTATTTATATTTACAGACGATTTTTTAAAAATTAATTATTCATTTTCTTTTCGTCAATTTTATCATAGAGATTTATTTATTTGGAATAAATTCTCATTGAAAAATTGAACCTCAAGTACTTTTATAATTATTTATATTTACAGACGATTTTTAAAAATTAATTATTCATTTTCTTTTCGTCAATTTTATCATAGAGATTTATTTATTTGGAATAAATTCTCATTGAAAAAAAATTGAACCTCAAGTACTTTTATAATTATTTATATTTACAGACTATTTTTTAAAAATTAATTATTCATTTTTTTTTCGTCTTTTTTATCATAGAGATTTATTTATTTGGAATAAATTCTCATTGAAAAATTGAACCTCAAGTACTTTTATAATTATTTATATTTACAGACGATTTTTTAAAATTAATTATTCATTTTCTTTTCGTCAATTTTATCATAGAGATTTATTTATTTGGAATAAATTCTCATTGAAAAAATTGAACCTCAAATACTTTTATAATTATTTATATTTACAGACGATTTTTTAAAAATTAATTATTCATTTTCTTTTTCATCAATTTTATCATAGAGATTTATTTATTTGGAATAAATTCTCATTGAAAAAAATTGAACCTCAAGTATATAATTATTTATATTTACAGACGATTTTTAAAAATTAATTATTCATTTTCTTTTCGTCAATTTTATCATAGAGATTTATTTATTGGAATAAATTCTCATTGAAAAATTGAACCTCAAAATACTTTTATAATTATTTACATTTACAGACGATTTTTTAAAAATTAATTATTCATTTTCTTTTCGTCAATTTTATCATAGAGATTTATTTATTTGGAATAAATTCTCATTGAAAAAAAATTGAACCTCAATACTTTTATAATTATTTATATTTACAGACGATTTTTAAAAATTAATTATTCATTTTCTTTTCGTCAATTTTATCATAGAGATTTATTTATTTGGAATAAATTCTCATTGAAAAAATTGAACCTCAAGTACTTTTATAATTATTTATATTTACAGACGATTTTTTAAAAATTAATTATTCATTTTCTTTTCGTCAATTTTATCATAGAGATTTATTTATTTGGAATAAATTCTCATTGAAAAAATTGAACCTCAAGTACTTTTATAATTATTTATATTTACAGACGATTTTTTTAAAAATTAATTATTCATTTTCTTTTCGTCAATTTTATCATAGAGATTTATTTATTTGGAATAAATTCTCATTGAAAAAATTGAACCTTACTTTTATAATTATTTATATTTGCAAATGATCTTTTAAAATTAATTATTCTCTTGCTTTTCATCGATTTTATAATTGGAATTTATTCAATGGAATAAATTCTCGTTGAAACCATTAAACTTTAAAATACTTTTATAATTATTTATATTTACAGACGATTTTTTATTAGTTATTCTTTTGCTTCTCATCGATTTTATCAGAATTTATTAAGTGGAATAAATTCTCATTGAAACCATTAAGCCTAAAGTATTTTTTATAATTATATATATTTGCAGACGATTTTTTTAAAATTAAATATTCTTTTGTTTTTCATCGATTTTATCATCGTAATTTATTTAATGGAATAAATTCTTATTGAAACCATTAAATCTAAAGTACTTTTATAATTATTTACATTTGCAGATGTTTTTTTGTTAGTTATTCTTTTCATCGGAATTTATTTCGTGGAATAAATGGAAGCATTGAACCTAAATTACTTTTATAATTATTTATATTTGCAGACGATTTTTTATTAGTTATTCTTCTGCTTTTCATCGATTTTATCATCGGAATTTATTCAGTGGAATAAATTCTCACTGAAACCATTTTGCCCTTTCTTCACGCACCCAATTATGTTTGTGTTTTTATTCAAAACAACGTAATAACATTCTCAATTCACGTTGAATGAGAATTACAGAATCATAATAGAGCCATAAAACGGAAGACGCAGAAAATGAACGTATTATATCCAAACTCGTCCTGAAAGCAATGAGCAGAAATAGAAATAAAAACTCATCCAAGGCTGCAACGAATTTACAACCGTAACGAAAGAGAATGACATGTCATTTGTGTTCTAGAATGTCACAGAGATGTTACTTTTTTTTTTATTTGGAAGAATAGCGAAGATTTGGGTAAATGTATTTTATTTTCAATGTATCACTCTCAACTGGTTGTTATCTGTTTAAGGATTTAAAATTCACAAATGCTGTTAGCAATCGAAATTGGAATGTTTTAAATTTGTTTAAAAATAAAATTCGTCATTTAATACAGATTGCAATATAAGTTGTGGAACAATGTTATTTGGAACGTTCCTTCTGAGGGATATTTACATAATTATTTACATTTGCAACTTTTTTTTTATTATTATTATTATTATTATTATTCGTTTTTTTATCAATTTTATAATCGGTATTTATTTACTGGAATAAATTCTGATTGAAATCGTTGAACCTAAATTACTTTTATAATTATTTATATTTGCAGACGATGGTTTCTTTAATAATTATTATATGAAACGTTTATGATATATAAAAAGTTAGTGATATATGAAATGTTAAGATTTATGAAATGTTTCCTTCTGAGGGATATTTACATAATTATTTACAATTATAGACGATTTCTTTAATAATTATTCTTTTGTTCTTCATCAATGTTATCACCGAATTTTGTTCGAGGAAATAAATTCTCGTAGAAACCATTTTGTCCTTATTTTATGCAAAAAAATATGGCTTAATATTTTTTCCTAAGTTACATAAAACATTTCAGAAAAATTAAACTAATTAAATAAAATTATTAAACTAAATTAATTGAACTAAACTAATTAATCTTTTGTTATTCTAAAACTTCCCAAAAATCATAACAAATTATACGCACAATGAGAAAACAAAAGTTTTGGCCAGATTTTGATGTTGTACAGAAATTTAATACCAGAAAATAATTTAATGAATGCTATCAATCGATTGAGCCATATTTTTCGATTAACAATAATCCCAGCTGCTATTTTTTATTCTTTCTGGAATAATTTTGTTCCATAAATTCTGTAGAAAAGTTTGTAGTTTTGTTTTGCATGTAGTGCCATTGCTTTTAAGTCTAAAAGTGAGATAGTATTTTAAAAATATTATTAATTATTTACATTAACTGAGATAAACACTTTAATTCAAACATTAGTTGTTGTTTCTTGTCCCACTTGGTAGACACGAACCCATATGGACTCATGGTTCAAGGGAAAGAGGGCAACTTCTGTTGTGTGATGGAGCACCCATAGGTAAAAGTCTGACTTGGATCCGTGTCGCTCTACAATCATATTATACTAGTTATATATACTATTTAACTAAAGATACTTGAAGAAGGAGGAAACGGTACGGCATCAAAAAATTTTTTGCAAAGTGTAATAATAGATGACGCTGTAAGCAGCATAAAGAAAGTGAATTCGGCTGCCAGTGATTTTTGAATCGAAATGACAACGTATTTGGATGAGTTGCACATTAAACCGACTGTAGTGTTCAATATGCTGGATTGTTTCGGTTTTTGGACGAAAAAAAGGGCTTCCAAGAGCTTCATTCGGCATTTGTGACACTGAGAGTGGAAAGCCCACCTACCATGGCAAGGTCAACGATTTTTCCCATCCAATTTGGTATGAACTTTCTTTTGATACCATACCGTTTCCCCCTTCTTCAACTATCTTCAGTTCAAATTTGAACTCACTGTGAAGAGTGTCTTTTCTAGAGCATTTTTAAAGTGGAATTTAAATTATAATCACCCTGTATAATTTATATCTTTTCGACAAACAATTTTGCAATTTCATGATTGTAACGTATCCTCTAAAAGTAATCTCTCTCATATCTATCCTCTTCTTAATATCAACACATAAGGAGACTCGATGGCGATTGTGACTATATGTGTAAACGTCTCATCGGTATTCAGGCTACCTGGTGTGAATCTAATTTGAAGAAAGATTATAAGAAAATGAATAATTTAAAATTATAAGCTAAAATAGTGTATAGAAACTGTAGCTACCCCTACATCCAGAAGTGAAATAGAAATCAAAAGAAAACAGCAACAAACTCTTAGCTTGATAGTTATTTTCTCAGCAAACCACCTACAATGCATCTAGCCATTAACACTTTTCAAATGTCAGGCATTTTTCGGTTTGGAGAAAAAAGCGTGAACGAGTTTGTCCCTCTATGGTCATTTTGTGCACATTACAGGCTAATTAGACCTAAACCACAATTTAACGTGGATTTCAAACCATTCATAAACATCCCTGTCGCCGCAAGGATTCGAACCTGAAGCCTGTGGTACCAAAGGCCAGAGCACTAGACAATTGGTCATCAGACCGAAAAACGTGAGAATTTTCACTGCAGAGTTATTTATCCGAATTTAAAGGAGTTTTCCAGATTTTCTCACATGTGATAAGTAAAAGAGGGTCAGTTACTTTTAAAAATCTTCTCAGATGATAGCGCCCTCCAGTCTTCTCCTTTTTAAACTAGAATGCATAAAAATGAAAAATTAAAACTGTAAACTACAAAGGCATCTAACAATTGTAGCTGCTTCGATACCTAGAAGTGAAATAGAAAAGAATGAAAACAAAAATAAACTTTCAAGTTGATAATTATTTTGTCTGCAGACCACCTACATTACATCAAATCATTAATAATCAAGTCGTTTTTACGAAGGGTCTAACAACAAAGGCATCTAACAATTATGAAGGCGTCTAAGAATTGTAGCTACTCCGATACTTAGAAGTGAAATAGAAAAGGAAATAAGAACAGAAACAAACTTTCGAATAGTTATTTTCTCTGAAGACCACCTACATTGCATCAAGGCATTGACAGTCGGGCCGGTTTTTAGTAAGAAGAAAGGGTAGGAATTCTCGCCAGGGAATCATTTTCCCGAACATCATTGGGCTAATGCAATGTAAAGTAGGCTACTTTAGGGTTGGGGGTTTGATGGTCGAGTGTCGGGTTCTAAGTATCGGGTTTCGAGTTGGAATCCTGGATGTTTGTAGTTGTTCGGAACCCACTTTAAAACATAGTTCCCGGTCTCATATGACCGTAGAGCGTCACAGAGCCCAATCAGATTTCTCACCCACATCATTCCCAAATTAAAGGGGCAACTCAGCTCTAGGCACAGTGATGTGATGTGATGTGGTGTAGTACTAGTAGTCTACTATAGGTTTTAAATATCGATACCGTCTACAGCTTGTCCAAACGTTAAAACGTTTATCCTTGAGCCTAACTCCCTCTGTTTTGGACTTGAAGATTTATTATAACTACATAAGGGCCTGAATGGTCGAGTGTCTCTGGCGCTCGGTACCGCAGGTTTCGGGTTCGAGTCCCGGCGGTGCCATGGATGTTTGGAGTGGTTCGGAATCCCCTTTAAACCGTAGGTCCCGGTCTAATAGGATCGTAGAGCGTTGCGGGGGCACTGTTACTCCGCGTCCGTGGCTTATCTTCAAGTGACACCCTCCCCCGGCTAATGCAAAGTGAGTGACGTCTGTGCAGCGCTTTCCTTAAGGCATCCAAGACCAAGCTGTCTAAGTGTTTGCCAGCTGCATTAGAAAGAAAAAAACATAAGGATACACAAGGGAACTATTTATTTGGTTTCACCTATCAGTCCTTTAATGAGAAGAACGATTATTAAAATTAACAATTATTTAACTTACCAAAATTCAACACGCCCCCCCCATATAAAATATCATCTTCAACGGACTACTCTTACGTTCGGTTCAATATTTATGGCAACCTTCGTAGAGGAGAAAGGGCAGATTTTATAATTTATGACTCAAAGGCGCCAACACACGTCTGGCACCTCTTGAGATGCTCTCGCCAAATGATGGTGGCGTAAAGTGGATAAATAAAACAACTCTTCAGTGTATAATGCTAAAGTTAAAATAAGGCAAAACTTTTCTTCTATTCGAACAATCGAACCTAGTTTTAAAGAATAACTCAAAAAAGGAGTTGATTTAGTTACTTAGTTAAATAAGAAATTGGAGTACATGAACAAACTTTTTAAATCCAGTCATTAACAAAATCTGTAAAATGATATATATCTGATATAAGATACGCAATATCTTAAGTGTAAAATTAAATACATTTGATGTAGTGATTTACAATAAACAGGATGTAATGACCTACAGTATAAAATGAAATACATCTGATATATTGATCTATGATATAATGAGTCAATCTGAGGCTTAATGAGTCAATCTGATGATTAATGAGTCAATCTGATGATTAATGAGTCAATCTGATGATTAATGAGTCAATCGGATGATTAATGAGTCTATCGGATGATTAATGAGTCTATCTGATGTTTAATGAGTAAATCTGATGTAATGATTTACAAATTTTAAGCGTAAAAGGAAATGCATCTGACGTAACGATTTACAGTAAATATGATTTAATGGCATACAGTATAAAATGAAATACATCTGATATATTGATTTATAAATAGATCTGTTGAGTAAATCTGATGCTTAATGAGAAATGTGATTTTTAATGATTAAATTTCATGTTTAATGAGTAAATCTGATGTAATGGCATTTAACTCTTAAGAGTAACATGAAATACATCTGATGTAAAGATCTATGAGTAGATTTGATGATATAAGGAGTAAATCTAATATTTAATGAGTAAATCTGATGTTTAATGAGTAAATCTGATGTAATGGCATTTAAACCTTAAGGGTAACATGAAATACATCTGATGTAAAGATCTATGAGTAGATTTGATGATATAAGGAGTAAATCTAAATGATGTTTAATGAGTAATGGTTTAATGAGTAAATCTGATGTTTAATGAGTAAATCTGATGTAATGGCATTTAAACCTTAAGGGTAACATGAAATACATCTGATGTAAAGATCTATGAGTAGATTTGATGATATAAAATACATCTGATGTAAATCTAATATTTAATGAGTAAATCTGATGTTTAATGAGTAAATCTGATGTAATGGCATTTAAACCTTAAGGGTAACATGAAATACATCTGATGTAAAGATGTATGAGTAGATTTGATGATATAAGGAGTAAATCTGATGTTTAATGAGTAAATCTGATGTTTAATGAGTAAATCTGATGTTTAATGAGTAAATCTGATGTAATGGCATTTAAACCTTAAGGGTAACATGAAATACATCTGATGTAAAGATCTATGAGTAGATTTGATGATATAAGGAGTAAATCTAATATTTAATGAGTAAATCTGATGTTTAATGAGTAAATCTAATATTTAATGAGTAAATCTGATGTTTAATGAGTAAATCTGATGTAATGGCATTTAAACCCTTAAGGCATTTAAACATGAAATACATCTGATGTAAAGATCTATGAGTAGATTTGATGATATAAGGAGTAAATCTAATATTTAATGAGTAAATCTGATGTTTAATGAGTAAATCTGATGTAATGGCATTTAACCCTTAAGGGTAACATGAAATACATCTGATGTAAAGATCTATGAGTAGATTTGATGATATAAGGAGTAAATCTAATATTTAATGAGTAAATCTGATGTTTAATGAGTAAATCTGATGTAATGGCATTTAAACCTTAAGGGTAACATGAAATACATCTGATGTAAAGATCTATGAGTAGATTTGATGATATAAGGAGTAAATCTAATATTTAATGAGTAAATCTGATGTTTAATGAGTAAATCTGATGTAATGGCATTTAAACCTTAAGGGTAACATGAAATACATCTGATGTAAAGATCTATGAGTAGATTTGATGATATAAGGATGTAAATCTAATATTTAATGAGTAAATCTAATATTTAATGAGTAAATCTGATGTTTAATGAGTAAATCTGATGTAATGGCATTTAAACCTTAAGGGTAACATGAAATACATCTGATGTAAAGATCTATGAGTAGATTTGATGATATAAGGAGTAAATCTAATATTTAATGAGTAAATCTGATGTTTAATGAGTAAATCTGATGTTTAATGAGTAAATCTGATGTAATGGCATTTAAACCTTAAGGGTAACATGAAATACATCTGATGTAAAGATCTATGAATAGATTTGATGATATAAGGAGTAAATCTAATATTTAATGAGTAAATCTAATATTTAATGAGTAAATCTGATGTTTAATGAGTAAATCTGATGTAATGGCATTTAAACCTTAAGGGTAACATGAAATACATCTGATGTAAAGATCTTTGAGTAGATTTGATGATATAAGGAGTAAATCTAATATTTAATGAGTAAATCTGATGTTTAATGAGTAAATCTGACGTAATGGCATTTAAACCTTAAGGGTAACATGAAATACATCTGATGTAAAGATCTATGAGTAGATTTGATGATATAAGGAGTAAATCTAATATTTAATGAGTAAATCTGATGTTTAATGAGTAAATCTGATGTAATGGCATTTAACCCTTAAAGGTAACATGAAATACATCTGATGTAAAGATCTATGAATAGATTTGATGATATAAGGAGTAAATCTAATATTTAATGAGTAAATCTGATGTTTAATGAGTAAATCTGATGTAATGGCATTTAAACCTTAAGGGTAACATGAAATACATCTGATGTAAAGATCTTTGAGTAGATTTGATGATATAAGGAGTAAATCTAATATTTAATGAGTAAATCTGATGTTTAATGAGTAAATCTGAAATGATGATACATAAATCTTAGGGTAACGCGAAATAAAACCTGATGTAATGATTTATGAGTAGATCTGGTGATATAATGAGTAAATCTGATGATATAATAAGTAATTCTGGTGTTTAATGAGTAAATATGGTTTGATGATATACAAATCTTAAGCGTAAAATGAAATACATCTGACGTAATGATTTACAATACATCAGATGCAATGATATAAATAAGAGAGCAAATGAACAAAAACGTTCCAGGAATAGCGAATAACAAGTGCGTCGTGTTTCATAAGTAGAATGAGCGCCCTCGTGTGTCTTTGACAAATCGATGAAGATTTGTTGGGGTGTTCCATCCCATTCACTATACTTCCCCGACCTCGCTCCCTCAGTATTCCACGTATTTCAGTCAATTAAAAAAATTCCTTTAATGGAAAAATCTTCAGCTCGTTGGTCTAGATAAAAAAAATCCTATAAAAAAATTTTCTGCTGCAACATTTAAGAAGTACTGGAAGAACGTGATTTTCAAGTCGCCTGAATTTTGGAAAAAGATTGTGGAACAGAATTCCATCAATACTAGTGTGTCCGAAAAAGTAAGATCAATTATTTTTATTTTTCAAAAACTCTTTATTTATTCTTCCAAATTTATTTCATCGCTTTCAAAATCATCCACTCCGGACACAATGCACTTTTGCCAATGTTTTTTTCCAATCCTTCAATGCATGCTAAAAAATCATCGGCGGGGATGGCCTTCTAAGCGCGCGGCGATTCACGTCGAATCTCTTCATTCGACTCAAAACGGTGTCCCCGGAGTGGTCTTTTGAGTTTAGGGAATAGACAGAAGTCGCACGGCGGGAATACGGTGGTTGAGGAACGATATGGGTTTCATTTTGGGCGATATGGGTTTCATTCTGTGTTTTCGGTACCAAACGAGATTTGACGTGATCGAGGCCCAAAATGGAATGGACCATTCCTTTTGAAATTCCAATATCATCAGCGAGGTCTCTAACTGTAAATCGATGGTTTTCAAGCACTAAATCTTTAATTTTTTGGACGTGAGCTTCGTCGGTTGAGGTGGAGGGTCGACCAGAAGGCTCTTCGTCTTCAACGCGTTCTCTGCCTTCTTTGAAGTGTTTTGCGATCTAGGAATGCTCACCAAATGCCTTCTGCAACATTCTACACGTTTCCGCATACAAAATTGAGTGCAATTTCTTTGCTCAGTGAATTCAGACATTTCGGAAATCGCCGGAATCCGTTTTAGCGTCTCAGAAAGCCAAGTGTAACTCAAAGCGCTAATGAATATTTTGACGTCAAATTTCACACAGATGTCAAGGACCGTGCCAGCAATAAATTTGATGTAGTAATATACACTATTCTAAATGTATAATGAAATACATCTGAGGATGAAATGATGTAAAGATATGCAATGAATCTGATGTCATCCTATACAATATCTAAACTGTAAAATGAAATGCATCTGACGGAAGGAACTGATACATTGTGTGAACATTTCATTCGCACAAGTCACATCTGAACAGGACAGTGAATCTTTCAGGTGTGTCAGACGAGTCTAGGAGAATTATGGGAAAGACCAACAAACGAAGAAAACCCTGTCAGATCTCATTAGCGATTCCGCCCGACGACAAGCGCAGTTGAAAAGACCATTTTCACGGATGTCGGCTCTTCAACAACAGCGCACGTGTTGACGACGGGGACCACACCACCCCCGCCCCTTCCTCTGTTCTTTTCCTTCCTCAAAAGGAACTGAACAATGCGGAGGCGGAGGGGGGGAGGGGTGTCTGCTCATTACCTGGAATCGCCATGGAGACCAGTTGTGCATCCTCTTTTTCGAGTGTGCAAGGCGGGGATGGGGGCGGGGTGTTTTAATGGAGTTGTTTATGCAATTCCCTCGTACCCCCGGGAAAATAGGCCCATAAAGCGATAGAAAGTGGACGCAATGTTCCCTTTTATTGACCGTATATGCAAATAATGAACGGTGAATTTTTTTCTGATGATAAAAGAGAAGAAATTTTAATGTAGGCTTCGTCTATTTGATGTGAGGTTAGGATCCAATGATAAAAAAATTTGATGGGTAAATGGTGTTGAATTCTAAAATACGATGACTCCAAAATATAGTGTTCGTAAGCAGTTTTAACAAGTGATGCATCTTTTTATAATTCCATTTAAAATTACAAAAAAAATACGACCTACGTGTTAGTTTTTTTTTTTAATATGTACTCCATTGATGGGTGATCGTTCAACTCTATTCAAAGAAATTATAGAATATCCAAAGCACTGAACAGTCTAAAATTATTTACACTATCAGAGATAAGGAGACTCGATGACGACTATTTGATAGACGTCACGGATTTACAGTAATTCTGCTCTAATGTTATACAAATCTTAAGCGTAAAATGAAATACATCTGGCTTAATGATATACCGTAAATATGTAAAGATAAACAATATCTTATAGTAAAAAATACATTTGACGTAATGATTTACAATAAGTCAGATATAATGATTTAGATAAGACAGCAATTGAACCAAAACGTCCAGAAATAGCGAATAACAAGGGCATCGTGTTTCGTCAGGAGAATGTGTGTTCTCGTGTGTCTTTGACAAACCAATGGAGCTCGATTGGAATGTTCTATCCCATCCACTATACTTAACAGACCTCGTTCCCTCATATGTCCACCTATTTCAATCATTAAAAAATTCCTTTAATGGAAAAATCTTCAACTCGTTGGTGGTGATAAAAAAAATCACGTAGAAAAGTTTTCTGCTGAAACACCAGAGAGGTACTGGAAGGAAATGATTTTCAAATTCCCTAAGAGATGGAAAAAGGTTGTGGAACAGAACTCCACCCGTATAATTAAATGAATTTACATCAAAAATTAAATGCCGTGCATTTTAATATTCCTTTAAGATCTGTACGAATTTTGTGGATATACTAATACAATAAAACTGATGCAACAATATACACTATTCTAAATGTGTAATGAAATACATCTGATGTAAAGATATACAATACATCTGATATAATGATATACAATAAATTTGATTTAATAATATATCCTAAATGTGTAATGAAATGCATCTGATGTAATGGCATACAATAAATCTGATGTCACCTATACAATGTCCTAACTGTAAAACGAAATGCATATGACGGAAAGAACTGACACATTGTTTGAGCATTTCATTCACAAAAGCCACATCTGAACAGGACAATGAATCTTTCAAAAACGTCAGACGAGTCTGGGAGAATTATGTGAAAAACAACAAACGAAGAGACAACAACTGTCAGATCTCATTAGCGATTCGCCCTGCGCAATTGAAAAGACCATGTTCACGGATGTTGGCTCTTCAACAACAGCAGCGCACGTGTTGAGGACGGGGACCACCCCACCCTACCCCCCTCTGTCTGTTCTTTTCCTTCCTCAAAAGGAACGGAAGAATGCGGAGGCGGAGAAGGGGGGAGGGGAGCGTCTGCTTATTACCTGGAATTGCCATGGAGACCAATTGCGAATCTCCTTTTTCTAATGTACGTGGAGTGGGCAGGGGGTGTTTTAATGGAATTGTAGATGCAATTCTTTTGCACCCCGGGAAAATGGGCCCATAAAGCGATAGAAATTGGACTTTATGCCTCCTTTTATTGAGCGCATATGCAAATGATGAACGGTGAAGTTAGGCTTCATTGATTAAAAAATGTGATTGGAAAATGGTGTTTGATTCTAAAATAGGATGATTCCAAAATATAGGGGGCATAAATGGGTTTAACAAGTGATGCATCCCTTTATAATTCCATTTAAAAAAACATTTATCGAAATACGACCTAAGCGTTACTGCCTTTGTTTAATATGTGTTCTATTGATTGGCGATCGTTCAACACTATTCAAAGCCATTTTAGAGTATAGAAAGCAATGAGCAATGTAAAATTATTTAAAATATCAGAAATTAGAAGACTCGACGGCGACTATTTCATAAGCGTCTCTCATGGATATTTAGGCTACTTGATGTAAATGTGTAAAAATCGATTACACGAAAATGAACAGTTGAAAACAAGGATATGATGATGTCAAAAATTAAAGCTATTCCGATATCCAAAAGAGAAATAGAAATCAAAAAAGCAGAAACTTGACAGTTATTTTCTCTGCAGACCACCTATAATGAGTTTAGGCATAAAAGATCTGATTTGCTTAGGTCAGCTGTTTGAGAAACTTGAGCTTTTAAGTAGAACATGAGGCCTGCCAATGAATCCTAAAAAAGAAAACAAAATATCAAAAGATATTTACATTTTTTTTTCTAACATAAAATGCTATTATCATATAAAATTTCAAGAAATATTTTTGCAATGAGTTATTTAAATATTATTTTGAAATGATATGAAATAAAATATTGTGTTTGGTTCGAATGATGTAAAATAATGCTTTATAACATTTTGAATATCAATGTATAAATATTGAAATCTGTTTTAGTATGACGTATATATATATCACCCAGAAGTAAGTTTAAGTGTAATCTTTCTATTTGTTATTTATATTTTATTTTTTGAAGGACAATATTTTAAATATAATGTATAATGAAATACATCTGATGTAAACATATACAATAAATCTGATGTAATATTATACACTATTCTAACTGTATAATGAAATACACCTGATGTAAGGATATACAATAAATGTGATGTCGTAATATGCAATAAATCTGATGTAATAATATACATTATTCTACATGTAGTATGAAATACATCTGACGTAATGATATACAATATATCTGGCATAATGATATGCAACGAATCAACGATATATGCAATAATATGCACTATTCTAAATATATAATGAAATACATCTGATGTAAAGATATACATTAAATCTGATGAAATGATATATAAATCTTAAGTGTAAAAGGAAATACATATGATGTAATGATTTACAATAAATATGATGTAATGATATTACATATAAATATAAAATGAAATACGCTTGCCTTAAGGATATACCGCAAATCTGATGTAATGATATGCATTAAAGATATACAATTAATCTGATGCAGTGATAGATTCTAAATGAATAATGAAATATATACTACATCTGATGTAAGGATATACAATAAATCTGATGTCATCCTATACAATATCCTAACTGTAAAATGAAATGCATCTGACGGGAGAGAACACCTGTCGAATCTCATTAGCGATTCCGCCCGACGACAAGCGCCATTGAAAAGACCATGTTCACGGATGTTGGCTCTTCAACAGCCGCGACAAGCGTAATTGAAGACCCGGGGACCACAACCCACACACCCCGCCCCCTCCTCTGTTCTTTTCCTTCCTCAAAAGGAACAGAACAATGCGGATTCCGCGGAGAAGGGGGGGGATGTGTCTGCTCATTACCTGGAATCGCCATGGAGACCAGTTGCGCATCCTCTTTTTCGAGTGTGCAGGCGAGGGTGGGTGGGGGGGTTTTAATGGAGTTGTTTATGCAATTCCTTTGCACCCCGGGAAAATGGGCCCATAAAGTGATAGAAGATGGACTTAATGCCCACTTTTATTGAGCGTCTATGCAAATTATGAACGGTGTAGGTCTCGTCTACTTATTTGATTTGATGGTTAGGCTCTATTGATAAGAAATACGATGGGAGAATTCTATATGTCGTTAAGAAGCTAATGACTCCAAAATATAGGAAAATAAATAATAATAATAAATAAATAAATCGCATTGACGGCACTCTGAACAGGGCACGTTACATTTCTGGTGTGTTACGACCCATGGCTCTACCCTTTATTCGAGCCCTGCAAAACCCTACGTTTCAGCAGGATAATTCACGACCGCAATGTTGCCGGTATTGTACGGACCTTCCTTGATACGGAAAATTTTCGGCTGTTGTCCTGGCCTGCACGTTCGCTAGATCTCTCTTCAATAGAAACGTCTGGTCCATGGTAGTTGAACAACTGGCTCGTCACCATAAACCAGCCACTACAGTTGAAGCCGCATGGGTATCTGTACCTGTACATGACATCCAATTTCTGTTTGACTTTTCTGATGATAAAAGAGAAGACATTTCAATGTAGGCCTCATCTACTTGATTGGATGGTTAGGCTCCATTGATAAAAAAATGGGATGGGAAAAGGCTGTTGGATTCTAAATTAGGATGATTCCAAAATACAGTGTTCCATAAATGGTTTTAACAAGTGATGCACCACTTTATAATTCCATTTAAAAATACGACCTAAGCCAGGGATAGCTTACCTGCGGCCCGTCTTGAATATTTTTCCTGCCCGTGAGATCTACCACACTTTTAATCATCATCATTGGCGCAACAGATCCATCGTGGACCAAGGCCGTCTCCTTAATGGCAGATTTCGAAACATGAGATGTCTTCTTTTTACGGGGTAGGATTGCCAGCCCTACTCCCAACGCTCTACAGATAGGGGATAGACTGGGACCTAGAGATTAAGGGGCAATCCGAACCCCTACAAACATCCATAGCACCACCGGGACTCGAACCAGAAACCTGCGGTACCGAGCGCCAGACACTCAGCCATTCAGGCGCAATCGCACTTTTACAAAATATATTTATTTTATAATGGACAAAGTAGCGAAAACCAATGTATTAAAAAAATACATTATGTTTGCATCCATAACTTCAAAAATCAACTGTCGAAATGATGAGAAAAAATTAACTTTGATTTTTAAATATTATTCTTGCGAATATAGGACGGATATGGCCTGTTATATTTATTCTTTTACAGATATGAGCTCGCAGAATAATTAAATTATGCTATGCGAACTCATACGTTTATGAAACTATAAACATCACCAATTTTGAGCGTAATCTTTGTCTTTGTTCTTTTTTATTTATATAAATAAAAATAATTCTAATAATTAAAAAAAAATTGCAAAAAAAATTAATTAATTAAATAAGATACAAAAAAAAATTTTACAAAAAAAAAAAAAAAAAAATAATAATAATAATAATAAAATAAAGAAATAATAAATAAAGAAATAAATAGAAAATAATAATAATAATAAAAAAAATAAAATAAAAACAAATTAAAAAAATATATCCAAAATAATTTGCAAAAATAAAAAAATAAAAAATAATATTAAAATAAAATAAAAAATGTAAAAAAAAAAAAAAAAAAAAAAAAAATACAAAAATTTACAAAAAAAATTGCAAATAAATAAATAAATAATAATAAAATAAATAAATAAAAAAAAATCTACATAAAAAATTACAGAAAAATTTACAGAAAAAAAAATGATAAAATATACAAAAAAATTCGCACAAAAAACCCCACATAAATATGCCAAACAAACGCACGTTTAAATGCATAACACGTATCTATTTCGTGCTATAGCGCTAAATAATACATTTAAATGAATTGTTCACGATCTTTCATAAAGTTCACCGGTTCCACGTGATCCCATCTCCACAGGCAAAGGGCATTTTTCCTGGAACGGATCGCTTAACTCAATCTATAAAAAGAAAAGAACGAATGAGCGACGGGACTCGTTCCGGATAAGTGCGGCATAAAACACGAGAAGGGTGAGATAACCCGCCTTCGTTTCGAGTGGACACTGCAGTAAAAAGGACAGTATCCTTCAGTCCCCCACTCTAGAAGAAGTGACTTCTGTCCATAACAACTCACTTCGGATCGATAGATTATTTACAGCGCCATCCAAGTGGGGAGATATCCAGTGACATGGAGATCTCACTCCTCTTTATCTCCAAGGGTCTAAAAGCATCCCACCCTCAAGAGTTTCATCCACCCCCCGAAGCATTCTATTTCCTTTTTGGAAAAAATTGGAGTGCCTACTAGAGTCTTTCTTCTAACTCAAGAGTGGCCAACCCACGGCCCGCCTTGAATATTTTTCTGGCCCCTGAGATGTATCACACTTTTACAAAATATACTTATTTCAGAATGGCCAAAGGAGTGAGAACCAATGTATTGCAAAAAATTGGTTTTAGGACAATATCCTTGCGAAAATATGACAGATATTGCCTGTTTCATTGATGAGTTCATAGAATAGTTAAATTATATTCTGCGAACTCATGATGCTGGCGCATCTTGGAACATCTTTGGTTCTGTGTTTCACTTTAAGTGACCTCCTAACCATCCCTAGATAAGCACAGTTGATTGTTGATAGCAGACCATACCAGACTCTTAGTTGAAATAGCGCTTTTGGTTCAACTGACCCTGCGAAACGTTTTTTCGAAAATGAAATGGACGCTAACGGACGCATAACGGGCGCTAACCTGCAACACTCATTATGATGTGCCAATACCCAAATGGTGATCGATTCGCAAAAGCTAAGTGAAAGAGTGGAGAAACACATAGCTCACTAGTCAAATAAATATATTTTAATAATTTCGTTTATGTTTATATATTTTTTATATTTCATTTTGAGTGTTCTATATTTCTTTACAATGTCCGTTGAGTATCATTATTATTATAATATCTATGTTTACATGTATGAATAATAATAAACACAACAATAATAACTCGTTATGTTTTCAATTTTTCACCTCCAAAATGATGTCTATAGTGGGTCAAAATCTAATAGGCGATATGTAATTTTATAGGCGATCCGCGGAGTTAGGATGCATCTCCAAAGTGAACCGCAAGATATTTTGGGTTGGTCACCTATGTTGTAACTTTTGATAAGGATTTGGATCAAATGATTTTATTTGCCGTGGAAGAAAGTTGGACATAACTGCTGACAAAAAGATGCTGATGCTAAAGCATAGGACAACTGCTGACTCTGCTCTTGGTGGCCATACAGAACGGCGACCAGTTAAGGATGGATTGTTATTTAACCAACTTAAAATGGCACATTTTCTGGTTTATTTCTTCTGAGGCTTGCATTATTAGTGGGCAAATCGAGCAAATTCAAAGAGGTTTTTCCATAGGGGCCCCATGATCCAGAGTAACATAGAGTAGAGTTACGTGAATGAGACCACATGTTAATGTCACTAACAACTATCGTTTTCAGTTCAGAGAGTGGCTAGACAGACTGGAAGAGTGCTGGAATGAATTTATGGGGATACTGAGCCATGTCCAAGTCAAGATCGTTCAAGTTCAAGATCAACATACATACATACACATGCTAAATCAGTCAACAATTGCTTCGAAAATGTAAAATCAGTCAACACTTGTTAGGAAAATGTAAAATCCGTCAACACTTGCTTGGAAAATGTAAAATCAGTCAACACTTGTTAGGAAAATGTAAAATCAGTCAACACTTGCTTGGAAAATATAAAATCAGTCAACACTTGCTTGGAAAATGCCGTTGAAGTATTCTGGATGCCAGTAAAGGAAAGTCTTTCCCGTGTTTGTGTACGTATCTGCATGTTCATGTTTATGAATATGCTTGGATAAAAATTTGAGCATGCCTATGAGTATAAAAAAGTACATGAGAGTGTGTTTGTATGCGCGTCTGACTAAATGTGTGCAGGTGTATCAGTATGTATATGTGTATGTTAGTGCGGACATATAGACGTATACACACACATGCACATACGTGTACAAACATATAAATGCAAATTCATACACATGCACAAAAAACAAGTATACATGCACACACATATGCATATGAAACACTCACATGCATACACACACATGCACATACGTGTACAAATATGCAAATGCACATTCATACACATGCACAAAAAACATGTATACATGCACGCGAACATACATAAGCATATGCACATAAAAATATATGCACATGTATATATGTGCACACACATACATATGCATATGAACACATAGAATCTAACTTCACACATACGCTTCACACGTACGCTTGCACATAAACACATATATTCATATGAACATGTACATGTACTTACCCACATACACATGCATAGACACTTTAGACATGCACAGAGACTCCCACGCCTAGGCACATATTCTTACAAACTATTTACGCACTCACATACATACATACATATAAACTTACATATAAACTTACATAAATACGCGTTCAAATATATACACACATACATGCATACACACGCACACATTCCCAGGAATATTTCCATGCATATACATACACGCATGAAATAAATACATATACAGACGTATATATGTACGCACATATGGACACACATGCACACGAACAAAGATACATACATGCTCTCGCTATCAATAAAAGGTTTTTCAAAAGAAATGGTTCATATTTTTTAGATATAAATAAATGTAAATTTAGTTTTTGCTAAATGTTTGGCATGTGTATTCCATTAATATACTTTTCTGTAAATATTTTCCCCCTCTCCAAAATGATTAAAAAACAAAATATTTATTTTTATGAACTTTTTTATTATATTACATACAAAATGATAAGAGTTATAAATAAAGTTACATTTCTTGTATCTATTTTCCTTTAGAACTCGAGAAGAAGAATTTCTTTGAATTTTCAGAACGTGTTGACATTTTGGAAATAAATGCGCGCTGGGGAAAAGGAGCCATGAGGCGATACATCGCCAACTCTAGTACGAAACGGAAGTGAGATGTTTGGGCCAACTTTCTGGTCTTTTAGAATAGCGGGACGCGCTCTATTTTATTACTACTCTTTATGGTAACAATAACAGGGTGTAGCAACAGATTCAGAATTTTTAAAATTATATAATAAAAATAATTCGATTTTTTTTTACGAAAATCATAATTTGAACATTACCTTATTATGTTTCCGTAATTGTATTTGCTTGGCATTTTCAATTACTGCGACGATGACGGAGAACCTTGGTTGCCTAGCAACCTCTATCTCCTACTTGAGAAATTTTTGAAGCTTTTAGCCCATTGATTAGATAGAAAGGGAGTAAGATATATATATATATTATTAATTTATTTTAAAAATAACTTACTAATTATTTTTATTTTTTTAATTAATAAAAAAATTAAGCATACATAAATTTTTAATTCGAATATTTTTATAATTTTTAAGAAGGTAATAAAAAACAAGTAACATAAAAAAGAAAATTTTAAAGTCAATTCCTACTTTTTTTCCCCTCTATTGCAGAAAGTCCTTTATAAATAATTTTCATTTATTTTTTTAAGTTTATCTGGCGCCATCTATTGGTAGATATATGAAACTTAAATCTAAAAAAAAACTAAAATGAATGAATTCAATTTAATGAATGAATTAATATTTGAAAAAATTGTATTAACTTCAAGTGTCATCCACTACAAGTTCAAAAAAAATTTATTTGAACTCGAGTGGATGAATAAAAAGTATGTTATGAACGATTGAAAATGTGAACAAGATATATATAGGGAGAGTGTGAGTTAATAGAAGGAATTGAAAAAATAAACTTTAGAAACAAGAACGATTGGAGGAGAAATTGTTACTCAGCGCAGAAACTGCATGGAAATTCGTAAAGGAGGATATCGAAACGTTAATGAATACTATTCAGAACAGCGCGATGACTTTTGCGATTTTTGAAATTAGAAATGCCGTTATCTTAGTTGCTTAGATAATTCAAAACAGAAAATATTAATGTTTAGAATGAAGTTATAAAAATTTTGTAAATAAATGTTTTAAAACTTTAGAGGGAAAGAGCATGTCTGATATCCGCATTTCGGAAAAACCAGGGCGAATGTGTAATCATACGTAGGATTTTATTTTCAATTACTTGACGCATCTTTAAAACATGTTCTCTTTTAAAAGACGCTGCGCGAAATTCTTTGTTTTGGTATTTCGGAAAACATAACACACTTTTTCAATTCCTTCTGTTAGTTCACACTCTCCCTATATACAATGGATAAACAAAGTTTTGACAATTGCCTATAAATGATCATATTCGCTAACAAAGTATGTTTACAAATTTTATTTTAACATAGCGATTACAGAAGGAGAAAAGACAAACAAATATAACGAAATTTTCATTTAAATATTTTTTTTAGTCAAAATCTACGAGAAAATCCAAAATTTACATGATAAAAAAAGTATTGGCAAAATTATGAAATTGACAAAATTATGAGTGAAAACAAAATCAGTATATGTTTAGTACTTTGTATGCATACCTTCTGCATCTATAACAGCTTGTAATCTATTTCTCATAGAGGAAACTAAGGTCTTTGTTGTACTGTTGGGAATTTTGTGCCACTCTTGCAAGAGTAAACGTTTGAGGTCGTATTTACTTGAAATTTTATGTTTCTTGATTTCTAGATCCAGCAGGTGCCATAAATTTTCAATTGGATTGATGTCAGGCGATTGAGGTGGGGTTTTTAATTTGCGAGGAGCATTGTAGAGTAGCCATTCACGGGTGAGATTCGCTGTATGCTTGGGGTCATTGTCTTGTTGAAAAACGAATGATGTTCCCAAGCCAAGATTTTGTGCACTGATTTTTAAGTTATGGCGCATAATGTCAATGTATGTACGTGCTGTCATAATACCATCAATAAAATGCAGGTTGCCAATTCCATTAGCTGCCATACAGCCCCAAACTAAGACGCTGCCTCCACCATGTTTTACAGTAGCAGTTAAATGTTGCTTTTCCAATTCAGTGTTTGGCCTTCTCCACACATATCGTCGTCCATCACTGCCGAAAATGTTAAACTTTGATTCGTCGGAAAAAATAACTGTGTTCCAAAACTCTTCAGATAAATCAACGTGGGATTTTGCAAAATCTAACCTCTTTCTCCTATTTATTTCCGAGATGAATGGTTTCTTTCTACTAGTTTTCTACTAGTTTTTCTTTTCAGTTACTAGCTGCCCTTCCACAATAACTTCTCTCGTGTAAAACATTCCGTACAGTCTGTACGCTGAAAGTCTTTTGCGAAGTAAAAGCAACATCTCTAGCTATCTGAGGTGCACTTATTTTAGGGTTTTTCTTAACCTTGTTAATAATGACACGTTCTTCTCTTGTAGAAAATATTCGAGGTCGTCCACTTCTAGTCTTATTTTCCATTGATTCTGTTTCCTTGAACTTTTTTACAACACTTCTGACAGTAAATAAACTTATATTGAGCTGCACTCCTATAGCACGATAAGTTAAACCTTCATTTCTGAGCCTAATAATCGTGTTTTTAACACTAACGTCCAACTCCTTCGATTTAGAAGTTATTTTGCTGCAATAATCGCAAAATAATGCATAGACACTTTTGGAGTAGTTTTGCAGACTTTATACCGGTAGAGTTTCTTATCAGTCGAAACACGTGACTTCAATGTAACAAAATTTGCATAGCAGTTAAAACTTTGCCAATACTTTTTTGACATGCAAATTTTCTTTTTTGAAAGAAAAAATCGTAGAAAATGCAAATTAAAATAAAATTTTTACTATTTTTATATATCTAAGATGTCTTGTATTTAATTACGACAGCTAAAATTGCATAACATTTTATTTATTTGTCAATATGAATAAATTAAGGCAATTGCCAATACTTTTTTTACCCACTGTATATCTTGTTCCAATTTTCAATCGTTCACGAAACACTTTTGATTCATCCACTCAGGTTCAAATACATATTTTTTTAACTTGTAGTGGATGACACTGGATGTGAATACAGTTTTTTTTTCAAATATTCATTCAGTCATTAAATTTAATTAATTAAGTTTTTTTTAGATTTAAGTTGCATATATCTACCAATAGAGGGCGCCCGATAAACTTAAAAAAACGAACGAAAATTATTTATAAAGGACTTTCTGCAATAGAGTGAAAAAAAAGTAGGAATTGACTTAAATTTTTTTTTTTTTTTTTTTTTTTTTTACTTTACTTGTTTATAATTAATTATATTTGCAAAACAAAATTGTAATACTATATTTAAAATTTATATTATAGATTATTATTTTATTTATTATTATATTATTAATGTTATTTTATTATATATTATTTTTATTTATTTAATATTATATATTATTATTATTCGACTAATTTATTAATAATAAATATTATTAAATATTTTTAAATATAATATTGAGTGATTATCTAATTGTTCTGTACTACATAAATCATCGTAATGTAATAAAATCTTATTGAAGCTGGTAAATCAGACTGTCTGAAAAAGTTGCAAACGCAAACCTGTAATATAATCGCCTTTCAAAATTATTTATGAAATGATAATGTCTGATTGTTTCGTAGGTAATTGGAACCAACAGACAAATAATTTCATAACAGAAATTTTTAGTGATTTCCAAACATCCGCCTGTTTATTTATCTGCTTATTGTTATCACATTTATATTTGTAGTACAATTTTCTTGGTGTACTTTTTATAAAAGAGAATAATCAAATACTGAATTTTTAGAAATTAGATTTTATTCTATTCTAGAAAAGGGGTGGCAAACCCGAATGATCTTGGAGGCCACTTTGTAAATACATCCTAATTCTGCTTACCGCATATAAAATTATATATCCCCCTATTAGATTTACACCCACTACGGACATTTTTTGGGAGTGAAAAACGGAAACAGAATGATTTATTATTTTTGTGTTTACTATTATTCTTACATGTGAACATAGATAATATAATAATAATGATACACATTGTAAAGAAATATAGAACACTCCAAATGAAATACAAAAAATATATATATAAATGAAATTTAAAAAAAATGAAATGATTAAAAAATATTTATTTTACTAGTGAGATATGTGTTTCTCCACTCGTTCACTTAGCTTTTCCAAATCGATATCAATGTGGGTATTTGCACAATGGGTGTTGCAGGTTAGCATCCGTTATGTTTAAATGTGTTAGATTAATTTCATTTTAAAACCATGTCCATTTATGGACTTTATACTTTGGAGTGGGGCCTGATGGCCGAGTCGCTAGCGCTCTGGCGCTCGGTATCACAGGTTTGGAGTTCGAATCCCGGTGGTGACATGGATGTTTGTAGTGGTTCGCAATCCACTTTAAGAGATAGGTCCCGGTCTCATATAACCGTATAGCGCCGCAGAACCCAATCAGACTTCTTCCCACCCACATCATTTTCAAACTGTAAAGGGGCAACTCTGCTCTAGGCACACTGATGTGGTGGTATAGTAATAGTAGTATATTTTGGAGTCATCCTATTTTAGAATCCAACACCATTTTCCCAACCCATTTTTTATCATTAGAGCCTAACCATGCAATCAAGTAGACGAGGCCTACATTGAAATTTCTTCTCCTTTATCATCAGGAAAAAAAATTCACCATTCATTATTTGCATGTGCGCTTAATAAAAGGGGGCATTGCGTCCACTTTCTATCGCTTTATGACCCCATTCTCCCGGGGTGCAAAGGAATTGCATAAACAACTCCATTAAAACCCCAACCACTCCGCCTTGCACACTCGAAAAGAGGGATTCACGCGGTGGTCTCCATGGCGATTACAGATAATAAGCAGACGCCCCCCTCCGCCTCCGAATTGTTCTGTTCCTGTTAAGGAAGGAAAAGATCAGAATAGAGGGGGAGGGTGTGGTCCCCGTCCTCAACACGTGCGCTGCTGTTGAAGAGCCGACATCCGTGAACATGGTCTTTTCAATTGCGCTTGTCGTCGGGCGGAATGGCTAATGAGATTCGACAGGTGTTTCTCCCGTTTATTGCTTTCCACATAATTCTCCCAGACTTGTCTGACGTTTTTGAAAGATTCATTGTCCTGTTCAGATGTCGCTTTTGCGAATGAAACGCTCAAACAATGTATCCGTTCCTTCCGTCAGATGCATTTCATTTTACAGTTTAGATATTGTATTGGATGACATCAGATTTATTGTATATCATTACGCCAGATGCATTTCATTATACATTTAGAATAGTTTATATCATTACATCAGATTTACTGTATATCTTTACGTCAGATGTATATCATTATGCATTTAGAATAGTATATGCTACTACATCAGATTTACTGTAGATTATTATATCAGATGTATTTAATTATACATTTGGAATCTATAATTGCTTCAGATGTATTGTATATCATTACTTCAGATTCATTGCATATCATTACGTCGGATATATTGTATATCTTTACATCAGATGTATTGTATATCAACACATCAGATTCGTTCCATATCATTACGTCAGATAATATTGTATATCATTACATTAGATGTATTGCATGTATCGTTACATCTCAGGTATTTCGTTACGCATTTAGAATAGTGTATATTATTACGTCTGATTTATCGTATTTTTTACATCAGGTGTATATTATTATACATTTAGAAAATATTATTACATCATTGCTTATCATTACGTCAGATTTATTGTACGCAGATTACATTATTCTAAATGATAATGAAATACATCTCCTTTACATCACATGTATTTCATTATTCATTAGAATTAGAATTATCATATTTTTACATCAGATTTATTGTATATCTTTATATCATATGTATTTGGTGATCTATATTACCACCCCTAATTTAGATCATAATTTGATTAATGTATCTTTAAATAGAATTATAAAGTGGTGCATCACTTGTTAAAACCGCTTAAGGGGCATTATATTTTGAAGTCATCCTATTTTAGAATCAAGCGCCATTTTCCTATCACATTTCTATCAACCTCAAATCATGTAGACGAGACCTACGTTACAATTTCTTCTCTTTTATCACCAGAAGAAATTCACCGTTCATTATTTGCATACGCGCTCAATAAAAAGAGGCATTACGTCCACTCTCTATCGCTTTATGGGCCCATTTTCCCGGGGTGCGAGAGAATTGCATAAACAACTCCATTAAAACACCCCCACCCCCGCCTGCACACTCGAAAAAGGGGATGCGCAACTGGTCTCCATGGCAATTCCAGGTGATGAGCAGATGTCCCCCCCTCCGTCCCACATTGTTCTGTTCCTTTTGTGGAAGGAAAAGAACAGAGACAGAGAGAGAGAAAGAGAGAGAGAGAGAGGGGGGCGGTGGTGGGGGTGGTCCCCGTCCTCAACACGTGCGCGGCTGTTGAAGAGCCAACATCCGTGAACATGGTCTTTTCAACTGTGCTTGTCGTCGGGCGGAATTGCTAATGAGATCTGACAGGTGTTCTCTTCGTCTGTTGCTTTTCACATAATTCTCCCAGACTTGTCTGACTCTTCTGAAAGATTCATTGTCATGTTCAGACATCGCTTTATCAAATGAAATGTTCAAACAATGTATCAATTCCTTCCGACAGATGCATTTCATTTTACAGTTAAGATACTATATTGTATAGGATGCATTAGATTTATTGTATGTCATTAGGCCAGATGTACACTACTGGCCATTAAAATTGCTACACTAAAAAGGCGACATGCGAACGATTTCTTTAATTATTATTCTTCATCAATGTTATCACCGAAATTTCTGTGGAATAAATTCTTGAAACCATATCTCCATTTTGTCCTTGCTTTACGTAAAAAAATATAACTTAATATTTTTTTTCCTAAGTTAAATAAACATCTCGGAAAAATTAAACTAATCAAATTAAATAATTAAACTAAATTAATTAGACAAAACTAATTAATCATTTGATGTTCTTAAGCTCAAACAAAATCATGCGGCCAGATGGCCAAATGGCTAGTGCTGTGGCTGTTGGTACCACAGGCTTCAGGTCCGGATCCTGGCGGTGACATGGATGTTTGTAAGGGGTTCGCGATCCACATTAAACTGTAGGTTCCGGTCTAGTTAGCCTAAAGTGTACACAAAATGAACGTAGAGCGACAAATTAACCAAAATTATAACAAATTATACACAACTTTCCATAATAGCTACACTAAGAAGGCTACATGCTACAGATCTCGAATTAAAACGCCAGGAAGAAGGTGCTGTGATATGCAAATGATTGGCTTTTCAGCGCATTCAGAAGAAGCAGGCGCTGGTAGCGACACCTACAATGGGTTTAAATAAGAAATTGTTCTGCCGGTTTCTCATACACAAATTGCATTTGAACTTTGTTGCCTGGTGAAAAGTTGTTGTGATGCTTCGTGTAAGAAGCAGAAGTGCATACCAGCACCTTTCTGACTTTAATAAAGGTCGAATTGTACCGGGATTGCGGTTTATCGTATTGCAGTATTGCAGCTCGCGTTGGTCGAGATCCAATGACTGTTAGCAGAATATGGAATCGATGGGTTCAGGACGGTAATACGGAACGCCGTGCTGGATCTCAACGGGTCCCTATCACTAGCAGCGGAGATGCCAGCTGCATTGCAAAACTTATATTAAATAAAATTAACTTACAATCATAAACAAAAAGAAGAAAAAAAAAATATTTAGAAATTAAATTAAAATTTTGCGCGGACGTTTTAAATCATCATTGGGAACATAAGAATCCATCTCCTGGATTGCAGTATTTTCATGATTAACAAGAGTGTCAAAAAATTTAATGGAGATGTGTTTAAGAAAATCTGTTAAAGAAGAAATGTGAATAACTTTATAGATGTCAGAATTGCGCATGGACCCTTTAGCAGAGGTCATTTGACGGATTGTGATATTTCATAAAGTTTCAAGCGCTTTTAAGTTAGCTTTAGCTGCATAGGACCAGACCGGGCAAGCGTACGTGAGAATTGGGCGAAGTATAGAAGAATTTTCTTATACTGGTCATGGTAGAATTTATATTTGTAAGTGGGCAGGGTTTTTTGAAGGTTAGTATTTAGTTCGTGAAAATTCCCAACGAAAAAGAAAAAAATTTTTTTTTTTGCTTATCTCATATGTGTAGTAGATTATTCGTTTTTTATAAGTTGCGGATGTTTTTTTTTCAAAGCAGTGCAAATATTTGTTTTTGTTCTTTTATTTTATCTTCCTCGTATGTTTGTTTTCGTTTGACAGGTGTTACTATTTCGTACTGGGCCGGATTGGGGGACACAATTTCAACACGCAGCTGTAAATATACAGTGTAACTAAGATTGGAACCAGAGAAAAAAGAAACGCTATAATTGTTTTTAGTGTAAAGAAATAACCCACGTGTTTGTACCAAATAATGTTTTTCTTTAAAAAGATAAAAAATTGCGAGAGATATCTTTCGGTGATTCATTGTTTTATTTTTGTTAGAAATAAATAATGGTATCTTTTCGCATTCGTTAAATGAATAGAGAACAGATGATTCTTTTATGCCAATCCCCAGTATAAATGGGGATTGGCATAAAAGAATCATCTGTACTCTATTAATTTAATGAATATGGGTATAATATGGGAATAATATGGGAATTTTCAATTTGGAAGCCTAACATGAAATTCACCGACTATTACATAGTTAAGTTTTATTAAGTACGTTTTTAATAAAAAAATGCTCGATTAAAAATTTCATTTCATTTTCAATTGCTTATGGCCTGTTATGACAATAGACTATGACCTATGACATATGGTAGGTATATCACATATGATAACTTATGACATATGACTTATCATACACTCAAGAGCCAAAACATTAGGAGCACCTGTCAATAACGAGTTGGCCCACCTTTGGCGCGCAACACAGCTTCAACCCGCCTTGGCTTGGATTAATACCACCACTTAATACCAGTTAAATACCACTTCCACCTGATCACGTGCCTTCCACGTCATCCAGGCGAGTTCATTGAAAAATGTAGGGGTGGCCATAATGTTTTGGGTCTCGAGTGTAATTCAATAGTACTGAATGCTGGCTTTCGTATTAAAAAACATAAATTTCGATTCCGATGATAGTCAACTCGATTGGAAAATGAGAAATCTAAGTTAGTGAGTTTTACATCAACATTTCTGATGCATGATTGGAAAAAAAAAGACACGTGAATCGACACTTACTCGGAAGACACAACATCTTTCAAGGAAAAAGACGAAATGATCTTTCGAGCGAAAGCTAGCATATTATGATAAACTAACACTCTGGTACTACAGTCCATGGTGGGCCAAGGTTGTCTGCCTACTTGCAGATTTCTAGAGACAGAGATCTAGAAAAAGTCCAAGAACCCATGTGTGTCTTATGGAAGTAGGGAAAGGGGGGGGAGGCACGGAGCCAGCTTTTGTTGGGATGGAGCATTCGTAGGTAGAAATCTGACTTGTCTCCGTGACGTTGGTTTTTTACGGGGTAAGATTGTCAGTCCTACATCCAAAGCCCAACAGTCATAGTAGAAAAACACCAACGACTTAAAGTGGATTCCGAACCACTACAAATATCCATGGCACCGCCTGGATTCGAATCCGAAACCTGTGGCACCGAACTCTAGTCACTTGGCCATCAGGCCCCAATGTGGATTAATATGGATTTCAAAATGGGCAATTTCTTTGTGAAAAACATAACAGGATAGAAAAAAATGGATTTCATTTCTGGAATCAGCGTTTCAAATAATATAATTACTACCTGGAATAGAACTCGAATAGACTTGCAAACTAATATGCATGTTATTACAGGGACATAAATTGAGCGTTTCTACTTTAGAAAATAAGGGTCCTAAATGGCCAAGTGGCTAGCGCTCTGGCGCTCGGTACCACTGGTTTCGGGTTCGAGTCCCGGCGGTGCCATGGATATTTGTAGTGATTCGGAATCCACTTTAAACCGTAGGTGCCGGTCTAATAGGATCGTAGAGCATTACGGGGGCATTGTGACTCCGCGTCCGTGGCATACCTTCAAGTGACACGCGCCCCCTGGGTCATGCAAAGGGAGTAACGTCTGCGCAGCGTTTGCCTTAAGGCATCCAAGACAAAGTGTCTAAATGTTTGCCAGCTGCATTAGAAAAAAAAAACTTTAGAAAATAATACTTGAGCATGACCTTTTCCCTTTTATATTAAGCATTATTTTTCACAAACAAATTTTGAAATTTTATCACTTGGAATTAAAGTTTGTTAGTTTGAATTTTTTGTTTTTCCTTCTCAATTTTTCATTCCCTTATTTTATCGTAATATAGCCATATATATTAAATTATTAACAATTTTATTAAGATAAATATTATATTTCCTTTGAGGTTAAGGTTTATAATTTTATATTAACTTTATAAGGCTTTTTTGAGGATTTCTTCTTTTTTTATGTGTTAAATCCAGTAATTGGGATATGAAATATAATTATTTGTTTAATAAATTGGTTGTGTTTTAGAATGAGAATATTAAGTGATGTTTTAAAAAAGAAAATTCACTGCAAATTGTAGCATTTGCCATAGCATAGCCATGTTAAAAGAGACTATTAATGTAGTTTTGCTGAGAAAAATACATCATTATTACAATAGGTTTATGGGGTCTGATGGCCGAGTGGATAGCGCTCTGGCGCTCTGTACCACAGGTATCGGGTTCAAATCCCAGCTTTGACCATGGGTGTTTGTAGTGGTTCGGAATCCACTTTAAGCCGTAGGTCCCGGTCCTAATAGGATCGTAGAACGCTGCGGGGGCATTGTTACTTTGTGGCTTACCATCAAATTACACGCTCCCCCTGGGTATGGTCACTGAGTAAAAACACACGGCAAGTTTTGACATATGCTTACACATATCCCCGCAGATCCCATGCATTGGGTTTCGCAACGAATAAAATACCTGAATCCATAATGAGATCCTTAATAAATGTCTATACATATTCTTCACTGGGCTTTGAATAATAGTAGTTCATGAAAACGAATTAAATTACTTCACATAATAGAAATATAACTGTAAATAAATATAATTAATTTTATTCACTCAACAAATGATATTCCAAAATAATATTTGCATTAGAAGAAAAAACAAAGAAAAAAATAATATAAAAATCGGTTATTAACAATTTTCGAAAAGCATATTTACTTTTTACGACTGTGTAATCAAAATGAATGTGATAATTGCATTGATTTGTAAACGTCTCAAAATCTGAAATTCTTCCAAAATTTTTGACATTTATATTCAACTAAAATGGACATATATTGTGGTGTTCAATGATTTATGTATCTCTCATCTAAATTGAATTTTACTTATAAGTCAATTTGGACAACTTTCTTTTATAAAACACACTTTTAAAAAATATTTGATGAATTTTTTCCATTTCCATTTTTTATTAAATGTCACAAAAGCAGATGTTTTTCCGATTAAATCCAAATGCTGAAAGATTTGTATTTCGAAATAAAATTATTATATAAACAAAAACAAAAAAGAATGTTTAAAATAATAATATTTTAAGAAATCTAAATTCAAGGATTATTTCAATATTTCAATTCCGCAACTGCCCGACTGGGGGCTCAGTGGCAATGTGTGCAAGTGATGAGCATGACGGCGGAGGTTCAAATCCGCTGGCGGCTTTGTTGCAAACATCATTTCAAAAAACGAGGAGCCTCGATGGCACAAGATGAGGATGATGATGATGAATGAAGTGGTATAAGGGGATGGGAAGCAACAAGGACTATAATTCCCTAAACACTATATATATATATAAACAGTTAGTTTTTCCTTATTTTTAATATGTCACTCTCCACAACGCTCTACGATCGTGTGAGACCGGGACCTACGGTTTAAAGTGGATTCCGAACCACTGCAAACATCCATGGCACCGCCAGGACTCGAACCCGAAACCTGTGGTACCGAGCGCCAGAATGCTAGCCACTCGGCCATTCAGGCCCCAGCCTGATATTTAGCCTCTTGCCTCATGAGTCGGACCACCTGGTGGGAGTTTACCGGGTTTTCTCCCATACTATACCCAAATGCGGAGTAGTTCCCCATAAAAGTCCTCTCGGAAGACACTGTCCTCCTTCTTCAGCGACACGGAGTAGAAGTCAGACTTCTACCTACGTGTGATCCATCAAAAAACAGAAGCTGCCCTCCTTCTATGAGGAATACGACAGCAACAATTCTATTTCTAAACTTCTGTTTTTTGGAATTTGATTTTAAAAATGAATAAAATAATTTAATAATAATTAATTAATATTTTTAATGCTTTATTTTTCAATCTATAATAATATAGATTTATTTTAAAATTCGAAAATAATTTATTTCAATAGAATCGTTAAATTTTTTGTTGGACAAAGTTTGGCGGTATTTCGCAAACCAGTTTCACGTTTCTTATTCTAAGAAATTTAAGCTCGAGCGAATTTCTGAACATATATATAAAAAAAAATTGCACAACTTTATTTAAAATGCAGTTTTAATTTTTATTTCGGTAAACTTTCGTGTGATTCAATATCCAATTACACAATTAACAAAAAATAATAAAAATAATTACAAAAAAAAAAATTTTTTTAAGAAGTTAAAAATTCGCCCTTTCATTGATTATTAACCTACAAAGCTTTTGTCACGAAAACTTGAATGCTAAGGGACCAATTAGTTAATTAAGGTCATTTAATGAATTAATAGTTACATTTTTTTTACAAAAATTAGCATATGGATACGATGAAAAACAATAAAATAACAAATTTCCTTTTTTTTATTGTTAATATATTTTCAACACGACCACTTTTAATTATTTTTTTCTTTCTAATGCAGCTGGTAAACACAGACAGCTTGATCTTGGATGCCTTATGGCAAGCGCTGCACAGACGTTACTCACTTTGCATGACCCAGGGGGCGCGTGTCACTTGAAGATAAGCCACGGACGCGTAGTCACAATGCCCCAGCAACGCTCTACGATCCTATGAGACCGGGACCTACTGTTTAAAGTGGATTCCGAACCACTACACACAAACATGGCACCGTCGGGACTCGAACCCGAAACCTGTGGTAGCGAGCGCCAGAGCGCTTCATTCCATTCAGGCCCCCACTTTTAATTATAAACGTCAAGTGCTTTCACCACATAATACTGTACCTTTTTTTTTCTCACTGGAAGTGTTTTGGATTATATGTTCCCAGGAGAGAGGAATGTATGTCATTTGACAAGTACATAATAACAACGCATCACTCAAATTTGACAGCAGACAAGCGGTGTTGTGGATAGTTATATTACAGGCAATTAGTGTTTTGTACTAACATCACTCAAATTTGATAGCAGATATTCGGTATCATGGATAATGAGACTCATTAAATTAGCGAATGTCTGAAACAACTATAGGTTGAATATGAACTACACCATGAGTTGTTCCATCGTGACTGGTGATAGACTACTAGCTGAGAAATAGTAAACAATAAAAAGTGAGGGAAATTGACTCTCTTGACGGAATGTCTTAAAGCGAGTTTTTTCTTTTTGGTGTAGAAGGGAGAAAGTGTACGAGAGAGTAGACGAGAAGTGTTTTTTTTTCTCTGAAGTGACTGAACAGGCCGAAGTATCCGCCTGTTTACAAAGTGAGCCCCTTGTGGTTTCGTGTATCACGCCGTGTGATAGTCAAGGTCTGCCGTAGACCGGGCAAGTATATTCGACGTAGACTCGAGAACTCTAAAAATCTCCGACTGTGAACTGCGCTTGTGATTTAATCGTGCACTTGTGATCAAATTTATACTTTTAATTTTTGTTTCTTGGGGCCTGATGGCCGAGTGGCTAGCGCTCTGGCGCTCGGTACCACAGGTATCGGGTTCGAATCCCGGCGGTACCACAGGTATCGGGTTCGAATCCCGGCGGTACCATGGGAGTTTGTAGTGGTCCACTTTAAACCGTAGGTTCCGGTCCTAATAGGATCGTAGAGCGATGCGGGGACATTGTGACTCCGCGTCCGTGGCTTATCTTCAAGTGACACGCGCCCCCTGTGTAATGCAAAGTGAATAACGTCTGTGCAGCGCTTGCCTTAAGGCATCCAAGACCAAGCTGTCTAAGTGATTGCCAGCTGCATTAGAAAGAAAAAAAAAATTTTTTTTTTTCGTTTCTTTGTATAATAATCCAGAATTCATTATATATATATATATATATATATATAGTGCTTGTAAATAAAATTAAAGCGTTCCCATGAACCTGAAAGGGGTTATAGATCTAATATAGACCGAGGCGTTACGATGCAAACAAGTGATTACTTGTTTTTATAAAATATTAAATTTTGAATGGCATATCTATCCAGTATTATGAGTATGTAGTTTTCAATGTTGGGCCTTTTGCAATTAATAACGTGATGACAAAGTAAATATATAGCAGACTCAGCATTTCTCAGGATGGCCAGTCATCCTTTTTCACTTCATCTACGAATTGGGATGAATAACCCCTAAGAATAACATCTGGAAGATTGGCACTCCCCCTCCTCCTCCATCTAAAGAAACGATTTTCCAGGCATTGGATTTACATGACCAGTTGGATTGTCACCATTTTTGTTGGATTTCAAACATAGAGAACGCATCGGGATTTCCAGTTTGGGGCAAACATAGTCCTTACGTGAACAAATACTTCACGTGACTTTTACTTTCTAGTTTAACACACTTTCATATAAATGGTTCCAAAGAACGATAATGGAGAGTAAATAAAGAATATAATTTGACACGTGGCATTACATTAATTTTAGCCCGACTAGTGGCACAATGGTCACGCGCGCGCCGCTGGTGATCGTTAGGGAGGAGATTCAATCCGTTGGCGGTTTTGTTATAAACACTGTTTCAAGAATAGATGAGACTCGATGGCGTTTGGGATGTTCAGCATGTTGCTTCATTAGTTGGATTACCTGATGTGAGTTTTTCCGTGTTTTCTCCCATACGATATGCAAATGCGGGGTAGTTCTCTCTAAAATCCATCCGGAAGACACTGCCTCCTTCTTCAGTGACACGGAGTAGAAGTTAGACTTCTACCTACGGGTGCTCCATCATAATAGAACCTGCCGCATTTCCGTCCTTCCGTGAGACAACACGGGTTCATGGACTGGGTTGCTGTCTATCAAGTGGAATAAGAAAAAAGAGAAAAAATAAACAAACGTTGGCCATTTTTGTCAATCTATTATCGTATCGTTTACTATCAGTTTTGGCAAACAACATTTACTGTTGGCTATTACTACTCTATGCTATTTGTGCAAAGGGGGGAAAAGTCTACTATCATATAAGAAGTGTTTATTTTTTCAGCTGCAAATAAATATAAATTTAATTTTTCTAAACTTTAGGTATTTATATTATTTTATTGATGAATTTTCTTGTGTCCTATTTTTACTCCAAAGTGATTCAAACATAAAATATTTCTCGAATTTCAGGCATTTCTCGGATCGCTTAGTAAGAAGTGTACGTTTTCTAAATAAATGCGCCCAGGGAAAAGAAGCCAAGAGGCGATACAGCGCCAACTGTAGTACAAAAAAAATTCCAACTTTCCGTTCCTTTAGAATAGGAGATAGCGTTCTACTACTAGCGTTCTACAAGTATTTTATTACTACTTTATGGTTTCGAACCCAGATGCATCAGATTTCTCCGGCACTTTATTTGAGATTTACAATTAATAAACTAAATACGATACATTTCTTAATAAGAAATAATTCATCAGATTGATAAAATAAGTTAAAGAAGATCTATTTTATACATATATAAGCTTTTTAAAACCAGAACAGCTAATTAGGAACAATTACCTAACTATCCGGAATAATTAGGTGCAATTGCAGTAGTTTCATATTTCTTCAAGCATGGAAAGGGGTCTTTAAACAGAAGTAATTTAACATAAAATTATTACTTTTATATAAACAAGGGCCTGAATGGCCGAGTGGCTAGCGCTCTGGCTCTCGGTACCACAGGTTTCAGGTTCGAGTCCCGGCGGTGCCATGGATGTTTGTAGTGGTTCGGAATCCACTTTAAAGCGTAGGTCCCGGTCCTAATAGGATCGTAGAGCGTTGCGGGGGCATTTTTACTCCGTGTCCGTGGCTTATCTTCAAGTGACACGCGCCCCTGGGTAATGCGAAGTGAGTAACGTCTGTGCAGCGCTTGTCTTAAGGCATCCAATACCAAGCTGCCTAAGTGTTTGCCAGCTGCTTTGGAAAGAAAAAAAATCAAAACATTCTCTATGTAATTTGTGCATTTGAGAGATGTATTCTTCTTGTTCTTCATTGGCGGAACAGCCCCATGTTGGGCCAAGACCGTCTGCCTACTGGCAAATTTCTAGACAATTTTTTTTTCTTTTTACGGGTAGGATGATCAGCCCGACGCCCAAGAATCATATTAGATTGGCACCTATGGTTTAAAATGGATTCCTGCAAACGTCTATGGCACCGTCGAGACTCGAACCCGAAACCTGTGGCACCAAGTACCAGTCATACAGTATAGAATTAAATACAAATTAAGCCTCATTGTGTCTGATTGTATTAAATTCATTTCATTCATTCAAATTCATTTCTGCTTACATAATCATTTATAATTCCGAAAATTTACTTAAAAAAGTAAAAGAATTTACTGTTCTGTTTTAAGTATTTGGATGATATTATTTTGAAACATGTAATTATGTTTCCATGTATTAGAAATATGTTCAATCCGAAAATATTTTTATGACTTTATTTGATATTTAGTAAAAGTATTATGTGCATACTATTACATAAAATACCTCTACCACAACGATTTATTCCCAGTTGTAAAAATGATTTTAATAATTGACCGTTTGTAAACAGAGAGATCAAATTTCCTTTTGCAACTGCAAACTCGTAAACACTATACTTAATTAGCACTAATTATTCATAAGTGAAATTTAAAATATTAAACATGCCATTGTTTACCCCGTAATAAATGATAAAATATTAAAGCTATTGCTTATTATGAAATGCATTTATTTTGTTACTAATTCAAAAGGTGACTTTTTGATATTTTCAAACAATTTTTTTACTTTATTAACATTTAATATTTTAACATTGAATAAATTGTTTAGGTAGGTTAACTAAATAAAAAGTTCAACTAAATCCATTGGCAGCTTTTAATATTTGTTGCCAAGGTAACAAATTTTAAATGATGCCACAAAATATTTGCCATTGAATTGTGATAAAGTTTCTCTCCATAAATGTTTTTTTGTTTGATAAATAAGAATAAAATAAATTTAAAAAAAATTTCGGAGATAGATTTGAATTAAAAACTATACTATTATTGAGAATAATGCTTGTTGTTATGGTAACACATTTTAAAGGATGCCACAAAATGTTTGTCATTGAGTTATGATAAAGGTTCTGTCCATAAATAATTAATTTTTTTTGTTAAACAAGACTAAAATCAATTTTAAACAAGATTTCGGAAATAGATTTTAATTATAAAATATACTGTTATTAAGAATAATGCTTGTTGTTATGGTAACACATTTTAAATGGTGCCATAAAATGCTTTCCATTGCCTTATGATAAAGGTTCTGTCTATAAAGGAAGTTTTTTTTTAATAGGATTAAAATTAATTTTAAACAAGATTTCGGAGGTAGATTTTTTTAATTAAAAATTATGCTGTTATTGAGAATAATGCCGTTGAGTTGTGATAAAGTTTCTGTCCATAAACAAATGTTTTTTGTTATATAAGATTAAAATGAAATTTAAACAAGATTCGTAGAAAGATTTTAATTAAAAAATATACTGTTATTGAGAATAATGTTTGTTGCCATGGTAACACATTTTAAATGGTGCCACAAAATGTTTGCCTTTGAGTTGTGATAAAGTTTCTGTCCATCAATAATGTGATTTTTTGTTTAATAAGATTAAAATCAATTTTAAACCAAAATTCGCAGATAGATTTTAATTAAAAAATTTCCGGTTATTGAGAATAATGCTTGTTGTCATGGTAACATATTTTATGTTGCCACAAAATGTTTGTCAGTTGTGATAAAGTTTCTGATCATAAAAATGTTTTTTTTTTTTTTTGTTAAATAGGATTAAAATCAATTTTGGACAAGATTTCGGAGATACATTTTAATTAAAAAAATATTCTGTTATTGAGAATTAGCAAAAGAATTTCCACAAAATGATTTATAAAAAGTAATATAAATGGCGCTCAGGTAGAATTGCACATAGAGATCCAAGTTTACTAAATTTAATACCCGACATGCCTTTTTTTTTTTTTGTTCCCAGTTTTTTTTTTTTTTTAAATTCGATTTTAATATCTATTAAAGTTTCTTTAAGATTAATTATTTCTTTAAGATAAAAGTTATTTCTGTAAAAAAAAGAAAATAGATCGTGCCTTTCCATTACGTTCGCTCCATACAGTTAAGAGAAAAGCTGCTCAAATGCAATTAGTGCACGGTCCCTGGAGAATTTTCAATAACGGAAACTAATCATGCCAATCTCCGCCAGGCGGCGCTGCGAGTGGAAGCCGGGCGATCACTTTATATAAACAATTTGTTGCTGCTCCTCGTCATCCAAAGCACGTAAAACAGTTGTGGGTGAACGAAATAGAACATCGTGGACGGAATATGTGACTGGATTTCGGCCCACCCCCCCGAAAACGAACACTTTTAGAAAAAGGTAAGTGGTCGATACTTCGAACATCTGTTCTTTGGGTTTCGGGGCGGGAGATTTCAAGCGAGAATTGTTTTCCACATGGCTGTGTTTGTAAACAATGCATTTTAACTTCGCCGAGAGTTTGGCGTTTTAAAATTCTAGAGGACTATTTTGTTAATTGTTTAGTAACTTGTTCGTTATTTATAAACAAATACAAATGAATTTTATTATTATTTGTTAATTGGTTAGTATTTTCTTCATTATTTTATAAGCAAATACAAGTTGATTTTTATTTAATTGTTGAGAGTTTGGGGTTTTAAAATTGTAGAGGACTTTTTGTTTTGTTAATTGTTTAGTGACTTGTCCGCTATTTTATAAACAAATACAAGAGAATTTTGAGTATTATATTTAATTGGTTAGTATTTTTTTTATTATTATTAGTTATTAATTTTTAATTGGTTAGTATTTTTTTTATTATTATTAGTTATTAATTTTTAATTGGTTAGTATTTTTTATTATTATTAGTTATTGATTTTTAATAGGTTAGTAACTTGTTCGCTATTTTATAAACAAATACAAATTAATTATTATTATTTTTTGTTAATTGGTTAGTATCTCGCTCGCTATTATATTAACAAATATATGTGAAATTTTATTATTATTTGTTAATTGGTTAGTATTTTGTTCGCTATTTTATGAACAAATACAAGTGAATATTTATAATTATTTGTTAAAACTTGTTTTATTTTATACGCTTTATAAATACTAAGTACTGATTAATTGTTTTATAAAACATTTAATGAATAAATTAAAAATATATATATATTTTGTTGCTAAATACGTTATTTTAAGAGATAAATTTCTTCTTAATAAAATAATTAAATAACTTCAAATAATTTATCAGAAAAAGCTAATTAAAAATTTAAATTAAGTGGAAAAAAATTGTAAAATTATAAAAATTTCAAGTTTTAAGTATTTTATTCGCTCTTTATAAACAAATACAACAAGTTAGTTTTTATTATTATTTGTTAATTGGTTAGCATTTTGTTCTCTATTTTATAAACAAATACAAATGAATTATTTTGTTATTATTAAGCGTGTTTTGTTTTGTGCTCTTTAGTCTGTTTTAAAAATAATAAGTACTGACTAATTGTTTTATAAAACATTTAACGAATAACTTTAAGGAAAAAAAATATTTTGTTGCTAAATATGTTGAGGTGATTTTTTGTTAATAAATTAATTAAATAACTTCAAGTAATGTATAAAAAATCTAATTAAAATTTTATTGGTTAGTAACTTGTTTGTTATTTTAAACAAATACAAGTTAATTTTTATTATTATTTGTTAAAACTTGTTTTATTTTGTGTGCTTTAAAAATAATAATTTTACTAATTGATTATTTTATAAAAAATTTAATGAATAAGTTTACGAAAAAATTATTTTGTTGCTAAATACGTTATTTTAAGAGGTGATTTTTTTTGTTAATAAATTAATTAAATAACTTCAAGTAACGTATAAAAAATCTAATTAAAATTTTATTGGTTAGTAACTTGTTCGTTATTTTTTGCAAATGCGAGTGAATTTTTGTTATTATTTGTGAGTAACTTGTTCGCTGTTTTATAAACAAATGCAAGTGAATTTTTATTAATATTTGTTAATTGGTTTGTATTTTATTCACTGTTTTATAAACAAATACAAGTGGATTTTTATTATTATTTGTTAGTATTTTGTTCGCTATTTTACAAACAAATACAAATTAATTTTTATTACTATTTGCTAATTGGTTAGTATTTTGTTCACTATTTTATAAACAAATACAAGTGAATTTTTGTTGTTGTTTGTTAATTGGTTAGTATTTTGTTCGCTATTTTATAAACAAATGCAAGTGAATTTTTATTATTGCTTGTTAATTGGTTAGTATTTTGTTCGCTATTTTATAAACAAATACAAGTGAATTTTTGTTGTTATTTGTTAATTGGTTAGTATTTCATTCGCTTTTTAGTATGCAGGCTAATTTTTATTATTATATGTTAAAACTTGTTTTATTATGTGTTCATTATAAATAGTAATTTTACTGATAAATTGCTTTATAAAGCATTTAATAAATAAATTTATGAAAAGAAATATTTTTTTGCTAAATATGTCATTTTTAGAGTTAAATTTTTTGATAATAAATTAATTAAATAACTTCAATGAATTTATAAAAAATTTATTTACAATTTTAATTAAATAGAAAAAAAATTGTAATGATATGATAAAAATTTTTTTTTGAGCTTATTGAAGTAAGCAATAGTAAAGCAGCTTTTAGAAAATTAAAATAAATTTTTAAATTTATTAAAAAATAAGGAATTACAAATAAAAATCTTTTTTGTACAAGCCTCTATATTTTACATAATGAAGTTATTAAATAATCGGTTTTTATAATCTGTTTTTTCAAAATTATCTTAAAGACTGAAGAAAAAGTTATTTTTAGTTGATAATGACGAATAGGGTTTAGTTATTAGGATATTAAATATATATATATATATATATATATATATCTCAAAGGATAGGAGTTAATTTATTATTATTTGCTGGCTTTAAATAAAGAAGTGATTATTAAATATTTCAGAAAATATTTAAAATATGTTAACGAAATGAATAAAATATGTTTTCCAATAAAAATGATAAATAATTAAATAAAAATTAAACTGATTTATAGAAGGATTAAAATTTGTATGAATTTATTGGATAAAAATTAACTAAAGAATAATTGATGTTTTATTTTAAGAAGTATAAATTTTAATTTACTTGATAAAGAAAACATGAATTATATAATTTTTTTTTTCCATACAGTTGTGTTTATAAAAAAAAGAATTTAATTAAACTAAAAGTTTGATGGTTTAAAATTGTTATGGGGACTATAGAGAAAAAGTATTTTGCATTGGTTAAATGTTTGTTAATTAATACAAATGGAGAATAACATTTATGTTTTAAACTATAAGCAATAAAATCTCAAATTTTCATGCTTCCAGGGAAAAACAAGAATTTATTGCTTGCTTCTGAAATATTTATAAATATATTTTAAAGGAAGATTTTAACTATTTTGTGTTTTAATATTTACATAAATTAATTAAATAATTGTAATTATTGTTAAAAATATTTATAAGGTGATGCGAACTGATGAATATTAAGAAATAGGGGCCGTAAGAATTTGGCGATTTTTTGTGGCGCCAATTGAGTGATAAGACGCTAAATGTGATAATCCTGATTTCATGCACTGTTTGCACTTCACTTTACTTATAATTGCAACCCTTGTCGAAAAGAATTGCTAAAAATAGCAATAACAATAAAATAATAATAAAAGTAAATTGCTATTGCTAAAAATTTAAGAAATTATGGTTATTATTCATTAAATAATGAAAATTACATGCAACAGAATGAAGTGCAAAATAAGTTCTATTCAAAATCGTTGTCTGCGTTTGCAAATAATAAATATAACTTTTAACATTTTATTTTTTGTTGATAAGTAAAATTTTTAAATTTTAAATGAAATGTTAAAAATTTTTTTAATCTTAAATCTTTTAGAAAATAATTAAAAAAATATAATTACATCAGAAAATCATACATTTTGCAGTAAAACAAATTTCCAATAGATACAAAAATACTAACGAATACAATTACGAAATATTTGTAATCATAAAAAAAAAAAAGTTTCTTTAATGTACAGCAATTTAATTTAATTTTTATTCGCAAAACAGTTGCTGAATCAATTAACTTTTAATTTATAGTTGCATTTCAATAAAATATGACTTATTTTTGAACTAATCATTCAAAATAATAATTTCTTGTTTAACTTTTAGACGACAAAGTTAATGCTTAGTTTGGGTCCAATTCTTTGTATTTTTTTTTCCAATGGAGCTGGCAAACAGACATGGACGTCTTGGATGCCTTAAGGCAAGCGCTGCACAGATGTTACTCACTTTGCATTACCCAGGGGGCGCGTGTAACTTGAAGATAAGCTACTCACGCGGAGTAACAATGCCCCCGCAACGCTCTACGATCCTATTAGACCGGTTTAAAGTGGATTCCGAACCGCTACACACATCCATGGCATCGCCGGGACTCGAACCCTGTAGTACCGGACGCCAGAGCGCTAGCTACTCAGCCATTCAGGTCCTCCAATTCTTTGTGTTTATTTTAGTAAAACTTTATTGAAACTTTCATACTTTACTTTATGCTTGAACAAAAGTGAATTTAAGTACGCACTTTTACATATGAGGAAATCAAATTTAAATTTTATTTACATAAAAGTAAAAATAATAAAAAGGGAAGAATTTTTCTTGATACTCATACAATTTAAAAGGGCCTGAAGGCCTAGTGGCTGGCGCTGGGTGCTAGTTATATTGTATCTGAAGCATTATATATTGTTTGGATTTATTATATTCAACTACACTGCTGCCACAGATTTCGGGTTCGAGCCCCGGCGGTGCCATGGATGTCTATAGCGGCTCGGAATCCACTTTAACCGTAGATCCCGGTTTAATATGACAGTAGAGCGTTGAGCTGACAACCCTACGCGTTAAAATAAAACATCTTATAGAAATATATAGTATAGAAATTTGCCAGTAGGCAGAAGGCCTTAGCCTAACATGGAGCTGTTGCGCCGATGATGACACTGATGAATATATATATATTTTTTCCAATGCAGCTGGCAAACGTCTTATGGAAACGTCTAAAACGTCTAAAACATGGACGTCTTAGATGCCTTAAGGCAAACGCTGCACAGACGTTACTCACTTTGCATTACCCAGGGGGAGCGTGTCACTTGAAGATAAGCCACGGACGCGGAGTAACAATGCCCCCCGCAACGTTCTACGATCATATTAGACCGGGACCTACGGTTTAAAGTAGATTCTGAACCACTACACACATCCATGACACCGCCGGGACTCAAACCTGAAACGTGTGGTACCGAGCGCCAGAGCGCTAGACACTCGGCCATTCAGGCACTACACTGATGAATATAATTTAAAATATTTTTGTCGATGTTAAGCAAATGAAAATTAAAAGTAACTTAAAATAAAAAGAAATTGCAAATGAATTTTTTTATATATATTTAAAGTCCCACTTTCAAAATGCTGTAAAAAAAGAACCACTCGTTACAATGAGTTCAGATTTGAACTGAAGATACTTGAAGAAGGGGAAAATGTACGGCTTAAAAAAGTTCCAAGTGTATCAATAGATGGCGCTGTAAGCGGCCTAAAGAAAGTGAGTTCGGATGCCAGTGATAGTTTGAATCGAAATGACAACGTATTTGGGATGAGTTGCACATGAAACCAACTGTAGTGTTCAGTGTGCTTGATTGTTTCGGTTTTTGGACGGAAAAAATTACTTCCAAGTTATTCATCAATTGTGGCACTGTTGTTGGAAAACCCATCCACCACGGCAATGGGATAAATCGCTGGAACTTTCTTTTGATGTCATGTCGTTTTCCCTTTCTTCAAGTATCTTCAGTTCAAATTTGAACTCAATGTGGCAAGTAGTTCTTTTTTTTTTACAGCATTTTGAAACTGGGACTTTAATTATAATCACCCTTTATATGAATAAGGGGACGTTAGTTTATTATAATTAAGAATTTAATGAGAAACTTTTATTAAATCTAAAATAAGCAATGGTTAAAAAAGTCAAAATTATTAAGAAAAAAAAGTCATAATTATTAAAAAAATCATGTTATTCTTAATAAATATTAGTTATAAAATTTATCTATTGTAATCAAATTTTTTTTTAAATAAACGAGAGTTAAAAAGTCAAAATATTAAGAAAAAAAAGTCATAATTAAAAAATCATTTTTCAAAAATTTATCTATTGTAATCAAATTGTTTTTTTTTAAATAAACGAGAGAATATTTCAAAGAGAATGTTTTTTTTTTGTTCTAATGCAGCTGGCAAACACTTAGACAGCTTGATCTTGGATGCCTTAAGGCAAGCGCTGCCCAGACGTTACTCACTTTGCACTACCCAGGGGGGCGTGTAACTTGAAGATAAGCCACGGACGCGGAGTAACAAGGCCCCCGCAACGCTCTACGATCTTATTAGGACCGGGACCTACGGATTAAATAGATCCCGAACCACTACAAACATCCATGACACCGCCGGGACACCGCCGAAACCTGTGGTACCAGCGCCATTCAGGCCCTCAAAGAGAATATACTTCTTTTTTAAAAAAATGAAAATAAAAGTGACTCATAATCAAATTTTTTTCCTTACTTTTTTGAAAACCTTACCTTATTTTTGAAGCCAGCTTTATAACTACTGACTTGAATTATTACACAAAGGAGAATTTCCTAGTTATATTGTATTTGTAGCAATAGATATTGTTTGGGATTTATTACATTCAACTACAGTTTCGAAACCTTTTTTTAAATTCATATCATCAATAAAATATTTATTGCATTGTCAAGCATCTATTACATAACTTCACTGTTATGCAACTATTTCGTATCGCATTTGATACAGAGTTTTTTTTTATCATATTTATTCTGCTTTTATACTTCGATTTTTTTTTATTTCAGGCTTTTACATTTTTTAAATAGTGGTTCGGAATCCACTTTAAACCGTAGGTCCCGGTAATAATAGGATCGTAGAGCGTTGCGGGGGCATTGTTACTCCGCGTCCGTGCTTATCTTAAAGTTACACGCGCCCCCTGGGTAATGCAAGAGTGAGTACATCTGTGCAGCGCTTGCCTTAAGGCATTCAAGACCAAGCTGTCTAAGTGTTTGCCAGCTGCATTAGAAAGAAAAAAAGCATTTTTTAAATATTTGGAATTTTCTGTAACATTTTCATGCATTTTATGAATTCCAATGATTGAAAACAAACGTTTTTGGTCGCAACTGTACTTTTTTTTTTTGTTGTACAAAAATTGTACATTTTTTTTAATATTTTTTCATACTTTTGTTTTTAAATATTTGTTGTGACCCCACTCGTAGCTCAGTGGCAACGTGTGCCGCTTGTGTGCATTAGAGATGAAATAGAAATTGGTTTCTTCTTCATTTTTCAAGTATAATAATTAGACGCTTTCCCAAAAATATTCAAAACAATTGTTCTCAATATACTTCTCGAAATCTTAAAATATTTATTGATGAAAATTTATCTGCCGCTCGGTGCCGCAGGTTTCGGGTTCGAGTCCCGCCGGTGCCATGGGTGTTTGAAGGGGTTCTGAATCCACTTTAAACCGTAGGACCCGGTCTAATATGACTGTAGAGCGTTAGGCGTAAGGCTGACAACATGCGCATTGTGATTGAGCACTCATAGGTAGAAGTCTGACTTGGCTCCGTGTCGATGACGGAAAGAGAGAGGAGGACTTTTAGGGGAAACTGCCCCGCATTTGCTTATCATATGGGAGAAACCCCTGAAAAGCGGGTAGTCCAACGAACGTGGTAAGATGCTGAAGATCCAAAACGCCTTAGAGACTCCTCGTTTTTAGAAGCAGTGTCTACAACAAAGCCGCCGGCGGATGGAACCTCCGCCCTAACGCTCACGTTGCCACTGAGCCACGGGTCGGGATGAAGCTAGCGTAATGTCACGTATCGAACTTTCTTCTAATGCAGTTGGTAAATAGACCGTGATCTTTTTATGCCATAAAAGATCCGTGATCTTTTATGCCATAAAAGATCCGTGATCTTTTTATGACCTTTTTATGCCACTTGAAGATAAGCCACGGACGCGGAGTAACAATGCCCCCCACAACGCTCTAGGACGCGGAGTAACAATGCCCCCGCAACGCTAGGACGCTAACAACGACGCTCTACGATCCTTTAGGACCGGGACCCACGGCTTAAAGTGGATTCCGAACCACTACAAACACCCGTGGCAAAGCCGGGATTTGAACCCGATACCTGTGGTACCGAGCTCCAGAGCGCTAGCCACTCGGCCATCTGGCCCCCCGTATCGAACTAAATTCTTTATTTACTCTTCATTATATTCCTTTGGGCCATAATGAAGAGTAAATAAATAAACCTTTGGAACCATTTATGTGAAACGTGCCAGTGAAACATTTATTCAGTATTGACATTTTTTTTTTGGCAATTCCCCCCTAATTCCCACGAAACCTATTGGTCTAAAAACGTCGGGGATTGAGTGAATAAAGAACCCCGACTCTCCAATGAAAATATAAATCTTGAAATGGACTGCTTTGATAAATGCAGAAAGCAAATTTTGAGATATAGTTAAGGATTTCATAAAATAGGTGGAGGATTTTTTTTTACTCAGTTTTGTGCTTATAATTACGTATTTTATGTATAATCAGTATATATAGTCAGTTATGTATAGTCAGTTATAATTACATAATTTATGAAGCATAATTTTTTAAAAGTTAGTGTGAACTGGAACAATCAAAATTTCTATACTAAACAAAATTAATTTGTGAAACTGCACTCAAGAGCTAAAACATTATGACCACGCCTACATTTTGCAATGAACTCGCCTGGATGACGTGGAAGGCACGTGATCAGGTGGAAGTGGTATTTAACTGCTGCTGGATATATATATATATATAGCAAAAATATATATATATATATGGCCAACTCGTTATTGACAGGTGGTCATAATGTTTTGGCTCTTGAGTGTATGTATCAAATGTAATAAGCACCAACGTTGTTTTCGAATGCCTAGACTATAGAGGCCAGCGGCAATAGAACGACAGATTCAACGTTTCCCAGTTGGTTTGTCGCTTTACAGTCATCTTGTGCACACGACGGCTAAACAGACCAGGACCTACAGTTTAACTTGGATTCCAAAACACTCACAAACATCCGTGCCACTGCAAGGATTCGAACCTGAAGACTGTGATACCACTTGGCTATCAGGCCGCTTCCCAGTAGGGTGAGGTTCCTGCAGCTTTGCAGACACAATTTTAAATGAACACCCCTAAAAATGGAATCTGTGAGCATTCGCACCCTCCTCCACGAGCACAACGAAAGGACTTTCCAGTTTAAGGATCTATCGTGTTTATCCATACCACAGACATGCGAACTTTTTGTTCGGTTTTGGCTTTTAAGGTTTCGAACCTACCTTCTTAATTTACTCATGCTATCCCGCAGGCCACTCCAGTTCACATGTTAAATATTAAATCTTGTCCTTGACCAAAAGAGTTCAAAACTTATATCTCTGATTCCAGCAGGATTAAACCCATATTATAGATAATATGTCTGGTTCTAACAGTTATCTCTAATTCCTGACTTGATTCCTGACATGTTAACTCTAATTCCTGACTTGACTCCTGATATATCTGTCTCTAACAGAGACTTCTAATATGTCTGTTTCTAATAGGATTATCCTGGCATGCTATATACTAATTTATCTGATCATATGCATCTTACATAACAGATGTAAATAAATATATGCATTGCAGATGTAATTTTATGTAATAATCTTATGCAGAGATACAGGTGGTTATATAATGGAAACACCTGTGAATATAAGGGACATTTAAGAATGCGCTTCGTAAGCATTAAAATGTAATGTAGCTACCAGTTTTTCTTTTAATATAAGGAGTATATATCATGGTAATATGAGGTAGTTTTAGTGAAGTTCTTGGATTTTTGCCAAAAGCGTAAATGTCAGACCTCACAGGCTTTCAAAGAGACCAAATTGTAGGAGCCCGAATAGCTGGAGCCACTGCGACCGAAACATTCCCAACTTTTAGGTGTTTCTAGAGGCGCGGTGTCTAAAGTCGTGACAGGGTACTCCAGGGATGGGCAAACTTTTTCGGTCGCGGGCCAAAAATAAAAATAAAAATAGTTTGTGGGCCTAGATAAATTTTAAAAACAATACACAAGTATTACAATTGAAATATGTTAATGACACGAATGAATTTGCGATGAGACACGCTGGATTATAATTTATAACTATTAAAAAAATAGTTCCAGGTCCATTCATCATTAAAAGCACGGCACTCTGAATCCACTTTACGTTTTTTAGTAGCCATTTTGCGGTAGAAATATTTTACAAATGACTTAAACAAGCACTAGTTACGCTACACTTTTAATAATTTCACCACTATTCACAATGATCACCACTATACGTCCGCAATCTTTCCATACGCATTCAATAATATTAGAACTCGCACCAAAAGAAAGAGCCACTGGCTGGAGCTTAAAATGCGCAGTCTGTCACATGTGAGATCTAATTCACCTATATTGGATTTCTATATGTCTGCTCCCCGAAAAAGATATAACGCTTCAGCTATAACTAACAAAGAACCTCCGCTTTTAACACTTTACCGATTGAAAGCTGTTTGTGCTTGCTATTTCCGTCGATTTATGTTTCGTAGAGCCGCGCCCCCTGGGTAATGCAAAGTGAGTCACGTCTGTGCAGCGCTTGCCTTAAGGCATCCAAGACGTCCATGTCTGTTTGCAAGCTGCATTAGAAAAAAAAATGTTTCGTAGAACAAAAATAGAGAAAGTAAAAAGATCATTTTTTTTTTTTGAAAAAAAGGAAGAAAAAAAAATAATATTTAATCAAAGTAGAAAAGGAGATGGTATGTAATATATAAATATACATTTCTCTTAATTTGCCGCAGACCGGCAAATTAAAATTCTATCCGCGGGCCGGATAGAACTTCCGGAGGGCCGGAGTTGACCCGCGGGGCGTAGTTTGCCCTTCCCTGGGGTACACACAGAGTTGCAAAACAAGGCCAACACAGGCAAAGCAAAAGAGTGGACGGAAAGAGAAGCTGAGTGAAAGAGACCGACGGGTGTTGAAGCGGATTGTGATGTCTCAAAAGCGAACAACTGCAACCAAATTGATCGCAGATCTCAATCATCATCTGGATTTCTTAGTGACAATAATTACAATTAGGAGGCACCTTCATAAATGGGGCCTTTACCGTATACAGCGATTCCCAAGCCACTTGTCACATCTGTTAACGCCAAACGTCATCTACAATGCCACAACCACAAAACCTGGTGGATTGATAAGTGGAAGACAGTTATAGTGTCAAATGTATCCTGTTCCAACTCGAACCGAAAATCTGTGGCAACGAGCGCCACAGCACTACTCACTCTGCCATCATAATTTATTATTCAAATCCTTCTATTAGCTCACACTCTCCCTATATATATCTTGTTCACATTTTCAATCATTCATAAAATACTTTTTATTCATCCACTCCAGTTCAGATAAATTTTTTTTGAACTTGTAGTGGAGGACACTGAATGTTAATACAGTTTTTTCAAATATTCATTCAGTAATTGAATTTAAGCAATTAATTTTAGTTTTTTTTAGATTTAAGTTGCATGTATCTACCGATAGATGGCGCCAGATAAACTTGCAAAAATGAATGAAAATTATTTATAAAGGACTTTCTGTAATAGAGTGAAAAAAAAGTAGGAATTGACTTAAAAATTTTTTTTTTATATATTATAGAAAAAAAAAACCAGGAACATGTTTTATAATTTGAAAGATTTTTTTTCTCTTTGTTATATTCTTTACAAATTTATTAAATATCATCCAATCGTCTTAAAACGATGTCATTTAAGACGATAGGATGATATTTAATAAATTTGTAAAGAATATAACAAATAACAATAGAATATAACAATATATCTATTTTTTTCATAAAGGTGGTTTCACTTTTAAGGTTTGAGAAATCGTTATTATTTTTATTTCAGATTTTATCGTTACTAAATAAATGTTTGTCATACCGATCGGTTGACTAACCTTCTAAGAAATGGAGCTGCGATATAAAACGATGGCGCCTGCAGACTGAAAGAATGTTTATTTTAAAAACAAAAGATAAACACAAACTTCCGTTTTGCTGACGTCATCAAATGTAATAATTGTGACGTCAGAATAAGTAAAGATTTTTTTGCAGAAAAGGTTGAGATGAAAACAATATTAATGCGAATACGTTTTTTGCTACTACGAAAATTTCTTTTAAATATATTTATAAACACTTATTTTTATCTTTTATAATTTTTAGTTGTTTAAATTATTAAATTTATTGTATTTTTTATGTAAAATGCTTAAGGTCTATATAACTATATCAACAGTACGTTTTGCAAACAGATGGAGTGGAAATTTATCTTATTTGGCGATCCAAACAGACAATTTGGCGCCCTTGGCGACGAAGATGGCGATTTATTAGTCTTTTTCTGGCGATCAAATTGATGAAATAACTCTCATAAACCTAATAGAATTTTATTATATCAATGATAAACTTGGAATACTGATTCAATGAAAACAAAAAAGCGCTTATTTTTATTTTTTTATAATTTTTAATTGTTTAAATCATTAAATTTATTGTATATATATTACGTAAAATGTTTGAGATCTATATAAATATATCAACAGACATTTTACAAACAAATGGAATAAATAATTTGGCGTTCCAGACAGAAAATTTGGCGACCTTGGCGACGAAGATGGCGATTTATTAGTCTTTTCTGGCGATCAAATTGATGAAATAACTCTCATAAACCTAATAGAATTTTATTATATCAATGGTAAATATTGGAATACTGATTCAATGAAAACAAAAAAGCGCTTATTTTTATTTTTTTATAATTTTTAATTGTTTAAATCATTAAATTTATTGTATATATATTACGTAAAATGTTTGAGATCTATATAAATATATCAACAGACATTTTACAAACAAATGGAATAAATAATTTGGCGTTCCAGACAGAAAATTTGGCGACCTTGGCGACGAGGTTGCTGATTGATTAGCCCTTTCCTGGCGATCTAACTGATGAAATTTCTAGAGATGTTTAAATCATTAAATTTCTTGTATTTATTGCGTTAAAATTACTTTAATTACGTTTAATCACTTTAGTTACTTTAATTGTATTATAGAGATATGACATTTATGTAAATATATCAACAGTATATTTTACAAGCAGACAGAGTAAAAATTTCTCTATATTGGCGATCCAGACTGGAAATTTGGCGACCGTGTCGACATGGCGATTTATTAGCCTTTGCTGGCGGTCTATCTGATAAAACTTCTTATATCAATGATACGCTTGGAATACTCGAGCAATAAAAACAAAAAGCGCTTATTTTTAATTCATATAATTTTTTTTTAAATCATTTAATTTATTGTATTTATTACGTAAAATGTTTGAGATCTATATAAATATATCAACAGACATTTCACAAACAAATGGAATAAATAATTTGGCGATCCAGACAGAAAATTTGGCGACCTTGGCGACAAGTATGGTTGATTTATTAGTCTTTGCCAATCAGTGAAATCAAAGATGTTCATCTGTTTTTTTTTTGGATAAATGTAATTTAAAATTTTAATTAAACAAAAATTAAAACTATTATTATTGTGATTAAGACCCCTCCGAAAAGGCCTTTACCCCCTATTATGCTGTTCTATTTGAATCGGTCCAACTTCACAACTATGAATTTTTTAATTAAAATGACAGCTTAGAGAAACAACAATGAATCCCTTTAATTTAAATTAAATGAATACACCTTTAATTTAAATTTTAATTAGAGACAATTAACATTTATGTAAATATATCAGCAGTATATTTTACAAGCAGACAGAGTAAAAATTTCTCTATATTGGCGATCCAGCTAGAGGTACCGTGTCGATTATGACTCGGTCTTAATTAAAATGACAGCTGGCAGATACAAAAAAACTCCCTTTATAATTTTTTTAAATTAAAGTTAATTAACTTTAATTACTCCAGTAATTAAAGTAAATGGAACAAACAATGACTCCCTTAATTAAAATGCCAATCAGTGAAATCAAGAGATACACCTAAAATGTAAATTTTTTAAACAAAAATTAAAACATCTTAGAGATACAACAATGACACCCTTAATTAAAATTACAGCTTAGAGATACAACAATGAATCCCTTTAATTTAAATTGCAGCTTAGAGATGCACCTTTAGTATGAAACCTTAATTAAAATTGCAGCTTAGAGGTACAACTATGACTCCATTAATTAAAATTACAGCTGACAGATACAACTATAACTCCCTTTATTAAAGTTAATTAACTTTAATTACTCCAGTAATTAGATTAGAGATACAACAATGACTCCCTTAATTAAAATTACAGCTTAGAGATACAACAATGACACAATTAATTAAAATGACAGCTTAGAGATACAACAATGACACCCTTAATTAAAATTACAGCTTAGAGATACAACAATGACACCCTTAATTAAAATTACAGCTTAGAGATACAACAATGACACCCTAATTAAAATTACAGCTTAGAGATACAACAATGACACCCTTAATTAAAATTACAGCTTAGAGATACAACAATGACACCCTTAATTAAAATTACAGCTTAGAGATACAACAATGACACCCTTAATTAAAATTACAGCTTAGAGATACACCTATGAAACTTTAATTACATCTTAGAGATACACCTTTGAAGTCCTTGATTAAAATTACAGCTTAGAGGTACAACTATTAACTTTAATTATTAAACTGCAGCTTAGCAATACAATTTTGATTCACTAAATTAGAATTACAGCTGAGAGAGACAATTATGAAACCCCTAATTAAAATTACAGCTTGGAAGTATGAACCCTTTATTAAAAGTACGACCAAGAAGTCAACTGTGGATTGATGATTAAAGAAAAAGCCAGACTCGATTGTGACTATTTCTGTGGAAGAGTAAAGAAATCATTTCCAACTAAATAGGAACGTTTAAAATGGTAAACTAACACTCGTTATTTCAAATTGGTTGAATAGGCATTTTCGTTAGGGAAAATGAGGACAAATTTCCCTCCTTCAGGATGATACATTTTCCCTAACCCATCATTTTAACAGGTATGATGTAGTTCAATTTGGTTAACGCTGGATTTACTACAAATCTTTCATATGAGCAGCGATAATTTGAAATAATGTGCATTATCATTATAAAAAAAATTAATTTCTTTCTATTAATTTATTTGAGTACTGGAATTAAATATTTTTTTTTTAAATTTCTCTTCAATTTTCCAAAAATTTAAAATTTACAATTAAATATTTTTTAAAACATTAGCAATATGCATTTCTAGCAAATAAAGGAATAATATACTAACCCCGTATATTTTTTAATCCCTTTAAAAAAATGTCCGGAATGTTATTTCTTCACATTCGACAATCCAGATTTTATGATGTAAAAAAAAATAACAAATGAATAAAAAAAAACAATGACTAACCGACGTCAGACGATATTTCGAAATAAAAGCGAATAAGATCCCTGTTCGAACATATTTAGAACGTGAAACAGCAGAAGCCTTCGCTGTAACCGTGCCTCCCGAGAGCAGGTGTGCCCTGCCAGGTGCCGAATGCAATAAGGTGGGTAAACAGAACAAAAAAGAACTCGGAATCCTGCTATTCGAATCTTCGAAATATTCTTATCGCTTCGAAATTCGATTTGTGTCATCATTCGAATAGCCTTATAGATTTCTTGTTTATTTATTTCTTTTTGCTTTGACTAGGAAGAATTTCGAACGAGTATTGATTTCTGAGCTGTGTTTCAGTAATTGATGGTTTTGAATAGACGCATAGAAATTGTTGGATATTGCAAAGGAATATTTTATATTTTTATACTGGCAAATATGAGCTGGTTTGTCCTGGTTCGATGAATATAATAACGTATTTTATTTTAATAGGTTTTTTTAGGATGAAATACAGGGTGATTATAATTAAAGTCCCACTTTTAAAATGCTGTAAAAAAAAAACAACTCGCCACAATGAGTTTACATTTGAACTGAAAATACTTGAAGAAGGGGGAAACGGTGTGGCATCAAAAAAGTTCTAAAGTATATTAATAGATGGCTCTGTAAGCGGATTAAAGAAAGTGAATTCGGCTCCGAGTGATATTTATTTCTTTTGGTCAGTTTTTAAAATATTTTCTGTTATAATATATTAAATTTTTTATGATCTTCATAATATTTATTGTGCTTTTTGTGCTTTTATTGTTTTGAATGTGAGAATAATATTTTTCTTTCATGAAATTTCCTGTTTTTCAGTTTTACTCAATTTTGATTTTACTCGAGTATACTGTATATATATATATATATATATATATATACTTAACACACTATATTCCTAACACTTCCACACACCGTGGAAATGGGTTTCTCCCAGAATGCGACTGACTTCCTATAACAAATAAAATTGGTAATAAAACATAAAACATTGAATTGGTTAATGAAACATGACTATGTTTATCGTACTGATCACTAAGTATTATTTAAGCTTTTCCGGATGGGATATTTTGATTACGCACCAGCGCGTGATTGGCAAAAGAGGTAAAATTATTTTCCAAACGCCACATTACTCTCTGGTGAGTGAAAATGAAACAAAATAGGGAAAATAAGTTGTACGAGGCATTAATTTTGTACGATATCTTATCACTAACGAATATTTAATATGAATGAATTATTATAAGTTGGCGAAGTGATATCATTACTGCAAAACCTTGCCCTACTCGTTGTTCAGTAGCAACGTACGCCGCTGGTGAGTATTTTAGGGTGGAGGTTTAATCCGCTTGCGGCGTTGTTGTAAATACTGTTCCGAAAAAAGAGGCGAATGTTTTTACCTACAAGTGCTCTATCAAAAACAGAAACTGCCTCCTCCTATCTCCTTCCATTAGGGATACGACAACAACAACAACTGCAAACCTTGGGGATGAATGAATTCTTTATCGCTGTAACATCACCCGGGGATTCGTCCGAAAACTCAATCGACACATTTGCACTTTCATCATCTGTTACAGACTTGTTAGATTGCATTTTTAAGGGGAGGGAGGTTGTGAAGGCCTTACAGAACTATCATCTTTACAACTCATATTAGAAGATTTTGTTTTGTAACTAATAAAGCTTTAAATTTGAATCCACATACATTTAAAACTGGGCCTGAATAGCCGAGTGGCTAGCGCTCTGGCGCTCGATACCACAGGTTTTGGGTTCGAGTTCCGGTGGTGCCATGGTTGTTTGTAGTGGTTCGGAATCCACTTTAAAAAGTAGGTCCCGGTCTAATATGATCGTAGAGCGTTGCGGGGGGCATTGTGACTCCGCGTCCGTGGATTATGTTCAAGTGACAAGCTCCTCCTGGGTAATGCAAAGTGAGTACGTTTGTGCAGCGCTTGCCTTAAGGCGACCAAGATGTCTGTGTTTGCCAGCTGCATTAGAAAGAAAAAAAAATTTAAAACTAACTTCTAACTTTTACTCCACGCCAATTCCAGCAGACACACTCAGCGTATAATGCCGATTGAAGGACATAATAAATGTTGAGGCTAAAACGCATCACGCGCGAACGCGTGACTGGCTAATGAGTTATCTCTTCACACCACGCTCTGGAGCGTGATTAACTTGTTATTCAGAGGTTTCAGATTAGAAAGTTTTTATGTTCCCGGAATTGGTATGAAAAATCCGTGGAGTGGAAAATCCTTCCTTTGAGTTTTAAGAGGTGCTAAAAATTTGCAAACTTCCCATATACCACCCCTGAGGTTGTTCGTTCCAAATTGTTGTGTAAAATATGGATTGGATTGGTTTGTCGGTCTACGGTCATCTTGTGCACACGAGGGCTAAGCAGACCGGGTGCTACAGTTTAAAGTAGATTCCGAACCACTCACAAACATCCCTGCCACCTCCAGGATTCGAACCTGGAGCCTGTGGGTATAAAATAGGAGTGTAATGTAGTTAAATATGCTTTATGCTGCTTTTCATTCTAGAGACGGATGAACTCAAGCAGAAGTACCAGCATTTAAAAACAGCGTCTGTTCAATTCCCTCTCCCTTGATAACGCTGAATATACTACATATTTTATTTCATTGTAGAAGTGAATAAAAGCAGCAACTGCCCATATAAGACAACACAGCCACCCATTAAATATAATTTATGCAAACTAGTTATGTGTATGAAAAAATTCTTCAATTACTTTTATTTTTTATTTAAATATAGATAAATCTGTTTAGGCGTTTTTTAAAAAACGTATTCCATAGTTTTTAGTTTTTATTTATATTTTATAATTAATCAAGTTCATCAAATCGAATTTCGTAAATTACATTTAAGTTTAATGTAAACGAAAAAGAAAATGCAATTCCAAATTTTCCCTGTGAATTCTATTTTTGACTCTATTGTTCGAATTACACAACCCAATCGTAAAAGAGAGCATTTTCCTTAAAATTTTTATCTCAACAACTGAAGAGGATCGCTCTAAAAGTGTTCCGAAAGCGATGTTCTAAAGACTATACGTTCTAAAGCGATGTACTGATAAGTTTAGTACCCCAAGAAAAGCATTAAGGGAGTCCGTCGGTGCTAGTAGTAGACAAACTACTTTTAGAAGTGGTTAGTTTTATTATCTGATGGCAGTAAAATCGTCCCGGCTATTTACATGTTAAGTATTAAAGTCATTAATGTACTGTTAAAACATATATTGCAATCAATTAAATAAAAGTTTTTTTTTCTATCTATATATTTATTAGGTAGATAAAGAATCTGAATAGTATGTTTCTAATTATAATTTGTAAAAAAAAAAAAAAAAAGAAAAAACGAATTTGTGTTAAATAGAATATATTTTGTTTCTAAAAAGAACATTCGTGATTTTATAATGAATCTATTCAGAATCGTTTGACGAATGAAATAAAATTCTGTTCGTCGACTTGGCAACATAAAGAAAGAGTAATTAATTCAGAATAAATAAATAGTTTCTGTATAAATAACAAACATAACAAAATAACAGACATTTTCATTTATTACGATTTTTGACTAGTATTTTGATTTTAAAATTCTATTCGAATTTATTTTTTTTAGTATCCTTTTCCGCTGCAAATTTTTTTTAAGAAGCAAAGTAAAATGAACTTATTAAAATCGTCTAATATATATATACACTGAAGTGACAAAAGTCATGGGATACCTCTTAATATCGTGTCGGCCCTCCTTTTGCCCGGCGAAGTGCAGGAACTCGACGTGGCCTGGACTCAACAAGTCGTTGGAAGTCTTCTGCAGGAATATTGAGCCATGCTGTCTCGATAGACGTCCATAATTGTGAAAGCGTTGATGGTGCAGGATTTTGGGCACGAACAGACCTCTCGATGATGTCCCATAAATGCTCGATGGGATTCATGTCGGGCGATCTAGGTGGCCAGATCATTCGTTGGAATTGTCCAGAATGTTCTTCAAACCAATCGCGAACAGTTGTGGCCCGGTGACATGGCGCATTGTCATCCATAAAAATCCCATCGTTATTTGGGTACATGAAGTCCATGAATGGCTGCAAGTGATCTCTCCAAGTAGCTGAACATAAGCATTTCCAGTCAATGTTCGGTCCAGTCGCACCAGAGGACCAAGTCCATGCCATGAAAAAACAGCCCACACCATTACGGAGCCACCACCAGCTTGAACAGTGCCTTGCTGACAGTTTGGGTCCATGGCTTCGTGGGGTCTGCGCCACACTCCGAACCCTACCATCAGCTCTTACCAACTGAAATCGTGACTCATCGGACCAGGCCACGGATTTCCATTCATCTAGGGACCAACCGATATGCTCACGTGCCCACGAGAGTCGCTGCAAGCGATGTCGTTCTGTCAGTAAAGGCACTCGAGTCGGTCTTCTGCTGGAATAGCCCAAGAAAGCCAAATTTCTCCGCACAGTTCTAACAGACAAGTCCCTTGTACGTCCCACATTGATTTCTGCGGTTATTTGACGCAGTGTTGCTTGTCTGTTAGAATTTACGACTCTTTGCAGACGTCGCCGGTCTCGGTCGTTAAGTGCAGGCGGTCGACCACTGCGCTGTCCATGGTGGGATGTTATGCCTGAAATTTCATACTCTCGGCACACTCTTGACACAGTGGATCTGGGAATGTTGAATTCCCTAACGATTTCCGAAATGGCATGACCCATGCGTCTAGCTCCAACTAACATTCCGCGTTCAAAGTCTGTTAATTCCCATCGTGCGGTCATCATCACGTCAAAACCTCTTCACATGAATAACTAGAACAGAAATGAAAGCTCTGCGCATTTATACCTGTTCTACGCGATGCTACTGCCATCTGAAAATTTGCATATTGCTATCCCATGACTTTTGTCACTTCAGTGTATATAAAGTAGGTATTGTCATTACAGTTATAGTTTAATTGTTATTTTTCATATTCTGGAACGCATACCTCAAAATACTTTATACCAAAATATCATTTAGTTACTGTGAATGGTATGATTGTTAGGGACTCATATATTGAGAATTCGGGTCACTGTATCCATAACTGTTAGTGTTTAACTGCTGTTTTTTATATGTTTCTTAAGCGCATATCTCAAAATACCTTAAACCAAAATTTCATTCAGTTTCTTTGAATGAAATGAGAGAGAAAGTTTTTTTTATAATCACCTTATATGTAGATGTAGTATTTATATCAATTCATATATCTATTAGATGTATGAATGTATAGATGATTAGTTGAATGATTAGATGTATATATATATATGTATATGTATATATATTGTCACGGCACAATATAATTTTCTGAAAAAACAATTTTATTATAACTTTTCTTGGTAAAATTAATGCTAAACAATTTTTAATCACAAATGTTATTTTCAAAATTTGATTGAATTTTGATCAAAAAAAAAAAATGCATTTAAATTTTACAGAATGAATTTTTCATTATAATTATTGGAACTTTATGTATAAGGTAATATGATTAAGAGATTTGACGATTAATAAATCGATTAATATACCATAATAAATAAAATAATGTTCTTGTGCGACAATAATTATTCAGAAAATAATAAAAAGTTTTAGAAATCGTTTGCCAAATAAATTAAAAAGTTAATTTTTCATACGATCGATTATTTAATGAAATAGATTTACTTAAAAATAATAAAATGAATGATTATTAAAAATATTTACTCTGTGTAGAAATTTTGTTTCAAAATAAATATGAATATTTCGTGCAGCGGTTGGTAAACGTGTATAATAATAAATAATACTACTTCGTAAGATATTTTTTATGCAAATTAGTCAGTTTGTTTTGGAAGCGTTTCGTATAATGGAATCCGATATCGTTTGATCAGCTGCAAAGCAGACGACTTTGCAGCTGATGGGTCGATGGGTAAAATGGGTAAACAGTCAATTTGAAATATCACTTCTCTGAATAAATAGTGGGAAATATTATATTATACTAATCTTGTTAACTGTGACTGCACAGATTAATTTTATAAATGATTAATATCTTTTATTTGCTATTAACCAGGAAAGAAGTCTATAATCCTCCTAACATAACTATTTTTAATACTAACATTTCCTGGTCTAAAGAAGCTAAGTATTTAGGTGTAATTTTTGATAGAAGACTAACATTTAAGGCTCATATTAACTACTTGCGCGATAAATTTAATAATGTTTTGCGTAAATTTTACTCTGTCATGGGCAGACATTCTAAACTAACAATTGAACTAAAAACACTAATCTATTTAGCTTATCTTCGTCCGATAATAGCATATGCGAGTCCAGTCTGGGGCTCTACAGCCAAAAGAAAAATTTTATTATTTTTAGAACGGCTTGAAAACAAGGTTATCCGCATGATTGTTGATGCCCCATGGTATTTTAGAAACGCCGAAATTAAATATGCACTTTCCATGCCTAGCTTTCAGGAATAGAATATGTGGCTAAAATTTTAAAAATTTTATTCATCACTCAATAGATCTAGTAACTCTGTCATCCAAGCATTAAATCAATTTGAATATGATATTTCTCTGCACTCGTCTCGTGAAAGACCTAGATGTGTTATAAACATCAATCTTAGACTGCATTTCTTTCTTGCATTTTTCTATGCTCCTGGTAACTTCAGGTTAAGTTGCGCTCCGCGTATATTTTGTTTGTTCTTTTAAATACTCCTACGTGGGTGCTATGTTGTGCTTCGGCTTTAGGTTCTTCCGGTCTTTTTTTCTGTTTTTTTAGTAGTTTGCTTTGTATTTTATTGTATATTTTTCTTTTATAGCTATTTTTCACTTTTTCTATATATTTAAATTTTTTTATATTTATCAATGGGCAGTGATCGACTACCACTGTTTAATTATTTCTTGCTAATAGGAGGTTTGGTCGCTTCGCGACCAAGGAACTCCGATGAATCGTACCGATTCATATCTTTTATTTAAATTGAAATTTTTTGAAACATAATTATATATCTAATTAAGAAAGCCTTTAAAAATGTTTAATCATATTTTAATGTTTAATATTTTAAATATCCAATATCTAAGATTTTTTTTTATTATTAATTATATTTCAACAAATGATTTATGGTAATATTTTGTTAGTTATTTTTAAATCAACCAGTATTTGTTATTTTAATTAATTACATTTAAAATTTTAGAAAATTTTAATATAAAAAACGATGTTACGTTACGATGTTTTAATTTTAGTAGAAAGAATCAATTTCTTTCGATTTTAAACATAAATTATTTTATTCAGTTTTACACAGTTAATTTTATAAATGATTAATATCTTTTATTTAAATTGAAATTTTTTGAAACATAATTATATATCTATTTGAAAAAGTCTTTAAAAATGTTTAATTATATTTTAATATTTAATAATTTAAATATCCAACATTGAAAATTTTTTTATTGTTAATTATATTTTAACAAATATCTTATGCTAATATTTTGTTAATTATTTTCAAATCAAAAATATTCGTTCTTTTAATTAATTACTTCTAAAATTTAAGAAAATTTTAATGTAAAAAGCGATGTTTATGTAACTTTTAATTTTAGTAGAAAGAACCAATTTCTTTCAGTTTTTAAAATAAATTATTTTATTGTGTTTTACAGAGTAAAATACAATCGCGTAAATTGGAAATTATTCCTTATCGAGTTTTAGTAAAATAACTGTCTTGTAATTTAAAATTGTTGATATTGAGTTTTGCAGAGAAAATAACAAATTTGTAAATTGAAAATTATTGCTTATTCAGTTGTATAGAGTAAAATAGCAATCTTGTAAATTAGAAACTATTGGTGAGTTTTACAGAGTAAAAATAACATCTTCTGTAAACTGGAAAACTATTCTGTATTGAATTTTGCAGAATAAAATACCAAATTTGTAAATTGAAAAATTATTGCTTATCGAGTTTTACAGAGTAAAATACCAATTTTGTAAATTGAAAATTATTGCTTGCTGTGTTTTACAGAATAAAATAAACAATTTTGTAAATTGTAAATCGTTTTGTAAAATAATAATCGTGTAAATTATTGCTTATTGAGTTTTACAGAGTAAAATAAACAATTTTGTAAATTGCAAATTATTGCTTATTGAGTTTTACAGAGTAAAATAATAATCGTGTAAATTGGAAATGATTGCTTATTGAGTTTTACACGAAAAATAACAATCGTGTAAATTGGAAATTATTGCTTATTGAGTTTTACAGAGTAAATAAACAATCTTGTAAATTCGAAATTATTGCTTATTGAGTTTTACAGAGTAAAATAATAATCGTGTAAATTGGAAATGATTGCTTATTGAGTTTTACACGAAAAATAACAATCTTGTTAATTGAAAGTTATCGCTTATTGTGTTATGAAGATGAAAACCCCAATTTTAAATTGGAAATTGGTGCTTATTTAGATTTGCAGAGTAAAATAACAATCTTGTAAATTGGAAATTGGTGCTTATTTAGATTTACAGATTAAAATAACAATCTTGTAAATTCGAAATTATTGCTTATTTAGTTTTACAGAGTAAAATAAACAATTTTGTAAATTGTAAATTATTGCTTATTGAGTTTTACAGAGTAAAATAATAATCTTGTAAATTGGAAATTATTGCTTATTTAGTTTTACAGAGTAAAATAACAATCTTGTAAATTCGAAATTATTGCTTATTGAGTTTTACAGAGTAAAATAATAATCGTGTAAATTGGAAATGAATGCTTATTGAGTTTTACAAGAAAAATAACAATCTTGTTAATTGAAAGTTATCGCTTATTGTGTTATGAAGATGAAAACCCCAATTTTAAATTGGAAATTGGTGCTTATTTAGATTTACAGAGTAAAATAACAATCTTGTAAATTTGAAATTATTGCTTATTGAGTTTTACAGAGTAAAATAAACAATTTTGTAAATTGTAAATTATTGCTTATTGAGTTTTACAGAGTAAAATAATAATCGTGTAAATTGGAAATTATTGCTTATTGAGTTTTACAGAGTAAAATACCAATTTTATAAATTGAAAATTATTGCTTACTGTGTTTTACAGAGTAAAATAATAATCGTGTAAATTGTAAATTATTGCTTATTGAGTTTTACAGAGTAAAATAACAATCTTGTAAATTCGAAATTATTGCTTATTGAGTTTTACAGAGTAAAATAATAATCGTGTAAATTCGAAATTATTGCTTATTTAGTTACTAATAACAACCAGAGTTATCAGAGTAAAATACCAATTTTGTAGATTTATGTACTCACTTGAAACTTATTACATATTTGACTCATGCAGGATAAAATATAAATCTTGTAAATATTGGAAGTTATTGGATATTGAGTTATATAGAATAAAATAAAAATATTGCAAATTGGAAATTAATGCTTATTGAGTTTTTCAGAGTAAAATACTAATGCTGTAGATTATATTTAATAAACTAGAAACGAAAAATAACGTAAAAATAAATCAAAATAAACGAAACTTAAAAATTGTTCTATAATAGCATTTCACAACAAATACATCCAAAAATTGTATGTATTGACAAACTGCATATCGAACATATATTCGTGATATTGAGTTCTTTTTTGGTTGCTATGGGCAACACTGAAAGATCACAACAATTCAAACAATTTCTTATTTCTTTTCTTAATACAAACCTAAGAAGGGTAGAATTCAATCTTGTGATAAAAAGAACTCTTTCAATATCTTGCGATGTGAAATAGGAAATTTCATATTTAAAAAAAATTAATTTGCACTATAAAAATTGATTTCTATGTAATATTCTTTTTGGTATGAAATGCTTTTAATTTCTATCTACCAATTATTACTTTATTATCGCTTGTAATATTTGAATATTTAAACATTACAAATATTTTTATTTTGTTATGGCAAAACTTTAGTTTTGAGTACTAGAAAATTGTTGTTTTAGATAAAAAATTTCTATTTAAGTAAATTAAAAAATTTAGAAAATTATTTAATGTTGCTTTCAATTGTCATTGCTCTTCTTTTATACGTTTTTTTTAAGAACTTTTAGCTTAAACAATATTTTTAGTTCACATTTTTTAATAAAAAAGCTGTCTGATCATATACAAAGTGTAATGAACGAGTTACACATATTATATTGAATGGGTTATATAAATTGTATTGAACGAGTTACACATATTGAACGGGTTACACAAATTATAGTGAATGGGCTACACAAACTTATTATTAATCTCTGCATTCTCAAACTGAATTGGATTACAATAATTCGATTCTTGTACCTTGATTAAAAAGAAGCATAATTTGAAAACATTCCTTGTTGACTCAATGTTTCAAGAAAACTATGGCAAACATTGTTAAATCTCTGCAATCTCCGTTTCCCATTCTGCTTAGAGACGAGAGGTTAAGCAACATCGTTCTTCTTTTCCTGAATAATATTTTCCCAAAATAAGGAAGCGCTCTTAATAAAGCCCCGTTCTCCAGTGGATAATGAGATATCGGGAATTCATTTTGAGGCACGGGGATTTCCAAGTTATTGGAATAGGAAAGAATGCCATGGGTCATGTGACCTTTAGATAACTTGCAGATTTTCTTCGCAGAACAGAGACCACAGGTGATCCGAAAAATACCGCCATGCTGCTGGAATATTAGACTGGATAAAAACTCACTTTGAATATTGAAAATTACGGAAGTTTTTAAGATTAATTTTTGAATGAAGTATTAGTATTGGATGGATTACTATTGAATGGATTACTCAAACCACATTGATCGGGTTATACAAACTATATTTAATGGCCTATACAAATTGTATTGAACAGGTTACAAAAATCATGTTAAACGGTGTTTTCAAATTGAAATTCATTTCGGTGTGTGCAAATTCTATTGTAGGGGTTACGCAAATTATCTATAACTGTTTATACAAATTGTATTGAACGGGTTACATAAACCATGTTGAACGGTTTACATTAAATATATTGCTTAGGTTATACAAATTGTAATGAACGTGTTACACAAATTATTTTGTACGGGTTATACAAATTATAGTGAATGGGGTACACAAATGTATGTAACGAGTTACATAAACCATATTGAACAAATTACCCGAAACTATATTGAAAGGTTTATACAAACTATATTGAAAGGGTTATACAAATTGTTTTGAACTGGTTACACAAACCATATTGAATGTGTTACACAAACCATATTGAATGAGTTACACAAACTATATAGAATGGGTTATAAAAATGGTATCGAACGGGTTACACAAACGTATTATCAATCTCTGCATTCTCAGAATAAATAATATTATAATAATTCAATTCTTGTGTCTTCATTTAAAATAAACCATAATTCGAAAACATTCCTTGTTGATTCAATGCTCCATGGAAACTATGGCAAATATTGATGAAATCTCCGTTCCCCATTCTGCTTGAAGACGAGAGGTTAAACAACTTCTTCTTTTCTGAATAATATTTTCCCAAAATAAGGAAGTCCTTTTAATAAAGCCCCGCTTTCCAGTCTAATGAGATATCGGGAATTCATTTTGAGGCACGGGGATTTCCAAGTTATTGGAAGATGAAAGAATGCCGTGGGTCACGTGACCTTTAGATAACTTGCAGATTTTCTTCGCAGAACAGAGGCTACAGGTTGATCTGAAAAATACCGGCTTGCTGTTAGAATGTTTGACTGGACAAAAATTTACTTTGAATATTTGAAATTTAAGGAAGTTTTTAAGATTAATTCTTAATATAAAATTAGTTTATTGATATGCCAAACATAATTCAAGATGGTACTCAAAGCCAACAGACAATTAATCTTTTTGAAATAACAATGTATTTGGAATACCATAATGTTCGAAAATAAATGTTCGACTTAGGAACTAGAGCAATAACAAGAATAAAGAACTATGGCAATAATAAGCATTAAGAAATATATTAATAAGAATTAAAAATATAGCAATAATAAAAATTAATAATAATAGGCAATAATAAAAATTAAGAATAATAAGCAATAATTAAGTAATAGAATAATAAGAAACATATTAATAATAAGAATTAAGAACTTTAGCACTAATAAGCATTAAGAAGTATATTAATAAGAAGAATTAATATAGCAATAGTAATAATTAAGAAATATATTAATAGTAAGAATTAATAATATAACAATAATAAAAATTAAGAAATATATTAATAAGAAGACTTAAGAATATAGCAATAGTAATAACTAAGAACTATAACAATAATAAGCATTAAGAAATATATTTAAAATAATTAAGAATATAGCAATAATAAAAATTAAGAACTTCAGCAGTATAGCAAAAATAAGAGTTAAGAACTCTAATGAATCAACCAAATTTTTAAATTATCAAGTCATTAAATAATTTTTTATCTAAAATAATGAAAAACAGGAATAAATCACAAAAAGTTATTGCTATTTTAAAATCTTTTCGAATTTTTTTTTTTAAACAATTAACAAGTTATAACAAGATAAAATAAATTCCCTTTAAAATTGGTGCAACGTCGAAAAACAAATCTATTTCTTCATATGCATTATTATGTACCTAAATATATTTTTTTTATCAGTTATTGTTATTATTTATTAATTAAAAAATCAGGGAAAATGAATATAAAAAAAATTAATTAAAAATTATTCAACCCAAAGTGTTTGTGTCATGCAAATAAACTAAATTTTAATCTTGTTTAGTATTAGTTATACCAAAATCCAATAATTAATGAACAAATCTGTGTTTTCTCTCACTAACTTTTCAGTAACCAAACGAATATTGATACATCAACCTAATTGGCGCGTTTGCATTTCAAGAGTTGCCATTCGGCCGTAACAAACAAGCTACCTCAGTCGCAGACGATAATTACATCCAGTGATGGTGTGGGTGTGATGCTATTGTCCCCACTTAACTCAATAAGTAAACATAGAAACGACCGTGAGCAGGCAAAACTAGTTAACGACTGGAATATTTAATAAAGATTAGTTAATTTTATTGAGGAAATGTTATTTTTCAATTCCTTCTATTAGCTCACACTCTCCCTATATATATCTTGTTCACATTTTCATTCGTTCATAAAATACTTTTTATTCCTCCACTCAAGTTCAAATACATTTTTTTTTGAACTTGTAGTGGATGACACTGGATGTTAATACAGTTTTTTCAAATATTAATTCAGTAATTAAATTTAATTAATTAATTTTCGTTTTTTTTTAGATTTAAGTTGCATATATCTACCCATAGATGGCGATAGATAAACTTAAAAAAAATGAATGAAAATTCTTTATAAAGGACTTTCTGCGATAGAGTGAAAAAAAAAAAAAAAAAAAAAAATAGGAATTGACTTTAAAATTTTTTTTTTTTTTTTATATGATTTGTGATATAAATAAATTTTGTGATCATTGGTCTGTTCTTTCTATTTTTTAGCTTCATAATTGAATGAAATTAAATTATCAAAATTATTTGAGCCGATTTTTTTTGTAAAGGTGGTGTAAATCCATTTTATATTATATGAAGATATTTAAAGGTCTGTATTTGAATGGTTTGAAAATATGGGTATATGTTAATACGCTCATTTTATGTTTATTAAATATTAAATTGATAATATTAAATAGAAAAATATTAAATATTAAATTTATTTAAATTTATAATGGGATTGTTTTTAAAGTATTGGTTAAAAGAAATTCAATGCTTTTTCAGGACTTCAGATGGACTTAACACCACTTTCAAAATCAACAAACTTTGAAAAACACACATTTATGAAATTGTAACGTCAAGTCTTATTTTAGACCTATAACGGCTTCAAAAATATGAAAACTTTCAGGTTCATGGGAACACTGTAATTTTTATTTAAGGGTCAGAGATTTTCAAAGTTCTCGAGTCTGCGTCAAATCTATTTCAGCAGGTGTGCGGCAGACCTTCATTATCACATGGCGTGATACACGAAACCATAAGAGGCTCACTTAGAAAAACAGGCCTATTCAATCACTTCAGAGAAAAAAAGAAAAACAACACTTCTGGTCGACTCATAGCAGAACTCTCTCTCCTTCACCAAAACCTCCCTTTCAAAAAAATCCGTCAGAGGGGTGTGTTAGCTTCCCTCACATCTCTTTGGAGTAGACATTTCTCAGCTCGTGGTCTACCATCAGCACGATGCCACAACTCATGGTGTAGTTCTTATTCAATCTGCAGTTGTTTCGACATGTGAAGGTCGCAGACACATTCGCTAATTTCCCGAGTCTCATTAGCACATTTGAGTGACAGGTTGTTCTCATGAGTACAAAACTCTAATTGCATGTGATATAACTATTTACAATACTGCTCGTCTGCTGTTATATTTCAGTGATAGGTTGTTATTTTATATTTATCAAATAATATACATTCCTCTCTCCTAGGAATGAAATGCTAAAGCTCTCCTCGTGAGAAAAAAATGCTACAAATATATATTTTTTTCTTTCTAATGCAGCTGGCAAACACTTAGACAGCTTGGTCGTGGATGCCTTAAGGCAAGCGCTGCACAGACGTTACTCACTTTGCATTACCCAGGGTGCACGTGTAACTTGAAGATAAGCCACGGAAGCGGAGTAACAATACCCCCGCAACGCTCTACGATCCTATTAGACCGGGACCTACGGTTTAAAGGGGATTCCGAACCACTCCAAACATCCATGGCACCGCCGGGATTCGAACTCGAAACCTGTGGTACCGAGCGCCAGTGCGCTAGCCAGCCATTCAGGCCCTATGCTACAAATGTTAAATATGGGATTTCAATTGAATCAAATCAGATTTCGAGACAAGAGATGTTTTCTTTTTATGAGATGGGTTTGTCAGCAACACACTCGACAGTCATATTAGCTCGGGACCTACGGTTTAAAGGGGATACCGAACCACTACAAGCATCCATGGCATGGCAGGGACTCGAACACGAAACACTCCAGTCACTCGGTTATAAGGCCATATATATATATATATATATATAATAAAAATATATATCAACAAATTAATTGCCCAAACAAAATCATTAAAAAATAACGATTTAGTATTATAGGGTTGAGTTGTCAGCCCTACAGTCATATTACACCGGGACCAACGGTTTAAAGTAGATTCCGAGAAAAGTTAAACATTCATGCAACCACCGGGACTCGAACCCCAAATCGGTGGCATCGAGAGCCAGAATGCTAGTCACTCGGCCATCAGGCCCCGAAACTTTCCATGCATGTTTTAAATTTGTTTTTTCTCTTTTCTTGATTTATTACATCATGATAAAAGCTATAAAATGATGGTATTATTAATTTTTTGAAATATATATATATATATATATATATATTATTGTGTGTGTGTATCTTCCTATTTTATTACTTTTATCAATGTTTTATAGATAGAAATTAGAAAACAGTTCAAACAAAAGAAATTATAAAAGTTTAATAAATTGTAAATATTTCAAACAAAAGAAATATTTCTTTTTTTCTTTAATGCAGCTGGCAAACACTTAAACAGCTTGGTCTTGGATGCCTTAAAGCAAGCGCTGCACAGACGTTACTCACTTTGCATTACCCAGGGGGCGCGTGTCACTTGAAGATAAGCCACGGAGTAACAATGCCCCCGCAACGCTCTACGATCCTATTGAGACCGGGACCTACAGTTTAAAGTGGATTCCGAACCACTGCAATCATCCATGGCACCACCGGGACTCGAACTCGAAACCTGTGGTACCGAGCGCCAAAGCGGCCACTCGGCCATTCAGGTCCTACAGAAGAAATAAATAGTTAAAAAAAATAGTAAATATTGTAAACAAAATGATGTATAGAAATATCTATCTAGATATCACGGGGTATAATGGCCGTGTGACTGGCACTCGGTACCACCAGTTTCGGGTTCGAGTCCCGGCGGTGCCATGGATGATTGTAGTGGTTCTGAATCCACTTTAAACAGTAGGTTCCGGTTTAATATGATTTTAGAGTGTTGCGGGGGCATTGTTACTCAGTGTCCGTGGCTTATCTTCAAGCTTCACGCTCCCCCTGTTAGTGTTAAATGAGTAACGTCGGTGCAGCCCTTGCTTATGGCATAAAAGATCACGGTCTAAGTATTTGCCAAGCTGTATTAGAAAATATATAAAATAGTTTAAACAAAGTGATTATTTCTCATATTCAAATAATCAGTAAATTGTTAACATGATTCCTACGTATTGTTACCTTAAGAAAAAAAATTCACTGTGAAATAGGAGCCATATTTGCTATGAAATAGAAAAACTATTACGTGTATATACATATAAAACAAATTTCATTCTGTTTCTTAGAGTCTGCTAATACATTGTAATGTTTTAGTAAATGTTTATATTCAGAAAAACGTAACCATGGTGACAGTAGTTAAAAACACATCGTTTAAACCTAATAGTTCAATATTATTGGATTATTCGCGTATTGGTCTCTTAATGTTTTGGAAAAAGTTTCACTAATAATAATATGAATAAATATCAAATGGGGAAATTGTAGTAAGCAAATTGCGTATGTATCATGTAGTTTTGAGTTCCAATTTTTTTTCAATCATAGAGCTTAATTATATTAAAGTAAGAACATTTTTAAAAAATGTTATTGCGTTGGATAAAATAAGGTCAATTCTTAATTTCATTATTAGGTTAACCAAACTCGTACAAACTCAAAACTAAAAAAAAAAAAATGTTGTATGGATAATTTTTGAGATGATATTGCAAAATTAAATTACAAAACATTGACAAACATGAAAATTATGACTATTTTTTTGTTACAATTGAACAAAAAAGGTGGATTTTTTAAATTTACGTAAATATTTCTCACATAATCACATTTAATGGGGCCTGATGACCGAGTTCTAGTGCTTGGTGCCACAGGTTACGGGTTCGAGACCCAGCGGTGCCATATTTATTTCAAGTGGTTAAGAATCCACTTTATTTCAGAGGTCCTTGCCTAATATGACTGTAGAGCTTTGGGAGAAGGACTGACTACTCTACCCCTTAAAAAGAAACCATCTCCTTTCTCGAAATCTGCCAGTAGGCAGACGGCCTTAAGCCCATCATGGGGCTGTTGCTCCAATGAAGAAAAATAATTACATTGAATGGCATAAATGTAAACATATGACAAGGATGTATTGAACAGAAAGAATGGTAAAGCTCATATGCGTAAGTGAGTTGCAGCCGTTCCAGTAATTTAAAGTACAAGTATAAATAAAGTACTATTTTTAACAAAAATGCCAATAACTCGTCTCTTAATGAATCTATTTAACATCTTTTAGTTCAATGCTAATTAATACAAATGGCGATTAATATTCATGATTACAGTTTAATGCTTTCAAGAAAAACAAGAATTTATTGTTTGTTTGGGAAATATTTATAAATATATTTTAAAGAAAGAATTGCTGTTTTTTGTAATATCTACATAAAATAATTAAATAATTGTAATTATTTTTTAAAGTATTTATACGGTAACTCGAACTGATAAAATAGTTGTTAACGAAATAGGGGCCGTAGGGATCGGCGATTTTTTGCAGCGCCAGTTGAGCGCCAAATGTGATTTCATGCTCTGTTTGCAATTCACTTCAATTATAACAAGTGTGCTGAAAAGTTCGTAGGTTGACATATAGATGGCGCTACTAGTATTAAATCCATTAAATTTTAGTTAGCCCTAACCTTCAAAAGACTCGTGTATAAATTTGAAAGCTGTTGCACTATTAGTATGTGAGTTAGACCATTTTTAGTGAAGCAACTTTTGTCAGTTTGAGAAAATGGATAAAAAGGAATTTCGTGTGTTAATAAAGCATTGCTTCTTGGTGAAAAAAAATACTATTGAAGCCAAAGACTTGGCTTGATAAACATTATTCAGACTTTGCACCAGGAAAATCAACCGTAGAGAAGTGGTTTGCTGAATTTAAACGAGCCGAAATGAGCACCGAGGACGATGCACGCAGTGGACGCCCCAAAGAGGCTGTTACCGACGAAAACATCAAAAAAGTCCACAAAATAATTTCTAATAACCGTAAAGGGAAGTGGATTGAGATAGCTGAGACCCTAAAGATATCAATGGAACGTGTTGGATATATCGTGAATGAATATTTGGATATGCGAAAGCTCTGTTCAAAGTGGGTGCCGCGCGAGCTCACAATCGACCCAAAACAACAACAAATTGATGATTCTAAGCAGTGTTTGGAGCTGTTCAATCGTAATAAAAATGAATTTTTGCGTCGATATGGGACAATGGATAAAACATGGCTCCATCCTTTCACACCGGAGTCCAATCGACAGTCAGCCGAGTGGACTGCACGTGATGTTTTTGATGTTTTCGTGGGTAACAGCCTCTTTGGAGAGTCCACTGCGTGCATCGTCCTCGGTGCTCCTTTCGCCTCGTTTAAATTTAGCAAACCACTTCTCTACGGTTGATTTTCCTGGTGCAAAGTCCGAATAATGTTTATCAAGCCAAGCCTTGGATTCAATAGTATTTTTTTTTTTGCCAAAACGCAATGCTTTATTAACACACGAAATTCCTTTTTATCCATTTTCTCAAACTAACAAAAGTTGCTTCACTAAAAATGCTATAACTCGCATATTAATAGTGCAACAGCTGTCAAATTTATACACGTGTCTTTTGAAGGTTAGGGCTAACTAAAAATTATATGGATTTAATACTAGTAGCGCCATCTATGTGTCAGCCTACGAACATGTCAACCCAACTGTTACGTATATAATATCGTTCAAAATATGCAGTTAAAATTTCATTAGAATCTGAAAATGATTATAACAACTATGATTATTATTATATGGCGGTGTAGCCAAAAATACAGTTTTTCAGAAGTTCAAATGAAATTTTGAACGAATAAATTCAGTGTTCCAATAACTCGTAACAAAATAGCTGTAATCTGGCTTCTAAAGATTCTAGAAATAAACTCAATACTGTTTCAGAAAGGTAAAGGTTTAATCTTTCTTATAATACAATAAAAATGTTTCGATTTTTTAAAGACCACCATGATTTAAACGTGGTCTGAAAAAAATTCGATTGGTAGTGAACGATACAATGATTCGATTCAGCGTGATCGGTTACCTTGATAGACGTTCTAAATAATTAATTTTAAATTAATTGAATAAATTTTTTTATTTTTTTATTTAGATTCATTTTAATTAAAAATTGATCACTAATTAAAAAAGGAATTACACTTTTTCAAGTATAATTATCATTTTCATGTATATATTTCATAACTGTAATTAAAATTCCATGCCCTGTTTATCCATTTTATAACGCATATGAATTTAGTGAACGTGCGACGATTCGATTGAGCGTGATCGTTTACCTTGATTATTAAAACTAAGTTGATTTTATAAATCATTAATCTTAAATTAATTGAGAAAATTTTAATTTTTTTATTTAGATTCATTTTAATTAAAAATTGATTAAGAGCGGAATTATACTTTTTCATGTTAAATACTGTTTCATGTCATGTTTATCCATTTTATAACACATAAGAATTTAGTGAATTGAACGATTCAACCATTTGATTAAATGTGATCGATTACGATTAAATGTGATCGATTAAGTTGATTTTATAAATAATTTATCTTAAATTAATTGAGTAAATTTATTTAATTATTTTTTTTTTCATTTAGATTCATTTTAATTAAAAATTGATCGTTGATTATACCGTTGCATTTTAAAATTTCATGTCATATTTATTCATTTTATAACGCATAAGATTGTGAACGTGAAACGATTCAATGATTCGATTGAACATGACCGGTTACCTTAAGTTGATTTTATAAATAATATATCTTAAATTAATTGAATAAATTTTAATTTTTCTTCATTTAAATATATTTTAACTAAAAATTGATCGTTGATTAAAATTGTAATTATACTTTTTCATTTTAAAATGTCATGTCATATTTATTCATTTTATAACGTATAAGAATTTAGTGAAAGTGCAACGATTGAACGATTCGATTCAACGTGATCGGTTAAGTGAATCGGTACGATTCATCGGAGTTCCTTGGTCACGAAGCGACCAAACCTCCTATTAGCAAGAAATAATTAAACAGTGGTAGTCGGTCACTGCCCATTGATAACGAAAAACAATTTGCACAATATATAGAAAAAGTAAAAATGTAAAAGAAAACATATACAAGAAAATACAAAGCACAACTACTGAAAAAAAGAGAAAAAGACCGGAGAGAACCTAAAGCCGAAGCACAACATAGCACCCACGCAGGAGTATTTAAAAGAACAAACAAAAATATACGCGGAGCGCAAACTTAACCTGAAGTTACCAGGAGCATAGAAAAATGCAAGAGAAGAAATGCAGTCTACTGATTGATGTTTATAACACATCTGGTCTTTTACGAGACGAGTGCAGAGAAATATCATATTCAAATTGATTTAATGCTTGGATGACAGAGTTACTAGATCTATTGAGTGATGAATAAAAGTTTTTTGCAATTTTAGCCACACATTCCCTAAAGCTAGGCATGGAAAGTGCATATTTAATTTCGGCGTTTCTAAAAAATACCATGGGGCATCAACAATCATGCGGATAACCTTGTTTTCAAGCCGTTCTAAAATAATAAAATTGCTTTTGGCTGTAGAGCCCCAGACTGGACTCGCATATGCTATTATCGGACGAAGATAAGCTAAATAGATTAGTGTTTTTAGTTCAATTGTTAGTTTAGAATGTCTGCCCATGACAGAGTAAAATTTACGCAAAACATTATTAAATTTATCGCGCAAATAGTTAATATGAGCCTTAAATGTTAGTCTTCTATCAAAAATTACACCTAAATACTTAGCTTCTTTAGACCAGGAAATGTTAGTATTAAAAATAGTTATGTTAGGAGGATTATAGACTTTTTTCCTGGTAAATAGCACTGATCGGTTAAGTTGATTTTATAAATAATTGAATAAATTTAAATTTTTCTTCATTTAAATTCATTTGAATTGAAAATTTATTATTTATTAAGAGAGGAATTACGCTTTTTCATTTTAAAATTTGTCATGTTTATCCATTTTATAATGCATGAGAATTTAGCGAATGCAATTTATTGCAAAATATGTCATTCACGAACTTTTATTTATTTGTTTTGGCAACTTCAGAAACTTCACATCTCATCTCATAAAAAATTCTAATGATTAGCTAATTTTAGGCATTAGTCAAATCTAACGCCGAAAACAAGAACTAACAGACGCATTTAGAAAACAATTTAAGATCAATTATACGAAATAACTGTCATCCCATCTCCTGATTTATCTCAAAAGTGCGGCTAACTTCGCACATTTCGGTGGCAGGATCCGCTTGGGCGTTATTGGATTTATTAGATCTTCCCGAAGTCAAATTTGGGAGAATTACACTAATATGGTCTAATGGAATTATTCGTCGCGCCCTTTCATACGTGAATTTAGTTTATGAGTATTGAATATGGCATCAGTTATTCGTCCAATAAGCGTCAAGGATGTGAATTTTTATGAGCTTTCTTTTTATTTCTGTACTAAAACGGTCTTTAAAGATTTGTGATATGAAGTTATTATTCGAAAATTTTATTCAGTATTTATGATATCATTATTTAGGTTCTGGTTGCTTTTATTTATTATTTATTTTGAATATTTTATTTAAAACCGTAGTAAATGTTGTCGTTTTGTTGGTTTGGGCTGGTAAAAAAGGAGTCCCAAGTACAATAACACATTTATTTTTTTGTGTGTAGGGCAATAAAGTCCCCATTAAACCGTTGATCCCGGTCTAATAGGATCGTAGAGCGTTGTAGGGGTAGTGTTATACTCGTGTTCGTAGCCTGTCTTCAAGCTACACGTGCCCACTGGGTAGTGCTCAATGAGCAACCCTTTGCTTATGGCATAAAGATTATAACTGTCTCTAAATTGCCAGCTGCATTAGAAAAAAACCATTTATACTATTTCTTATTGGTAAAAATGATCAAAAATACACTATAATATCGCTTTAAAGTTTCATTTTGAGAATTTGTGTTGTATTTCAAGCATTATCAATAATAATGCTCATTTTTTTTCAATCTTCTGAGAGTTGTATTTGTAGAACGCATATTTAATTCTTTTCTGGGATTGCCTTGAAATTTAATGTATCTGTTGTTGTTGTTGTTTCTTATCCCACTTGGCTGGCCAAGCCCACGAGCCCATACGTGCTCATGATTGAAGGGGAAGGAAGCAGCTTCTGTTGTGATGGAGCACCCGTAGGTAGAAGCCTGACTTTTGCTCCGTGACGCTCTTACAGTCATAGGAGACTGGGACCTACAGCTTTAAGTGGATTCCGAACCATTACAAACATCCATGGCACCGCCGGGATTCGAACCCGAAACCTGGGGCACCGAGCGCCAGAGCGCCAGACACTCGGCCATTCAGGTCCCAAATTTGCCAACGGCACGCTGTGTTTCCCATGTGGTCACCCACCCAGGTACCGACCGCGCCCAATGATGCTTGACTTCGGTGATCTAACGAGAACCGGTATATTCAGCATGGTACGGCCGTTGGCTATTTAATGCATCTATCCACATTAACGTTATAATGACGAAACATTAACGTGTCTTTATAGTTCGTCGGCAAAGAACAAAGCGAAAAAACTCAACACTCCATTATCTCTAAAACTAATTGTAATTTATGCTGTTAAGAGCATATTCGGAAATCCAAACAAAAATATGTATGAATATGGCATTCATGTAAAAATTATACTTCATCTTAAAAAAATACTAAATCTTTTATCCACACTTTTGTGTCTTGTTAATGTATATTCCAGGGAATTTATAATTGTCTCTACGCAGTGTATATATAACCTATATTACTATGATTGGTTCTACCATGGTTTGGCGAGAATCAGTCTATAGATGCTTTGGTACTCGTTTGAATTCCATCTGTATATGTCTAGGATCTTCGGCGAATTTCTATATCTTGGCATTGAACTTGGCGCCATACTGAAGTGATAAATTCCCTAGTGAAAAAAGAATGTTAGCAAGTGTTTTTGGAGTAACTTCGGTTTGTCTTTATGTAGTATAACAGCATTCGTGTAAAAATTATACTTGATTTTAAAAAAATACTAAATTTTTTATCCCCATTTTTGTGTCTTGTCTGTGCAAGTGAATTTATAATTGTCTCTACGTAGTGTATATGTAACCTATATTACTATGTTTGGTACGACCATGGTTTGGCAAGAATCAGTCCATTGTTTTTTTTTTTTTTTATCTTTGGTATCCATCTGAATCCCCCTATATATATCTAGGATCTTAAAGTGTGTGCGAAATGACCGTAGAGCGACAAACCAAATCAAACCTGGCGGTAATCTCAATAGTCTTCATTGCAATAGATCTTAATTGGGAATCGCTCATTTCCTTTTCAACTGCTTGCATGAAAACAAAATTTCTTTTCTATTCTTCCTTCCTTTTATGTATAGCACAAAAAGGGTTGGAGTTTTCTTAAAAGTTCACCTTGAAAAGACATCCGTATCTTTCTATCTTGTAGAAGTATAGAAAATCTCCCATAGTGTTCACAAACTAATGTCGAATTTGATAAAATCCGCTTAAAGACCAAGTATAAACGAAGTTACTTTTAAAACCGTCATTTGTATGCAACATCATTCTGAGTGTGCTTTGCCAGATTATCCCACACATATTGATGAGAAGATCGTCCACATAGCAAGTCAGAACCACTGTTAAGTTCTCACAGCAGATATTTATTTACTTATGACAATCAGGATCTCAATTTCGTCTTTCTCACGAATCGTTATCCTAACTCAGTGTTTATTATCCCTTCATTTTTTTCTCTTTCTCTTTTCTTCGTCGACAAGTAAGATGAAATCATCCCTTATCTCCCCAGATGCGAGTTTTGCATTTCCGGTAGCTTTATAGTTGCTACTTAATGGTTAGTTTGTATCGCATTTCATTTGTTAAGCCTTGAAACTCTACTGACGACCTTCAAAAGGATGTCTTACAATTCTAAGTGGCGTGGCTTATGCGGAGATAATTGATTTTGGAAAACAGTTCCAAAAATGCGATATGGCTTGCCATGAATTATCTACGCTAGCATCACGAAATTTGGCGGCCTGATCCCCGAGTGGTTAGTGCTCTGGCACTCGGTACCACAGGTTTCCGGTTCGAATCTCGGTGGTGCCATGGATGTTTGCAGGGGTTCTGAATCCACGTTAAATAGTAGGTCCCGGTCTCATAGGACCATAGAGCGTCACACAGCCCAATCATACTTCTCACCCACTACCTTCCCAAACTGTAAAGGGGCCACTCAGCTCTAGGCACAATGATGGGGTGTGGTGTAGTGTAGTAGTAGTAGCATTAAGAAATTAGTTGCAAAAATTGTTGATTTATCTCCAAATCAAAATGAGCAACATTTTAAAGTGTTTTGGCATGTTATTTTAAAACAGAAATTCAAAATTCAAAACAACAGAAATTCACTTCTCACAACAAAATGGGCTAAACAAATAATGTAAACTAAAATCAAATATAAAAATACCAATTGCATTGGCACTAGGCTATACGTCCTTGTAGTATACGCGCCGTAGCTGTAATATACGCGCAATGAAAAAGTCGTATATCAAATAAAGATTTTCAATCCATTTTTTTCCGTCCAGCCTGCTTATATCAAAGTGGACATAGTCCATAATGGACGTATACCGAGATATAACTGTTATTGAAATTAAACAAAAGAAACCTAAACCTTCAAAAGGGAAGTAATGAGTGGTGGGCAAATATGCATTCAATTATTTATAATGAATTCTGTTCGAATATTTAAAACAGCAGAGATAATTTTTTTTAGGTAGGAGACTCATTGCAAAAAATGCATGTTTCATGTTCTACATCATAGCAATTGTATATATTCTATATCAGTGGCAGATATATAACAGGCGGGCTGAAAAGTTATAGGCTGACACATAGATGGCGCTACTAGTATTAAATCCCTATGATTTTTAGTTAGCCTAACCTTCAAAAGACACGTGTATAAATTTGACAGCTGTTGCACTATTAGTATGTGAGTTGTAGCATTTTTAGTGTTCATCACGTGCAGTCCACTCGGCTGGCTGTCGATTGGCCTCCGGTGTGAAATGATGGAGCCATGTTTCATCCATTGTCACATATCGACGCAAAAATTCCGGTTGATTACGATTGAACAGCTCCAAACACTGCTCAGAATCACCCATTCGTTGTTGTTTTGGATCGATTGTGAGCTCTGCGCGGCACCCACTTTGAACAGAGCTTTCGCATATCCAGATATTCATTCACGATATGTCCAACACGTTCCTTTGATATCTTTAGGGTCTCAATCAACTTCACTTTACGGTTATCAGAAATTATTTTGTGGACTTTTCTGATGTTTTCGTCGGTAACAGCCTCTCTGGGGCATCCACTGCGTGCATCGTCCTCGGTGCTCATTTCGCCTCGTTTCAATTTAGCAAACCACTTCTCTACGGTTGATTTTCCTGGTGCAAAGTCCGAATAATATTTATCAAGTCAAGCCTTGGCTTCAATCGTATTTTTTTTTCGCAAAAAAAGCAATGCTTTATTAACACACGAAATTCCTTTTTATATATTTTTTCAAACTAACAAAAGTCGTTTCACTAAAAATGCTATAACTCACATACTAATAGTGCAACCGCTGTCAAATTTATACACGTGTCTTTTGAAGGTTAGGGCTAACTAAAAATCATATGGATTTAATACTAGTAGCGCCATCTATGTGTCAGCCTACGAACATGTCAGCCCAACTGTTATATATATGTTAAGATACATCTGGTGTACGTAACTATGTCGTGATAGGAAATGTTAAAATTCCGTACGTAAATATAAATCAGTAAATCACTCTACTTTAGACAAAGAAAATTTATCTTACGGATTCTTCGAAAAATTATCTTATTGGTTAGAAATTTTCACAAAATAACTTATCCAAACCTTTATAAAGCATTTTTGATTGTCTATTACCAATACAGACAATAAAAGTAAAATTTTATATCAAAATTAAAAAAAGTATAATATTACTGAGTTTTTTTACAGATAGAAAACATTAATTTATTTATGTATTAGATACATAGATGCTGGTTTGTTTTTATTTACTCGTTATATCATTTTAGGAATATTTGTAAGTCAAACAAATATATGCTTCGAAATAAATTAATTTGCTCAAAAAGAAAAACAATGCTTTAAAAAAAAAAAATTTCAAATGAATATAAGTCTCGAATTACGTGAATACTGTATCAAATTTCAAAGGGATTTAAAAATCGAAATCAGATATCTAATTCGGTATATACAATTTCTATTAATTAAATTTCTTTTTCTTCTTCTGATATCAAAAAATTTTGAAATTCGAACCATATCAATTTAAGATATCGATATCATGAAAAACTTATTTTTTTAAGTACATATATTTTATAGTTTATATATTTATAGTTTAAAGAACTAAAAAATATTATATTTGAAATTTCTTTTTATCTTGAATTTTAGATTTAAATCTACATTCAATTTTTCATTTATATTTACGAATCAAGATACTTTTTTAAGAATTTAGAATTAGGATGTTTCTTGTTATATGAAGAGAATTATCTTACAAAGTTCTTCATTATCATGAAGACTCTTATGTTAAATAGTTCTTCATTATCATGAAGAGATATATGTTAAATAGTTCCTCATTATCATGAAGAGAATTATTTTAAATAGTTCTTTATTATCAATTAATTAGTTAGTTCTTTATTATCAATTAATTAGTTAGTTCTTTATTATCATGAAGAAAACTGTTAAATAGCTCCTAATTATCATGAAGAGACTTATGTTAAATAGTTCTTTATTATCATGAAGAGAATTATGTTAAATATTTCCTCATGATCATGAAAATTATGTTAAATAATTCCACATTATCATGATGAGAATAATGTTAAATAGTTCCACAATATCATGATGAGAATTATGTTAAATAGCTCTTCATTATCATGAAGAAAATTATGTTAAATAATTCCACATTATCATGATGAAAATTATGTTAAATAGCTCTTCATTATCATGAAGAAAATTATGTTAAATAATTCCACATTATCATGATGAGAATTATGTTAAATAGCTCTTCATTATTCAAATTCAAATCTTTCACAGCTCGATTCAAAAATACCTACTCAAAGCAAACCAGGTGGTTTCACTTCGCCATCGAAAATCGGAAGTTATTTTTTGTCAACTGACACATCCAATATCGTTTGGTTGTAAATCCTCATTCGTCGGAGAACAAAAGGGGAGGGAAGGGGGAAGAGAACGTGACGCGTGTTGACAGAAGGGAGGTAAGAAGAAGCTCTCTGATGAGTCAATAGAAGGTGGAATGCCGTCTTTTTCCCCTGGGTGACGGGAGCATCCTCAGGGGCAAAATAGAAGTTATTATTCAATCAAACACCACCTTTCTGCGTTGTCTCCTCTTTTGAGAGAGAATTTGCTCTTCTTTTTTCCCCCTGGGCATTCTTGCAATAGGGTTCCGAGAATAGTATAACAAGCTTTGACATGTTTATCTATCCTAAATGTCGTTTGGGATTATATTATAAGAATATTAACTATTATGGATAAGAATTTATCAATAGATTAGAAGATTAGAGAGATATGTAGATTTATGAGTAGATATTAAATAGATATAAATGTATACGTTCTTATGTGTGGGGACTGAATGGCCGAGTGGCTAGCGCTGTGGCGCTCGGTACCACAGGTTTCGGGTTCGAGTCCCGGCTGTGCCATGCTTCGAAATCCACTTTAAACTGTAGGTCCCCATAATAATAGGATCGTAGAGCGTTGCGGGGGCATTGTGACTCCGCGTCCGTGGCTTATCTTCAAGTGACGTGAGCCCCTGGGTCATGCAAAGTGAGTAACGTCTGTGCAGCGCTTGCCTTAAGGCGTCCAAGCTGTATAAGTGTTTGCCAGCTGCATTAGAAAGAAAAAAAAAACGTTCTTATGTTTAAGAATTTGTGAAACCAGTTTTATTCGGAATAGCTTTATTATTTACTTTCAGTTGAATTATAGATTTTTAAAGCAATCACTTAAAAATCTGCTTAAAAAATCTATTTCTACTTCTAGAAACCTATTTCAATGCTAAAAATGTTATACAGCACAAAATGGTATATTTATATACACAGTACGTGTGTTTGTCACTGAACTCCTCCAAAACGGCTGGACCTATTTGGATGAAATTTTTTGTGTGTGTTTGAGTGGATCTTTATAAATAAGATGAACACTTTTTCACGCCATTCAAGAGTCTATTCAATTCAATTCACTTAATTCAATTTAAATTTTCAAGAAAATTTAACACATACGCAATCCTAACAAAAAGGACCTTCTTTATAAATAAGATGAACACTTATTCAGGCAATTCAAAACTCATTTCAATTCAATTCACGCAATTCAATTTAATTTTTAAGAAAATTTAGCACAATTTTATACAGACTTTATAAATAAGACGATTCCCGCAATTCAAAAGTCAATTGAACTCAATTCAAGCAATTCAAAAGTCAATTCAACTCAATTCACGCAATTCAATTTAATTTTTAAGAAAATTTAGCACAATTTTATACACCCTTTATAAATAAAATGATTCACGCAATTCAAAATTCAATTCAACTCAATTCACATAATTCAATTTAATTTTTAAGAAAATTGAACACATACGCAATCCTAACAAAAAGGACGTTCTTTATAAATAAGATGAACACTTATTCAGGCAATTCAAAAGTCATTTCAATTTAATTCACGCAATTCAATTTAATTTTTAAGAAAATTTTACACAATTTTATACACCCTTTATAAATAAGATGATTCAGGCAATTGAAACGTCAATTCAACTCAATTCACGCAGTTCAAAAGTCAATTCAACTCAATTCACGCAATTCAATTTAATTCTTAAGAAAATTTAACACGTACCCAATCTAAAAACCAGGATATTCTTTATAAAGCTGAACATTTATTCACGCAATTCAAAAGTCTGCTTTTTTCATCCATACGAATGTTTTTAACATATTTGCAGAGAAGCATCGATAAATATTAGAAACTATTCCATCGTCAAATCTGCTAAAAACGATTCATTCAAATGATTCATATCGAAAAACAAGTAATATAAAGAAAAAAAATTTAAAGTCAATGCCTACTTTTTTTTCACTCTATTGCAGAAAGTACTTTATAGATAATTTTCATTCATTTTTTAAAGTTTATCTGGCTAGATATAGACAACTTAAATCTAAAAAAAACCTAAAATTAATTAATTAAATTTAATGAATAAATTAATATTTGAAAAAGCTGTATTCACATCCAGTATCATCCACTACAAGTTTAAAAAAAAAATGTATTTGAACTTGAGTGGAGGAATAAGAAGTATTTTATTGACAATTGAAAATGTGAACAAGATATATATAGGGAGAGTGTGAGCTAATAGAAGGAATTGAATAAACTCTGTAAAAAATGACTTCGTATTGAAGACTGCAGACTTAATAAATTGAAAAACATTTTAACATCCTCTATTAATCAATTTGAAGCCTTCATTGTAAAACTGAGATATATTTTTCATTGGCGTTTTTCATTGGCCATTTTTTTCTGTGAACAAGATATATATAGGAGAGTGTGAGCTAATAGAAGGAATTGAATAAACTCTGTAAAAAATGACTTCGTATTGAAGACTGCAGACTTAATAAATTGAAAAACATTTTAACATCCTCTATTAATCAATTTGAAGCCTTCATTGTAAAACTGAGATATATTTTTCATTGGCGTTTTTCATTGGCCATTTTTTTCTGTGAACAAGATATATATAGGGAGAGTGTGAGCTAATAGAAGGAATTGAATAAACTCTGTAAAAAATGACTTCGTATTGAAGACTGCAGACTTAATAAATTGAAAACATTTTAACATCCTCTATTAATCAATTTGAAGCCTTCATTGTAAAACTGAGATATATTTTTCATTGGCGTTTTTCATTGGCCATTTTTTTCTGTGAACAAGATATATATAGGGAGAGGGTGAGCTAATAGAAGGAATTGAATAAACTCTGTAAAAAATGACTTCGTATTGAAGACTGCAGACTTAATAAATTGAAAAACATTTTAACATCCTCTATTAATCAATTTGAAGCCTTCATTGTAAAACTGAGATATATTTTTCATTGGCGTTTTTCATTGGCCATTTTTTTCTGTGAACAAGATATATATAGGGAGAGTGTGAGCTAATAGAAGGAATTGAATAAACTCTGTAAAAAATGACTTCGTATTGAAGACTGCAGACTTAATAAATTGAAAAACATTTTAACATCCTCTATTAATCAATTTGAAGCCTTCATTGTAAAACTGAGATATATTTTTCATTGGCGTTTTTCATTGGCCATTTTTTCTGTGAACAAGATATATATAGGGAGAGTGTGAGCTAATAGAAGGAATTGAATAAACTCTGTAAAAAATGACTTCGTATTGAAGACTGCAGACTTAATAAATTGAAAACATTTTAACATCCTCTATTAATCAATTTGAAGCCTTCATTGTAAAACTGAGATATATTTTTCATTGGCGTTTTTCATTGGCCATTTTTTTCTGTGAACAAGATATATATAGGGAGAGTGTGAGCTAATAGAAGGAATTGAATAAACTCTGTAAAAAATGACTTCGTATTGAAGACTGCAGACTTAATAAATTGAAAAACATTTTAACATCCTCTATTAATCAATTTGAAGCCTTCATTGTAAAACTGAGATATATTTTTCATTGGCGTTTTTCATTGGCCATTTTTTTCTGTGAACAAGATATATATAGGGAGAGTGTGAGCTAATAGAAGGAATTGAATAAACTCTGTAAAAAATGACTTCGTATTGAAGACTGCAGACTTAATAAATTGAAAAACATTTTAACATCCTCTATTAATCAATTTGAAGCCTTCATTGTAAAACTGAGATATATTTTTCATTGGCGTTTTTCATTGGCCATTTTTTTCTGTGAACAAGATATATATAGGGAGAGTGTGAGCTAATAGAAGGAATTGAATAAACTCTGTAAAAAATGACTTCGTATTGAAGACTGCAGACTTAATAAATTGAAAAACATTTTAACATCCTCTATTAATCAATTTGAAGCCTTCATTGTAAAACTGAGATATATTTTTCATTGGCGTTTTTCATTGGCCATTTTTTTCTGTGAACAAGATATATATAGGGAGAGTGTGAGCCAATAGAAGGAATTGAATAAACTCTGTAAAAAATGACTTCGTATTGAAGACTGCAGACTTAATAAATTGAAAACATTTTAACATCCTCTATTAATCAATTTGAAGCCTTCATTGTAAAACTGAGATATATTTTTCATTGGCCATTTTTTTTCTGTGAACAAGATATATATAGGGAGAGTGTGAGCTAATAGAAGGAATTGAATAAACTCTGTAAAAAATGACTTCGTATTGAAGACTGCAGACTTAATAAATTGAAAAACATTTTAACATCCTCTATTAATCAATTTGAAGCCTTCATTGTAAAACTGAGATATATTTTTCATTGGCGTTTTTCATTGGCCATTTTTTTTCTGTGAACAAGATATATATAGGGAGAGTGTGAGCTAATAGAAGGAATTGAATAAACTCTGTAAAAAATGACTTCGTATTGAAGACTGCAGACTTAATAAATTGAAAAACATTTTAACATCCTCTATTAATCAATTTGAAGCCTTCATTGTAAAACTGAGATATATTTTTCATTGGCGTTTTTCATTGGCCATTTTTTTCTGTGAACAAGATATATAGGGAGAGTGTGAGCCAATAGAAGGAATTGAATAAACTCTGTAAAAAATGACTTCGTATTGAAGACTGCAGACTTAATAAATTGAAAAACATTTTTAACATCCTCTATTAATCAATTTGAAGCCTTCATTGTAAAACTGAGATATATTTTCATTGGCGTTTTTCATTGGCCATTTTTTTCTGTGAACAAGATATATATAGGAGAGTGTGAGCTAATAGAAGGAATTGAATAAACTCTAAAAAAAAAATGACTTCGTATTGAAGACTGCAGACTTAATAAATTGAAAAACATTTTAACATCCTCTATTAATCAATTTGAAGCCATCATTGTAAAACTGAGATATATTTTTCATTGGCGTTTTTCATTGGCCATTTTTTTCTGTGAACAAGATATATATAGGGAGAGTGTGAGCTAATAGAAGGAATTGAATAAACTCTGTAAAAAATGACTTCGTATTGAAGACTGCAGACTTAATAAATTGAAAAACATTTTAACATCCTCTATTAATCAATTTGAAGCCTTCATTGTAAAACTGAGATATATTTTTCATTGGCCATTTTTTTCTGTGAACAAGATATATATAGGGAGAGTGTGAGCTAATAGAAGGAATTGAATAAACTCTGTAAAAAATGACTTCGTATTGAAGACTGCAGACTTAGTAAATTGAAAAACATTTTAACATCCTCTATTAATCAATTTGAAGCCTTCATTGTAAAACTGAGATATATTTTTCATTGGCGTTTTAGAAGACCATTTCTTTTCTTTAGAAATCTGACATAAAGCTTTTAGTTCGTTATCTGTTATCTGTTCGAGTTTTTGAAAATTTTTTTTTCTTTTGGAGCAACACTCGCCAACTTGGCGGTTCACCAAAAATAATTCATTTTTAAGTTGAGGCAATGTGTTTATTTCTGTGTGAAGAAACTGCACGGAAGAAAAGCTCCAGTTGTCTATTTTACTTTACAGTGCAAACATACGAAACAGAATGTAGTTCGATGCTGTACCTTGAAGTATTTTTCCGGTTAATGAACTGAAAAATAAATTATGCAGAACGAAACGAAGATAGCTTTTGCAAGCGAAGTATTCGCAGAATAGATAATTAGCACTCAAAATAAACAAGAAGTCAGTTACCAGACTTTTAGTTTGCAAGAACAGCATTCACCTGCGCAGAAGGTGAATGCTGTTTTTACACTTGAATGGTGAAATTTGAAAGACCTTCTTCATATGGGTATTTTTATGTTCTTAGAATGGGGGCCTGAATGGTCGAGTGGCTGGCGCTCTGGCTCTCGGTACCACAGGTTTCGAGTTCGAGTCCCGGCTGTGCTATGGATGTTTGTAATGTTCGGAATCCACTTTAAACCGTCGATCCCGGTATAACAGGATCGTAGAGAGTGTGGAGGTATTGTTACTTCTCGTCCGTAGCTTATCTTCAAGCTACACGCACCTCCTGGGTAGTGCTAAGTGAGTAACGTCGTTGCAGCACTTGCCTTAAGGCATCGAAGACAGTTGTTTGCCAGCTGCATTAGAACAAAAAAATTGTTCTTACAATGTATTGTAACGTCTCGGCCTATATTAGACCTATAACGGCTTCAAGAACAGGGCTACTTTCAGGTTCATGGAAACACTTTAATTTTTATTTACAAACATTATATATACAGAACTCTATTTACAAAAAAAATTGAAAAATAAAGAATTAAATTTGATTCACAAGTCCAGTTCACTCTAAAGACAGATATTTTTAGAGATCTCGAGTCCATGACGAATCCAATGCACTGGTCTGCGGTAGGCCTTAATTGTCACACGGTGTGATACATGAAACCACAAGGTACTCAGCTTGAAAACTGTCGGAGTCTTCGTTCATTTCAATCATTTTCAGAAAAGAGAAAATAACACTTCTGGTCGACTCGTAACAGAACTCTCTTCCTTCTTCTACAAAAACTTCCCCTTAAGAAAATACGTCAAGACAGGGGTCAGCTTCCCTCACTTCTCTTTGGAGTTGACACTTCCTTAGCCCACGGTCTATCATGATGCAACAATTCATGGCGTAAACCATATTCCATCTGTAATTGTTTCGAACTGCAAAGATCGAACAAGCAATCGCTAATTTCATGAGGTCTCATTATACATAATATCGAATATCTGCTATTAGTTTTGAGTTACAGGTTGTTCTCATGAATACAAAACACTAATATAAATATCCACAATACTGCTTAGATTTTCTGCTGTCGGATTTGAGTGATGGGTTGTTATTATGCACTTGTTAAAGAATATACTTCCTTTCCCCCTGGGAACAGAAATGCTGTATCTGCCAATGGGAAAAAGGCTACAGTACCCATGTATCCTTACATGGGCCTGAATGGGTCGAGTGGCTAGCGCTCTGGCGCTCGGTACCACGCTCGGCTGGCGCTTGGTTTCGGGTTCGAGTCCCGGCGGAGCCATGGAGGTTTGTAGTGGTTCGGAATCCACTTTAAGCTGTAGGACCCGGTCTCATATGACTGTAAGAGCGTCACGGAGCAGAAGTCAGACTTCTACCTACGGGTGCTCCATCACAACCGAAGCCGCCCCTTTCTCTCCATCCACGAGTAGATCACTCATGGGATGCCCGTTCCGCACTGCAGGACATTGAGGATTAGTCCCATGTATCCTTACAGCAATTACCTGTTATGTTATGTTCTTATTGATATGGATGCTATCGCTTCATATCCGTTATTTTAAAGGTATATTTTTAGTCGGTCAGCCCTTTAGAAGGCTATCTCATAATTTCTGATTGGCTGTCATATTTATGACGTGTGATTTTAATATCCGGTGGAACGCTTCTTAAATATTTTAAGCATGCCATATTCATCCTATAGTAAATTAGTTCTACAAGCATAATGTGTTTTGCAAAATATTCATTATTGCTTAATATTAAGTAATGCAGTTTAACTAGGTAACTTCTTTGGACATTTACAGAAACTGAAAATAGAAAAAAAATACTAAACAAGCAATATAAAAAAAATTTTTAAGTCGATTTCTACTTAGGTCAACAAAGATAAATTTTATTTTAGTTACTTTTTATTAAATAATTACAATTAATATAAATATACATATACATATGACAGAATATAATATTAAGTAGGGGCCTGAATAGCAGAGTGTCTAGCGCTCTGGCGCTCGGTGCCACAGGTTTCGGGTTCGAGTAACGGCGGTGCCATGGCTGTTTGTAGTGGTTCGGAATCCACTTTAAGCCGTAGGTCCCAGTCTCCTATGACTGTAAGAGCGTCACAGAGCAGAAGTCAGACTTCTACCTACGGGTGCTCCATCAGAACAGAAGCTGCACCCATCCTCCCATGAGGGACACGACAACAACAACACTATTAAGTGGCAAATTAATTAAATTTAATGAATGAATTAATATTTGAAAACAACTGTATTAACATCCAGTGTCATCCACTACAAGTTCAAAAAAATGTATTTGAACTGGAGTGGATGAATAAAAAGTGTTTTATGAACGATTGGAAATTTGAACAAGATATATAGAGGGAGAGTGGGAGCTAATAGAAGGAATTGAAAAAAGTCTTGAAATTTTCTCTTTTAAGCATTGCAAACGACTCATTACTATACATTTTCTACTTTTCTAAAAATTGCTTTTCAAAATAGGTCTAGACTTATCGAATATCCTCCTTTTTATCATGTAATAAGTAACAAAAATTTATTTCTATCTTAACCCAAAAATCATATTAAAACGCATCGCTAATTACAAGCAAATTTACATAACAATTTTCTCCATCTTAATCAGAGCGCAAAATTTTCAATTATCTTAGGAACTCACCAAAATATCCAATTACATCGGTCTCCATTATTTTGTTTTCTCTAAAATCTTTAAAGAATATCGGCTTACCGAAGTTTCAGCGCCAAAAACCGGAAAAATCCTGTTTTTAAAACTGATTAATGTCAAAATCAGGGCTGCTGAGAAAATATTAGTCAGTTAATTTAATCCACTTTCTTTGCAAATAGCTCCATTTTAAACACAGGGGAAAACATCGAGGGAGATTTATTTTGTTTGGTTTGGCGATATTTGTATTACGCAGAATTCAAAAGATTTGAATATTCTGAAATTAATTTAGGAAACTGGATAATTAATTCTATTTCCTGATAATAATATTAAAACTGGGTCCATAAATTTAAGGTTATTGAGTTAGAAATCTAAAGTGTAATTCAGGATAATGAATATTGATTATCTTGATTATTCTTGATTTTCTAGATTTAGAATTCTTAAAGAATTATTGTTTACTCAATTAATTTTTTTTCTTTAGCCTATTCTAAAATTGTTGAAATAGAAATTAATTAACAGATTTTATTAGATTGAAATTAAGTATAAAATTATTATAGGACTTGTTTACAATTTTTGTAAAATTTTACTGATTGAAATTCTTTTCTTTTCTTTATTTTTTAAAATTCCTCTGCAGTGAATCGAATTAAAAAAATAATTTTCATAATCTGCTTCGATATATTTCTTATTCTGAATGGCAATACAGCTCATTTGTTTTAAAATAAAATAATCTAGAGAATTAGATGAGAAAAAATTATTAATAGATTGTTATTACTATTAAGAATTATTAGAAATTAGATTAGATTGAAATTATTATAGGATTATTAAAATTATTATAGGACTTTTTACAACTTTTGTAAAATTCTACTGATTGAAATTCTTTTTCTTTTTCTTTTTTAAATTCCTCTGCAGGGAATCGAATTAAAAAAAGAATTTTTAAACCACTCTGAAAACGATGATATTCTTACCATAATTTGTTTTGTTATTCAATATATCTCTCATTCCGAATGGCAACGCAGCTAATTTGTTTTGAAAAAAAAAGACAGAATCATCCTGAGAATTAGAAGAGAAGAAATTATTGATAGATTATAATTAATAAGATTATTAGAAATTAGATTAGATTGAAATTAAATAAATTATTATAGGAATTGTTTATAATTTTTGTAAAATTATACTGATTGAAATTATTTTTAAAATTTTTTTTATTACTCCTCTGATAAATCAAATTAATGAATCGAATCGAATTAAAAAAAGAATTTTTTAACCATCCTGAAAACGATAATATTCTTAACATAATATGCTTCATTATTCAGTATATTTTGCATTTCGAATGGCAACACAGCTCACTAAAAAAAAAAAAAAAAAAAAAAAAAAAAAAAAAAAACAGAACTATCTAGAGAATTAGAAGAGATAAAATTATTAATAGATTATTATTATTAAGAATTATTAGAAATTATATTAGATTGAAATTAAATACAAAATAGTTATAGGACTAGAAAATAGAAATTCTCTATTCTCTTCTATTTTGATAGATATCTAGACTAGATTTATCGAACTTGTCTTTTTTATCATGTAAAAAGTAACAAAAATGTATTTCTATTTTAATCCAAAAATTATATTAAAACGCACTGCCAATTGCAAGCAAATTTAACATAATAATTTTCTCCTTCTTAATTACACGACAAAATTTTCGATTATCTTAGAAACTCACCAAAATATCCAATTTCATCAGTCTTCCATTATTTTATTTTCTCTCTTCGTTCTAAAATCTTAAAGAATCACGGTTCAGCGCCAAAAAAGGGGAAAATCCTGTTTTTAAAACTGATTAATGTCATTATCAGGGCTGCTGAGAAAATATTAGTCAGTTAATTTAATCCACTTTCTTTGCAAATAGCTCCATTTTAAACAGCGCGGAAAACATCGAGGAAAATTTATTTTGTTTAGTTTGGTGATATTTGTGTTACGCAGAATTCGAAAGATTTGAATATTCCGAAATTAATTTAGGAAACTGGATTATTAATTTTATTTCCTGATAATAATGTTAAAACTAGGTCCATAAATTTAAAGCGATTGAGTTAGAATCTAAAGTGTAATTCTTGGTAATGAATATTGATTTTCTAATATTTATATCTTTGTTTTTTTTTAATTTTTAAAAGTAGATTTAGAATTCTTACAAGATTATTGTTTACTCAATTAAATGTACTTTTCGTTTTCTTTATCCTGTTCTAAAATTATTGAGATAAATATTAAGTAACTCATTTTATTAGATTGAAATTAAATAAATTATTATAGGACTTGTTTATAATTTTTGTGCAATTGTATTAAATGAATTCGTTTTTTTTTTTTTTTTAAATTCCTATGCAGTGAATCGAATTAAAAAAAGAATTTTTAAGCCATTTTGAAAACGACAATATTCTTAACATAATTTGCTTCGTTATTTAGTATATCTCTCATTCCGAATGGCAACGCAGCTTATTTTTTTAAACAGAATGATCTAGAGAATTAGGAGACACAAAATTATTAATAGATTATTATTATTAAGAATTATTAGAAATTAAATCATATTGAAATTAAATACAAAATTATTATAGGACGTTTATAATTTTTGTAAAATTATACTGATTGATATTCGTTTTTAATTCTTTTAAACTCTTCTACAGTGAATCGAATTAATAAAAGAATTTTTTAACCATTCTGAAAAATACAATATTCTTAACATAATTTGCTTCATTATTCAGTATATTTCTCATTCCGAATGGCAACACAGCTCATTTAAAAAAAAACTGAATCATCAAAGAATTAGAAGAGAAAAAATTATTAATAGAATTATATTATTATTATTATTAAGAATTATTAGAAATTAGATTAGATTGAAATTAAATACAAACTAATTATAGGACTAGAATATAGAAATTCTATATTCTATTCTATTTTGATAGAAATCTAGACTTATCGAAAACTCACCAAAATATCCAATTACATCGGTCTTCCATTATTTTATTTTTCTAGCTTCGTTCTAAAATCTTAAAGAATCACGGCTCAGCGCCAAAAAAGAGGAAAATCCTGTTTTTAAAACTGATTAATGTCAAAATCAAGGCTGCTGGGAAAATATTAGTCAGCTATTTAATCCACTTTCTTTGCAAATAACTTCATTTTAAACAGTGGGGAAAACAGCGAGGAAGATTTATTTTGTTTGGTTTGGCGATATTTACTTTACTCAGAATTCGAAAGATTTGAATATTCCGAAATTAATTTAGGAAACTGGATAATTAATTTTATTTCCTGATAATAATATTAAAACTATGTCGATAAAAGTAAAGCGATTGAATTAGAATCTAAAGTGTAATTCGTGATAATGAATATTGATTTTATAATATTCATATCTTTGTTTTTTTAATTTTTAAAAGTAGATTTAGAATTCTTACAAGATTATTGTTTACTCAATTAAATATTTTTGTTTTCTTTATCTTATTTTAAAATTATTGAAATAGAAATTAATTAACAGATGTTATCAGATTGAAAATAAATACGAAAGTATTCTAAGACTTGTTTACAATTTTTGTAAAATTCTACTGATTGAATTTTTTTTCAGTTCATCTGCAGTGAATTGAGTTAAAAAAAGAATTTTTAAATTATTCTGAAAACGAGTATACTATTAACAAAATTTGCTTCGTTATATAGTATATATTTTTTATTCCGAATAGAATATAATATAATTTTTTTTTCAAACAGAATCATCTAGAGAATTAAAAGAGAAAAATTATTAATATATTATTATGATTAAGAATTATTAGATTGAAATTAAATAAAAAATTAGTATAGGACCTGTTTATAATTTTTTATAAAATTGTTCTGATTAAAATTCTTTTTTTAATTTTTTTTTTAAACTCCCTTATAATTAATCGAATTAAAAAAAGAATTTTTTAATTCTTCTGAAAACGATAATATTCATAACATAATTTGCTTCGTTATTCAGTATATTTCTCTTTTTCGAATGGCAACGCAGCTCATTTTTTTTAACAGAATAATCTAGAGATTTAGAGGAGAAAAAAATATTAATAGATTATTATTAAGAATTATTAGAAATTAGATTAGATTGAAATGAAATACAAAATTATTATAGGACTTGTCTATAGTTTTTGTAAAATTGTTCTGAATGAAATTTGTTTTTAATTTTTTTTTAACTCTTCTACAGTGAATCGAATTAATAAAAGAATTTTTTAACCATTCTGAAAAATACAATATTCTTAACATAATTTGCTTCATTATTCAGTATATTTCTCATTCCGAATGGCAACACAGCTCATTTAAAAAAAAACTGAATCATCAAAGAATTAGAAGAGAAAAAATTATTAATAGAATTATATTATTATTATTATTAAGAATTATTAGAAATTAGATTAGATTGAAATTAAATACAATATAATTATAGGACTAGAATATAGAAATTCTATATTGTCTTCTATTTTGATAGATATCTAGACTAGACTTATCGAATTTGTCTTTTTTATCATGTAATAAGTAGCAAAAATGTATTTCTATTTTAACCCAAAAATCATATTAAAACGCATCGCTAATTACAAGCAAATTTACATAATAATTTTCTCCATCTTAATCACAGCACAAAATTTTCAATTATCTTAGAAAATCTCCAAAATATCCATTAAATCAGTCTTCCATTATTTTATTTTCTCTCTTCGTTCTAAATTCTTAAAGAATCCCGACTTAGCGCCAAAAAAGGGGAAAATCCTGTTTTCAAATCTGATTAATGTCAAAATCAGGGCTGCTGGGAAAATATTAGTCAGTTAATTTAATCCACTTTCTTAGCAAATAGGTCCATTTTAAACAGAGGGGAAAACATTGAGGAAGATTTATTTTGTTTGGTTTGGCGATATTTGCGTTACGCAGAATTCGAAAGATTTGAATACTCCGAAATTAATTTAGGAAACTGGATAATTAATTCTATTTCCTGATAATAATATTAAAACTAGGTCAATAAATTAAAAGCGATTGAGTTAGAATTTAAACTCTAATTCATAACAACGAATATTGATTTTATAATATTTATATCTTAGTTTATTTAAATTTTTAAAAGCAGATTTAGAATTCTTACAAGATTATTTTTTATTCAATTAAATATTTTTTGTGTTATCCTGTTCTAAAATTGTTGAAATAGAAATTAATTAACAGATTTTATTAGAATAACATTAAATAAATTATTATAGGACTTGTTTATAATTTTTTAAAATTGTTCTGATTGAAATTCATTTTTTTATTTTTTTAAAAATTCTTCTGCAGTGAATCGAATTAAAAAAAAAAAGAATTTTTTAACCATTCTGAAAACGATAATATTCTTAATATAATTTGTTTCGTTATTTAGTATATTTCTCAATCCGAATGGCAACACAGCTCATTTCTTTGTGAAAAATACGGAATCATCTGGAGAATTAGAAGAGAAAAAATTGTTAATAGATTATTATTGTTATTAAGAATTATTAAAAGTTATATTAAATTGAAATTAAATGCAAAATTATTATAGGACT
>BPLQ01008391.1:0-16308 GCA_021605075.1 Caerostris darwini
TAATGATTTAACTTAGTAAAAAATCATAAAATAGAGCCTCCACAAATAACCCACAGGCAAATAATGGAGGAAGGACAGTTTTTAGAGTTAAGTGATACGCATTTGTGCGTCGTATTCGAGAAAACCCGGAAAACTCCCACAAGGCAGCCTGACTTTCGCTGCCAGACGTTTGCACACGTATTGTCACAATCGCCATCGAGTCTCTCCGATTCTGAAAGCTGTGACTGCAACAATGGCCTCTAGCGGAATCGAACCTCGGCTAGTTTAAGACGTTGCCACTGGGACAAGAGTTCAAGATTAGGACGCCGCAATCCTACAAGCGACGAATGTGGGGGAAATAGTTCCTACAGAGAGGAATTTTTTTAAAGAGTAACTTTTATTCATTTGCGTATGGAACGAGAGAAACCCCCAGAAAACTTCCTCCTAGCAGCTGATGGGTCGATGCCAGATGTTTGCTTAGGCTGTCTTAATCTTCATATTTTTTAATATGTTTTCTCAACTCATCAGTGGATTCGAACCCGCGACTTTCTGCAGTCCACTTGGTTTGTTGTTGTTTCTTATCCCACTTGGTGGGCAGCAACATCTAGACCATTACATCCCACAGTGCGCATGCGGCCCTCCCTTAACATCTTCCCTGCCCCTGAGATTGATCACACTTTTATAAAATATATTTAGTTTATAATGGTCAAAGTAGTGAAAACCAACGTATTAAAAAATACATTATTTTTGCAGCCCTATATTAAAAAATGAACTGTCGAAATGATGAGAAAAAAATTAACTTTGGTTTTAAAATAATATTGTTGCGAATATAGGACAGATATTGCCTGTTTCATTTATGAGTTTACAGTTATGGGTTCGAAGAATATAATTTAATTATTCTGCGAACTCATAATGCGCTCGCATCTTGGAACATCTAATATAACAGGTTCTATGTTTTACTTCAGGCGACCTCAGTGACGCAGTGACCTTCCATAGATACGCACAGTTGTTTGTTGATAGCAGAACAAACCAGACTCTTAGTTCAAGCTGTTGGCGCCTTTGGTTCAACTTAGACAGGTTTAACACGCTCAAACGGAACGGACGCAACACCTATCACGAGGTGCAAATACCCAAATGGAGATCTATTTGCAAAAGCTAAGAGAAAGAGTGCAGAAACACATATCGCACTCGTCAAATAAATATATTTTAATGAATTCATTTTTTCATGTCGTTTATATTTATATATTTTTTATATTTCATTTTGAATGTTATATATAGCTTCACAATGTGCGTTTAGTATCATTATTTTATATTATCTATGTTTACATGCAAGAAGAATAGTAAACACAATGATAAGAACCCATTATGTTTCAATTTTTCACTCCAAAAAAATGTCTATGGGAGGTCTCAATCTAATAGGGGGATCTATAATTTTATTTGCGGGCCTCGGAGTTAGGATGCATTTCCAAAGTGGCCTTCAAGAACATTTGGGTTGGCCACCCCTGATTTGGACCAAGTCCAAGAAACCGTGTGGTCCCGTCGGAAGAGAGAAAGGGGGCTTCTGTTATGATGGAGTACCCGCAGGTAGAAGCCATTTTACGGGCTACGATTGCCAGTCCTACGCCCTATAATCATTTTAGACCGCGACCTACGGTTTAAAGTGGATTCCCACCCATTGAAAACATCCGTAGCACGACCGGTACTCGAACCCGAAATCTATAGCACCGAACACCTGAGTGCTAGACACTCTGCCATTGAGGCCGCAGCTTGGCGTGTTATTACTCTAGCAGAAATAAGACAATTAAGGAAAATTATGAATGTGTCACAATCCAGGAACATTTATGTTAAAAAAAGGGATATTTTTATGACCAGCAGTGAAAACTTTAAAAGTGAAAGTGATGCATTTGGAAGGATTCTGGGAAGTGCATCCGCATTTCGTTCCGGTTAATCTGTGTTTTATCACCTGATTTAGAAACAGAACAATTTTTTTTCCGCTAAATTTTTTAACGTTACAAAGAATATCATTCGATCTCGAAATAATGAAACAAAATCTGTTGTTCTTCCTTGAATTTTTTTACCTTTTAATGTATTCATCTCTACTGTACGGAAAGGTACATAACCGTTTTTATAGCGTCAACAGGCGAATCGATTACTAGGGCTGATAGTCAGGTACTTTACTATGGGGTACAATGCAGTTTTGAAAGAAGGAAGTTCAATAGTTATAGTGGAAATTTCATTTATTTTTCCTTTTCATAATATGTGATTTTAAATTTTAACCATTAAAAGATTAAGATTATTTTTATGGTGACTAATACCCCTCCGAAATTACCTTTAGACATCTTTTACGCCACTCTGTTTCAATTCCATGCGGCTTTTATTTAAACAAATACAGTGAACAACAAAAAAAATCTTAACTCTACAAAAAATACGTTTTTTTTTTCATTCTTTTATAAATTCAAATTTGTAGACTATTAATGTAACAACATAGTGAAGCGTAAACTATCGAATAAAATACTTTTTTTATCTTTAGTATTCTTAAGGGTTCCTGATGGCCGAGTGACTATCGCTCTGGCGTTGGGTGACAAAAGGTCTCAGGTTCGAGTCCCGGCGGTGCCATGAATGTTTTTAGCTGTTCGGAATCCACTTTAAACTGTAAGTCCCTGTCTCGTAGTTAGAAGAGTCGTAGGATCGCGGAGCTTTACGGGATAGTGTTACTCGCAACCTCAGCATATCTTCAAGCTACACGTGACCCCTGGATAGTGCTCAATGAGTCACAGAGGTGCAGCCCTTGCTTATGGTATAAAGATAACTTTCTATGTATTGCTAGCTGCATTAGAACAACAACAACATGCGTAAAGTTCCCATTCATAAAAAAAAATATATCGAATAATTTTCAAAAACTGAAAGAGATTTTTTTATAATATGCAAACATCAAAGATTCATTTCGCAAATTGTAATTTTTATTATATTTAGTTTTTAGAATTATCATTTTTTATTTGGTTCTCCAAATTGAAAATTTCTTTCACAGAACTGTCTGTTTTTCAGATGGATTTGCTTAATTTATCAAATGTTTACCAAATGTTTTAATTAAATTGATGGATTCAATTAACGTATATCAGCTTAATTGAGGGATAACCTTCCTTAGTTTATTTTTACGTTTATTTGTACAAAGTAACTTTATAATCACAATAACTGATTTCTTTGTGCGACCTCACTTATTACGTAATAATCTACATAGCTACTTAGTAAAATAAGATTCATAATGGCCAATATTTTTGCATATAAAACATGTCCCTGCAATATTTGCAGATTTAGCATTGGTAAATATAACATTGCCCGTTTGACAATGTACCGGCAAAAGTTATGTTCTTCTATTTTAATAGTATTATTCTGAATTCAATGTATGATATTCATGTAATATTTTGACAACTTAAATTGTGTGTCACTAATCCATGTACCTAGATTTTCGAATGAGTCAAAAATATCCTTTTATGGGTTATAAGTAGGTTTTATTTCATATTTTAATTCGGTTTTTTCTGGTTTACCATGAATTCTTATAATCCTTAACAAACGTTTCGATACTGGAAAATGTGATACAGTAACGGGGATTACAGTTCTGAAGTTATGTACATCTATTTTCATAACAATAGTCTGAATTTCATGTAATAATTTTACCAATGGTTGCCTATTTAATTATGAAATATGTGTGCTTATCCTACTAAATGATAACAGTATCCATTTGTCCATGTTCAGTGAGAATTCATGCAAACGTGTATGAGGATGTTTACTTTTCTTCCCAAATCACAGTAGCTACAAATTATTTGGTTTGCAATACATGCTGCTCTTTCTTCAAAATAACGTTTACAGAAAAAAAAAAAATCAAACTGATTTTCTTCCAGCTAAAACCGTCCATTTCTACCTCTAATGATTCATACACATCTTGGTATCGTAATGAGAATAACGACAGTAGCATAACTGCTTGTGATATTCTCTCTCCCACTTCCTCGTGAGCTCATGTGACGTCACACGGGCAGGAAATACCCCTTTCTGCGGAAGTCGGATTTTCCTTTTTTTTTCTCGTGCTCGACTCAGATGATTTCAGTGTTTTTCGAAGACACCTGCTTCAACCAACTTTAGAAACATCCAGGTGATGCTGCAAAGGATTTCGAATGTTCAAGAATTATAACAAAGTTTGGAATTAGTATTTTTTAACGGAAGATCTGATCCGATAATCGATTATCTCTGCCAGTGATTGTGGAAGTATCCACCTCAGTATGCAGTTTTTTCAAGGACGTCTGAATATATCAATATTCACAATGGTAATCACTGTGTGTGTCTGTCGGGTAATGTCCGACGACTACTCTTTGGAGGACGACATTTTCCCAGTAGAGAAGTGTGAAGAACTTCTTCCTGAATGCGAATGCCAATACAGCGGCGATGTTCACTGGAAATCCGCTAGAATGACTTGCCAGAATGTGAGTGACTTCGAAGCCTTTAAGGAAATCTTGTCGGATAGTTCTGTGTTCGAGGTGAACACAACCTTCTTTATCACTTTGTCTGGCAACGCTGTTCTGCCCAAAGGGTTCCTCAGTGGACTGCTTGTTTCTTGGCTCACTGTTGAAGATTTCCAAACCCAGAGGGTGGAAGAAGGTGCTTTCGATGGGGTGCTCGAGCTCAGAAGTATTCTTGTAAGAAGAAGCTCTATCAAGGTGAATTAATTGCTTTCCATATGTTATAATTGAATGAATTGTTTAAAAGTGTAACAGAAATAACTAATTATAATTAATTTTATTGCTTTGTCTCATAATTTAGTTAAATTTTGTCGTGAGAATTATGGATTTTTTTTTATGATTGATTCAGTTTTACTTAACCCATTACTGAGAAACAATGAATATTTTTTTAGATATCACACGTTTTTACACATTTCTTTTTATTTCCGTGGATTTACCTTTAATGCGTGATTTAGAAAAGGAGACTTGTTGATTTTTAAAGAAAGGATTTCATTAATTATTATTATTTTCAATTCAAAAACAACAATGAAACCACATAAGATGTTTCATTTGTTTGTTATTCAAAAATTGTTTTGTTAAAAAAAAAAAAAAACTTTTCGTTTTTTTTTTTTTTTTTTTTTTTAACTTGTAATGGAACGTATATCTAAAAACATTGTTATTGTACTCTCTTGAAATCCTTAATTGCGGTTTGCAGTCTCTTTTAGTAATAATCCAGAGTCTAATAAGGTTTTTTCCACCTAAGGTCTAAAGATCCTGTGAGAGTGGTTGAGCATCATTGAGTCGTTGAAGAGAAACATCAATAGTATCCGTAGACAGTAATTTATAGTAGGAGGCGTCATATGTATATATAATCATTCACAAAAATTACAGATAATTTCTTAATGATATATTTTAAGATATTGGGGTCTGACGGCTGAGTGGCCAGCTCTCTGGCGCTCAGTAGCACAGGTTTCGGGTTAGGGTCCCGGCTGTGCCACAGACGTGTGTAGAGTTTGAAATGCACTTCAAACCGTAATTCCCTGTCTAATAGCATCGTAGAGCGTTGTAAGGGTAATGTGACTCGTCTCCGGAGCCCATCTTCAAGCTACACGTGTCCCCCTGGGTAGTGCTCAATGAGTAACAGCGGTGCAGCTCTTGTTTATGGTATGAAGACTAACTGTTGCGTATTGCCAGCTGCATTTAAAAAGACAATTTTTATGAATTTCTGTTGATTGAAAACTTTTGATTTTGAGTTAACAATATTTTATATTTACACTGAATTAAGTAATCTCGAGAATCTTCAAAAGAAGGATAAGTAAATCAAAATTTCAGAATTCTAAAAGTCTTCTGAGTTCAATTATTCACCTTGTTAAAAATAAATTTAAAAAAAATCTTTATCATGCTTCTACTTGTATTGAAGTTAATCACAGAGATGCATTTTATTCTTTTGTAATGTAATTGTTACTAAAGTTATTAACCTCCGGATTGCATTAGCGGGCGAGTCACCCATAATTCTGAGGACTACGTTGAAATAAATCTTGAACAAATGCAAAAAAAAATTGTTATTTTTATTTATTAATGATGGGCACTTTTCTCTCAATTGTAAATCTGTAATCCGTCCTTTTTTGTACCAGACTTGGTGATGCAACGCCGCATATTTATTAACAATTAATTTGAGTGTTTAAAAATTGGACAATTGTCTCGAAACTTAAATGTGGCATTAAGTGGAATTAAATAGCGCGGAAAAAGAGATGGCACGAATATTCTTCATCTGATAAAAATTGGGGATGAAAATCTTTTCTCAAACTTGACGATGGCAGTTATTCACAGAACAACAAAAAAACAGTTGCAAAAAAATAACCACCTCAAATAAATAGAAAAGAATGTGCAATGGCTAACTACTCACTTGATCGTTTGTCTTAGAAAACTTGATCCAATGGACAAGTCGTTATAAATAAAACAAAATTGCCATTAAAAACAGCAAGTCTTTGAGTAACACGACATGTTGAATTATTCATTACCACTTTATAAATCACCCATTTGAGCCCAAACAGCGATTTGAGCATTACTTATGTGTTGAGAATTCCCAATAAATTCTTAAATAATTATCTTCTGATGTAGTGAACAACAGTCAAACGAATATCCAATCACATAGCTTTGTTTGTATAATTGCAGGAAAATATGCGAAAAGTTATATTTCAGACTAAGTAAGAGTTGTGTGACATGCGCAATTTGCATTTAAAATGTCCTTTTGCAGGAGATTCCCGACTTCGGAGCCATCAGCAGCATCCTGTCGGATCTGAGGCTGGACAACAGCCGCCTCACCCAGCTGCGGGGCGACAACCTCAAGAACCTAACTGAGGTGCGAAGACTCACCTTCGTCAACAATTCTATCGAACACGTGGCGGACGACGTCTTCCAGGTGAGGACTCCATTACCACCCCCTATATCTTTTTTTCTTTTTTTTTCATTCTGTTTGCAAGTTCGAAAGCTTCCCTCCGCCCTTTCATGTTCTTTTTCTTCTGTACCAACTGTGCAAACAGATCTTCCACCTCCTCTTTGTCGGCTGCATAAGTTAATCTTCCTTCTTCTTGTGTGCTGCACAGATTCTTTTTACCCCTCCGTGTTGCAGTGAAAATCTTGTAGCACAGTAAAGTCATATATAGTGATTACATAATTAGAAATGTTGTATTCCAAATGTAGCGTAATTTGAATTAAAAATGAATTATTTTGTAACCATGCACGTTTATTTATTTAATACATTAATACACACACACACACACACACACACACACACACACACATATATATATATATATATGGGGTTGTAAAAATATGTATAATTTTATTAATGTTTAAGTTTAATTAAGTTAGGCAGGGAAAGCAAAATTTTAATGCAAATTGTACACTGAGAATAATGCATTTGTTTGCTTTTCATTAATTAACGCTGATTTCGGTGCTACATATTAATAGAGGACATGTAAATGGGACTAATATTATACGACTATAGGATTATTATTAGTATTTATAGATAGTACTATTAATGCTGTACTGACTTTTATTACCAAATTGAGAAATTAAAAATTGCTAAAACAAGAATTAAACACGTTAAATTTTTGTAAAACTGTCATTCAATACGAATAAATATATTCAACAAACAAAACTTTTTTTATACAAAATTAAAAATATTTTACAATTTTATTATAAAAAAATGGAACGTATTTTAAATTTTAATAATCCGAGTGTGAAAGTGGCAGAAAAAGTAGCGTGTTGCCCAATTTGAAGTTTCTGTCACGAGGACACCCTAAATATATTCTAATCTGCTATTTACAACTCAGTCTAGTAACATTGGATAGGCAAAAGATATGAATACGAGAAATTTCAAATATTATTCTGAAATAGTGTTTTATTTTGTCTAATATTTCAATACGTGTTGTGTTGACTGTCATTCCGAGCCCGCTTTATGTAAAACATCGAGTTAAATGTCTCAACAAGGTTTTTCTGTGTATTTTTTTGTATACAGGGTACAGAGAATGTGATGTATTTTGACATCTCTCACAACCTACTGACCTGTTTGCCCCCCAGACTCTTCAAGTCCTGGAAAGGCCTGAGGGAGGTGCATCTCTCCTACAACCAGCTGCTGCACGTGGACCACCTCTTTTTTGGAACGAACCCCGGGGTCAGTTATATTTCCATAAGTGTTCTTTGGAATGCGAATAAAAATAGATTTACCTTTGTTGTAGGAATTATCGAAAGCATCCTTTACTTTTTTACAAATCTTCATCTGTTTGCATGTAAAAATATCTATAACATGGGTTCGTATGGGAAACTGGTTCTGGGATTGAACGACGGGTTTCTATGTCCAGCTGAATGTTAGTAAGTCCAAAACTATACATAATTAAGAAATTCCAGATGCATGACCGTGTAGAGGAAGGTAGAAAGAGTTTAGTGCGAGTGGACTTTCGGCTGTTCTATGTTGGGAATCAGACGTAGTACATGGGCAATGAAAAACCCATTTGAAAGGTCTCTGAAAGATAAAAAGATGAAGTTTTTACACTGATCTTTATAGTTTACGAAAAATTTGCCCCATCAGACTGGTTTTCTATCTTTTAGGTATTTGCCACACTATTTACACCAGTGTCACCAAAGGGAAGTAACGATTGCGACATTATTTGATATGTTCAAAAATAACTTTTCACCTTTACATTTTAAAGAACGTTATTCCTTTTTTTAAAGACACTTGTTGCTCTTAAAGCAATGTTATTTTAACTAAGCATTTTTCTACTACCGTCCTTCGTATACGAAATTTTCAGAAACGATTACATATTTGCGGAGGTTACACACATGATACAAGCCAAACACTTAAAAAGTAATATACACATTAAGAACACTATATCCGTTACGAATGCCATTCGGTTCTCTATTCAGACGGTCAATTCCCCAAAGTACTACTTAAAGAAGTCTCATAGGCTGCAAATAGAAATTTTTCTAATTAAAAATCACACAGATGCTAGCCCTCCTAGTTTCTCGAAAACCTCTTTGAGGCATTATCAATGCTTAGGAACTTTTTATGTCAAAGGAAAGAGTGACCTGAGAGACCTGCTGTTTTGTAATGAAACTATCTAACTCACTCTGAAATCGTTAAGGGCCTACCAGTGTTGCCTGGCGCCCACTTTGAGAACTATTACAGTAAAACAATGCAAATCCATATAAGAATAAAAAAACACAACAGATCAACTAAGTAAGAATTTGATGAAATGTACCTTGGTAAGGTATTGAACGGTAAGTTTGGAACTGATTATTGATATTATCCTTGCATATCATTTTCCAATTTTTTTTTTCTTGCGACAGCACAGTCTCTGAAAAGTACCGCCCACTGCGACTCAAGGAAAATTCGACGCAGAAATCAGAAATTCTTCCCATCTCTGGTTATGACAATAAAAATTTGTCACCCTCATTCTGTAATAGCAAATAGAAACCACGAACAGTCTTGCTAATGGTATGTTTCGAAATTTGCACTACATGTAAGTAATGGGCAGGTTGTTAACTGCCAAATTAGAAGGCCTACAATCAATTTCGAAACCTATTAAAAGGTTTTTGCATATTTGACGCCAATGGGAGCTGGATGGCCGCTGTGAAACGCATTGTTCCGTAATTTGAAGAGAGAAGGGTCTATTCTAGAGAGTATTTCTATTTTACAGTCTCCTTTTAATTTCCTTCATTTACTTGTAAGTTACATAAAAAATTAAATAGATTAACAAGTATTTTTAATAGCCTTAATATTTTTCATCTATCTTGCCTATAGATATTGCCATCAATTAAAATAAGCATCTAAAAAAATTCGCAAATTTTCAATAATTCTCATGAAGAAGCTGCTAATATATGCGGCCACGTTTTTTCAACCACTTTTTTGAAACCTTAATATAAATGGATATTTTGCCCATCTTCTCAAATTTTTCGATTGTTATTTTAGGTTTAGGTTTTTTTATTCCACTACCTTGTTACGTGTTCATTTTTGTGATTCTTGTTTTCTTAATGTAGTAAGTAGAATATAAGTGTAAAATAAGCAATAATAGAATTGTAATTAAGATTTAACTGCTACAAATGGTTGTCAGTCCAGAAATAATGCACACGGAAAGATAACATTGGACAATAATAAAAATGTTAACGCTTGACACTTTGTTAGTCGGCCCTGTATCGCATTTTTAAACTTTTCCCACTAATTCATCCAATTTAGTGGCCGCTTTGTAGAGGAAACACCATTCCGATGGGGCAAAGGTGTTTCTTTTACCATAATTATTTGAAACGAGACTCCAAAACTCTCCATTGGTGTGATCTCTTCACTCATTCCTTCCATCACTGTGGTGGGACTTATCGCCTTTTGACGTGATGACAGGATTAGACAGTTTTACAAGAAGGCATTATTGAAGATTCTTTTACACTCTAGGCACTTAACCTTGCAATATCAGCCACTGAAACGACATGAATGCAACATTTTCAGCGCTGTCAAGTGTACTTCTCTCATGACTCGTTTCTGCAGTATACTCACTTTGTGCCTGTCCACTAATTGCTACTGTCTTTGCGGGGTGTCTACTGCGGGATGTACTATTGCTACTGTCTTCTGAGACTTTATGGGTTTTTGGACGTAAGTATCAGATTTATCAGGTTTTCACAAATGTATCGTTGAAGATTCTGCTAAAATGCAGGCACCAGAACCCTGCAATATTAGCCATTTAAACGACAAGTTTGCAACATTTTCAGCACTATCAAATAAGAAATGGTCTCGTGGTTTCTTTTCTTCAATATACTCACATTGTGCCATCAAAATTTTGAACGGATGCCTTCAACCACGGCATGTGAAAAAGTCGCCCTCTCCTTCCTTGAGCTAAACAGAAGGAAAATCTGGCAACTTTCTACTTTATCTAAGAACCTCTTTGGAATGGGTTTCCCTTGAGGGTTTCAAAAAGTTTTTTTTGTTCCATTATAACCAAATACAAAAGTAGACAATAACAGTAATTCAATAGCTTCATTTTGAGGTGAAATTAAATGTACAAATGCATTTTACGCCCATTGTCTTCCATACAACCGATAGATAGTTGCGACTTTCGATTTCAGCACATCTACTTGAACAACAACAACATCTCAGACTTGAGCGGAGTCCAGCACTACTCTATGCCGAAACTGAGGACGCTGGGGCTCTCGTACAACCCCATCCAAAGGATTGCCCCGAACTCTTTCAGCGGAAAGGTGGATAACATCGAATTCCTGTACTTGAGTCACTGCCTCATCCGAGAGTTTGATGCGCAAATCTGGTATGAAATGCCCCACCTGATAGAACTTGATCTCAGTTTCAACATGATCGATAAAACGATCAATTATGACTACATTATGTACAGTGGTAAGTGAATACTCTTCAATGAACTGAACATAATTTTGTTTATATGAGTCTCATTGAATCAAAAGGTTCATTCTTTCTAAACAGCAACAACAGTGGTCAAATCGCCATTCCTCAGTAGCAGCTATTTTGTGTGCTTAAAACAGAAGTGCGACCATCACTCTAGTACCATCTTCTTACTTTTGCAAAACAGTTACTGTGGCTGGTGTAATACAAATGGCGTTCAGTTATTCGCTTTCTCTCGTAAAGGCATGTATGCTGCCGAAATTCATCGAAAAATATATGCATTTCAGTGCGCATAAATTACAACAATGTTCTGCACTTTTCCTTAATGACCAAACAATTCCAAATGTCAAATCGCAGAAGTTCGATCCTCCCAAACAGCAACGATGTTTCGCCCTGTTTTCATTCATTCGAAAATTCGTGGAAAACTCTTTAACTTTTGCCTTTGTAATTTTTGCTTATTTAAAATTAAAAACTATATATTGTTTTTACTGTTTCTTTTATAATGAAGAAATTTATACTTAAATAACTTTATTTTAATCGGGCAGATATTCATTTAAGTGGTAGTCTAATAAGTTTATTTTGGTTCACTTTTCTTCTTTAATCGAAAATTCTGAAAAATGATCGAATGGCTCGCTTTGCATTTTCCTGAATGATCCCAACGTAAAATTAGAATTTTGAATAAAGAATCGTCTGTTTTATATTTTTATGACAATAAAAACAGAACGTTTTCCCCGCATACTTAAGTTATAGAACGAAAGAATAAGGATCCATGCACAATGGTTAATTTTATATGAATTTCAGAATGTATATACAGGGTGATACAATGATAATGGAAAACACTTTGAGGGATGGTATAGCTTACTGAAACCTACATTTTTGTGTAAGAATGTAGAGTCGGAAGTGAAGCATTCTGGAACGAATGCATTTTTTTAAAAAGAATTCGCAACAGCTAGGCGTAAAGCGTCAACGGATACATGTCACATGACGTGTTCCTAGTAATCTGGCATGCAACATTAACATTCTGGTTGACTTTGGTAGTTTTCTGGGTTTTCTTCTATGCGACTCACAAATACCTCCTGGGAATGCATACGATCCATCTGAGAGCAAGAAAAATCTATCCGAATATGAGGGTGGGAGGGAAATTTAATCGCCCATAAAATTGTGTTGCCGCCCAGAAATTCACTGTAAAGTTTCTATAATAGGCATGGTAGAACACACACGCTGTTGTACACTTGGTATACGATAGCTTTAAATCACGTGGTAGACGCATCATTTTTCAATTATCAGAGGCAATAGCAGACCTTTTTTATGGAAGAGATTGTTATTGTTATGGTTGAAGTGGTACAAAACTTTCGTCCGATGGGTAAGCAGATTTACTAACCTAACATAGGACCTGATGGCCGAATAGCTAGCGCTCTGGCGTTCGGTACCACAGATATCGGGTTCAAATCCCGGCTTTGCCATGGGTGTTTGTAGTGGTTCGGAATCCACTTTAAGCCGCAGGTCCCGGTCCTAACAGGATCGTAGAGCGTTACGGGGGCATTGTTACTCCGCGTCCGTAGCTTACCATCAAGTTACACGCGCCCCCTGAGTAATGCAAAGTGAGTAACATCTGTGCAGCCCTTATGGCGAAGATCATGGTCTATTTGCCAGCTGCATTAGAAGAAGAAAAAAACTAACCTACCATAAGAAACAGATTCCTGTGATGAAGATTAAAATTATGCCCTCTTAAAATCCAAAAGCATAATGCCATAAAACATTAAATAAAGGATTCTTACTTTTAAATATGAATTTTTATTTGAAATTCAATAAAATAATATTCTTATTTAAGATCATATGCAGAGGACTTACACTTTCTTCTCACTGCTGCCTCATGGCCAATTGACTAGCGCTCTGTCCTTGGGTACCAGAGGCTTCAGATGCGAATCCTGGCGTGTTGCACGGATGTTTGTGAATGGTTCGCAATCCCCTTTAAACTGTAGGTTCCGGTCTAATGAGCCTAAAGGGTGCATAAAATGACCGTAGAGCGCAAACCAAACCCAACCTTCTCGCACTTGCTTACAGACCTATTACGCTTTTGCCTAGCATCTTTACGGGAACTTTTAGTTCAACTTGGCTGATAGCGTTTCACGGGGAACTCTCTCTGTGTATAATATATGTGTCTCATCCACCAGGCCGCTCCCAGTCTGGTATCAGAACCGCTTTCGAATGAAACTGAAATGTTGAAAGGCAATGACAGTAAAATTAACTTCTGTAATTCAGGGCGGATTCCCGACACCAGGTTCTCACTCGACCACAACCTGCTCACCTCTCTGGGTCCGGCGCTGCGTAACAACCCGGTGTGGCGTTTTTCGATGGCCGACAACCTCATCGCGCACCTCGGCCCCGAGGATCTCCAGGTTTGGCAGTTAGTGCGGCACCTCGACCTGCAGGGGAACGTCATCGCGCAGGTGGAGCGCCTCACCTTCGCCAATGTCAGAGATCAACTCTTGTCTCTTGACCTGAGCCGGAACAGGATCGAGTCCCTGCAGGGCTGTCTCCAGAATCTCACCAATCTCCAGGTACTCAACCTCAGCCACAACAGGATAGAGGTGAGTCGCTTTTCTGTACTCAATAACTGACGGGCTAAAAGATTTCCAGAGTAGCGGAACTTCATGAAATCAGGAAAATTTAAATTTATCTTATTATTAGCATAAATATTACTATTTCGGATAGTTTTTGAAAAAAAAAACCCTTTTCTAAATCTATCCACACTAGAACTGAATTTCTGTATCGACTTACGTAGAAATGCCGATTTTTTTTCAATTCTACTTTTCTGACTTCTGTGTGTCTAATCCTCAGTGTCCTGCAATGCGGGACGGACATCCCATGAGTGATCTACTCATGGATGAAGGGCAAAGGGGCAGCTTCTGTTGTGATGGAGCAAAGTAGAGGTCTAACTGGGCTCCGCGATGCTCTTACAGTCCTATGAAACCGGGACCCACGGCTTAAATTGGATTCCGAACCACTACGAATATATGTGACCCCGCCGGTGGCTCGAACCCGAAACCCGTTTCACCCCAGACATTCGACCATTCAGGGCCTAACGGCTTCTCTTCATCATCGTAATGCACTTGTAGAATAATATTTATTATCCAAAACGCGGATGCCCTCGCTAAAATCCCACTAGCGTTCGACACCTTTCATCATACTTTGTTGATGATGTGCAGATGGGTTCTGTTAGTGTTTATTATTAATAAATGACTTGTTTACTGTGATCCTGTGCCAAAGTGCTCGCAATTTTACTTCGAGAAATCTGTGCATCATTAAATCTGAGTCTGAATCCTATGACTATTTTAATATCTTGGAAGTTCCCACTATTGCCAAGAACTTGTTTATCGCACATGTGCTTTAAGTTAAGATTTAATGAACAAACCCAACCCCATACCATCGCACTTTCAGCTGATGCTTGACGTAAAAAAACATCCATTGCTTCACAGGATTCTCATTTAACCCTTCATCGATTGAAAAGAAAACTCATTTTAATCCAATCTATCAGCTGAATAAATTTTAATTCAAAATAAGAAATCTAACCCCTTGATTTTTTCTCACTGCTCAAAAAAGAGCAATTTTTATATTCTTTTAGAGAGAAGCCATTTTTTTTACCAATCAATGATTATTTTTTTGCAATTTAACTTTTAAAAGCAAGTCTATGGCACTCATTGTGATACGAGATACGTTTCTTCTATTACTGCATATATTTTTGATATTTTTGAATGGGTAAACGAAGTTAAATATCTAGGTCTCATCATTGATAAAAAATTAACTTTCAATAGCCATATCACTAATATCAAAAATAAATGCTGGAATAAAATCCATCTCAGTCTTCCTCTAATTGGTAAATACTCAACCCTATCACTTCAAAATAAAGTTATTTCTTCTCTCCTGATTTCGTTGCTTCGTTTGGTCGAATTGCTACGTGTATGAAGGATGGCGCTGCTTTTTTAAGATAGCTTAGTTCTATAGTAACGTAGTCTTTTTGCATCCTTGTTTGCTTTTATAAAGTATAACAGAAAATAGTATTTTTCAATACTGCCCGTCTTTCCTCGTCTTTTGGTACTCGTATTTTTTTTTAATACGCTTTACCTGTATGTTTGTTTGTTTGTATGTATGTAACTGACTTTTTGGGCTCGATTTTGCAATACTTTAAGCAATCCCGTTTAATTTAAACGTTGTAGACTTATCAAAGACAGACGACAATAAAATATTTTGATCAGTTTATTATCTCATCCTGATTAGGATCGCCAGGATGAGTGATTAAAACACACAGCCTTTGAACAGTCATCTTGATCTGCGCGTCATTTTTCGCCTGGATATCTGTTTCTCCTCATACACATTTAAGCTGCAAAGAAACATTTACAGACAGCTTTCAGATATTCGAACCTACAGGACAGCGGCACAACGGATAACGCGCCTGACTACGGATCAGGAGATTCCCTGTTCGAATACTGGCTGGCTTGACATATTCGCATTTAACCTTTGTTTTACTCACAATTAAATTATTGTAAGAAGAAGTCCACCGCACCTGAATCTCATTTAAATATAGTTTAAAAACACTAAAAAACATGCTTTTAGAGTTAATCAAACTAAAAAGTAAAAAATAATTGTTAACATAAGAATAAAATTACTGACGAGAAAATGAATGTCACTGTTCTAAAAGTGTTGGGTGCTCGATATCAATCTATAATTTTTCACTAGTTTCATTCCGAAATGCAGAATTAGTTTAAAAATGTCATACAAAGCACCCCACGCTTTTAGAACAGTGACATTCATTTTCTCATCAATCATTTTATTCTTATGTTAACAATTATTGTTTACTTTTTAGTTTCATTAACTCTAAAAGCGTGTTTTTTAGTGTTTTTAAACTATTCATTTTTTTTTTTATTTTAGAGCTTGATT
>BPLQ01008392.1:0-17331 GCA_021605075.1 Caerostris darwini
TATATTATCAAAATAGATATGATTTTTTTAAAAGAAAGAATATAAACGCCAATGTAACAATATGTAGAGAATTACTCTGTCAATACTTAAATACAAATCTCAAATTTGAAGTTGCATTCAAATTCTCTTAATGATTTTTATTAATAGAATCATATAGAAAAGAAAAAAAAATTATCTTTTTCGAATCTGATAATATAACTTCACATTTATCTCCATATTTTGCAATTATTTGTTTGATTTCACTAACTGAATATTACTATCTTTTTTTAAGTTTGGGTAATTTTTGAATGGTGTAATTTCAAGATAGCATACAGAATTGATCATTTTCAAGTCTGCCATAATTTTATAAGAAAAACATTTTTTTTTTTTTTTTTTTTTTAAATAATGATAAAAATTTTTAAATACTTACAAATGAAAGAATGGCAAAAAAGCTCTATATCTTAATTTCAGACACCTGCATACTCTATTAAATAAATGTTCAGATGATACTAAATTCATCATGATTTTACCATCAGCTGCTTTTTCAACGTGGCTAATAACAAATTAAATCTGTAGAATCTGATATTGAGAAACAAGATGCCTATCAAATTTTTGATTATGTGTGATTAGAAAACTTTCAGATAAATTTCTACATCTTTATATAATGTCCCATGGTATCAAATTTTCATTTTCATTTATAAAACTTTTTCATTGAAACTTGATAAGCTAAAATAGAATTTCAGTATATATTTTTTTTAAATTCTAAAATGAAGGATTCAGATAATTTTTGATGAGTAGAAATAGATTCCAAAGTTTCTTTATTTTGAATATATACATAGAAACACATTTGTGGATCAAGTTCTATCATATGTTGATTTAAAATAATTTCTTCATTGAATTTGATATATAAATAATTAATAATTTAAATACTAAAACTACTGGTAAAAGCTTCTTAATACCATCATTATGTCTTGCTAGATTATGTTTTTATATAATTTCTATTTGTTTTTCTGTCATACTGATTATAAACAGCGTTTCTATTTTGTTAGTAAAGTAAGCTTTTTTTATTTTCTTTCTAAGTTTAATTCCTTTCTAATTAATTGCTTTTCAGATAATTTTTTTTAGTTTCAAACTACATATCTTCACAATTAACGAGATTTTATAATTTTTTTCTTTGATAATTTAACCATATTTTGCTTTTCAATTTTTACGAGCTAAATCAACACATAGCTTAGTTAATGTATCCTGTTCATTCAGTGGATTGTTTACAAATATATGTTTCCATATTCTAACTTACATCCTCAAATAATTTAAACCAAATCTTTCTACTAAAATTTAATTTAAATTGTTTTCATATTAAAATAGCATTTCTTTTTTTTTTTTTTTTTTTTTTCTAAATAAAATACACCCTTTTTGTATGGTATATTTTGGAAGTTAAAAAAATTATAGTATTTATGATATAAAAATATTTTTATTTCATTAATTATGAAGTTAAATATTATATCAAACAATTGCATGAATTATATGTTTTATTTGCTTATAAATCAAATATCAAACTGAAATTTTTGAGAACATATTTTCTACTAATTTTGAAAAATTTAAATTTTTAATTCCTAAATGTGTCAAAAATAAAATTTGGATGTGGTTGTTCTATGTATAAATGTATATGTTCTAAAAACTGAATTCTGAAAAATACAAAATGACTTTTAAAAAAATATTCTAATAAGTTATGGATGATTTGAAGAATTGCAACTCTCTGGGTTCTATTGAAACACTACCATTCAAAAAATTATGAGATCTTGGAAAAAAAAAATTCATAAATATTCAAATAATGAAATTAAACAAATATTCACAAAATATGCCATTGAATTCCAGATTCGTAATCAGATTAGAAAAAGGATAATTTTTTTAGTTTTTCTATGTATTCATAAATATCATATTAATAAAAAATGAATAGAGACAGAAATGGAAAATTTGAAAGAATACAAGTTTGAAATTTTAAAAAAATGCTGCTTTGAATTTAAAATAAGAAGAAAAAAAAAAAAAAGAATTTAGAAAATTTTTATAATCGTTTTTATATATTTTATTGTAAATATTTCGTAGCCCTCCTGAGTAGTGTGTATCCAGTGGCTTCCAAAATTGTTCGTGCACTTACTAATTTCATTTAAATACTGTTTTAACCATTAATAAAAATTTTATTATTATTTATTCGGTAATTTATAGTATGTATTAACTTTTTCTTAATAACAATTCATTATATATATTTCAGGAACATTGCAAAAACTATCTTCTTTTTCTTCTTTCTGAAATTCAAAAATTAAGAAATAACAAAAAAGTTTCCTCACAAAAGTCTTTATACACTTAAGAAAAATTCTCTCTATATATTAGTAAATATTGTAACGTTTTGGTCAATGAGCATTTAGTAGGATAGCTTGCAGCACCCACATCAGCTTTTAAATTAAATATGTTCATTGAGTTAATTAATTAATTATTTATTATTATTATTTGTAATTTCTGCATCAATCCTCCTCTATACCCCAAATCTGTCTATTTATATTTGAATGGATTTAAGTATGGCGATTGAGGTAGTGTTTTTATGATTGATTATGCCATCAATAAATGCCAAATTACATAAGTCTGACCTCCATTAAAAATTAAACCGATAACCAAACATGTTAAATGCTTTCATCTGCAAATAAATTTCTTCGCAAAGGAAAGACTCAAGACATTAAATGTCGGCTTTTCACAATTTTTCTAAATATACTATAAATCTCTGATCACACTGAGTTGATTTTGAGTGAAGATAATTTCTTACCATGTTTTTTTAACATTTTATCACCACATTATATAATGAGATAAATTTTGTAATTTAAAGATATTTCGAACTGATTTTTCATTACTATGATGAAAATTAATAAATTTTTAAAATGCTGTTGTTGTTTCCTAACGACTACGAGGCAATGGACATTTCTTCAAGGAGTACCTTTGCAACTAAACTGTCACTAAAACTCCATATCTTTAAAAGCAATAAAAAAATAAGGAAGTGCAGCACTAGAAGTTTAAAATAAAAATTAATTAATTTAAAACATGATATAATTACTGGAGTAAAACTCTGGAAAAAGGAAAGAAAAATAAGAAAAAAAAATCTAGAATTAAAATTAATTTAACTTAATTGGATTCAAGGTAAACAAAAATAATTAGGGGTCCATTGCACAAGCCATCGTAAAAGTACTAGAGCAGGTAAAAATTAAAAACATTAAGGTATAATTTAAGTTTAAAATAATAAGAAATGATAACTAAAAATATTAAGAATTTAAATAAGTAAACAGTAAAATACATTAGCTAGCTAAGAGTAAAACGAGAAAGAACGGCCTTTTGGTGTCACAGGTTTACGATTAGTAGGAATTTGCACAATGTAGTAGGGATGGGGGAGAAAGCTTCCATAGAACCCTCCCCGAGGGGTGAGGGGGAATAGCGGTTCCTTTTCTGTCTATTTTTAGCAGCTCCAGTTCAAAATGGAAGACGGTCAGACAACCTTCATTAACTTTCGGAAAGGAGTCGAATTCTTCAGTTAGAATTGCTCGAGGTCTTTTTTTGTGAGCTTCGCTCAGCTGGATCAGAAACTGGGATTGCCTGAAGTAGTTCGTTTGGAATACGATTTAACGTAATCTAAGATGGGGTCTATTTTCAGGTCATTATGGATAAGTTTCCTTCGAACAAACCAAGGAGCGTTTACGAAATCACTGTCTTTTATTTTGATAAACTTGCAGCTTTCTCAGATTGGAAATACATGTTGTAGGGAGACTTTTTATTCTTTTATTAGAGATGAGATCAAGACCTGGGGTTTTTTTTGTTGTCCAAGTTTTTAATACATTAATTAGAAACATTATATAATTACTACAGTAAAAACTGGAAAAAAGGAATAAAAATAAATAAAGATTAAACGATAAACTTAATATTAAGAATTTTAAAATTTTAAATTTAATTTAATTTAGGTACGAAGAAATAAGTAATGGTCCATTGCACATGCCATCATAAAAGTATTAGAGAAAAATAGGATTTTTAGATTTAATGGTAAATTAGGCATTAAGGTAGTAATAAAGATATTTAGATAAAATAATAATAATGATAATTAAAGATATTACAATTTAAAAAGTAAAAGTTAAATACATTTGGTAACTAAAAAAGAACGGTTTTTGGTGTCGCAGATTTATGTTGCATAGGAATTTGCACATCATAGCATGGGTCGGGGGAGGTAAGCTACCGTAGTACACTCTGTGAGGGGGGCTGAATAGCGAGTGACTGCTGAGCGTTGGGCGTAGAGCTAACAACCCTACCCCGTAAAAAGGAAAACGTCTCGAAAGCTATCAGTAGGTAGGCGGCCTTGGCCCACAAATGGCTGTTGCGCTAATGATGATGATGAAATAGAATATAACGAAGTTAATCAGGCAAAGATAAAACCAAAGGATCTTTTAAATGTCACCAAAATGCAATAATAAAATGAAAGTGACAAATGATAATTTTGTTTATGAATTAATTCGACAATGTCTCGATGAATTATAACTTTTGTGCCATGGTTTTACTCACTGGGAGATGATATGAAAAAATATTGCTTTTCATTAGAATTCATTTCCAGGGTGGAGCGCTTTTCACCACGAAATTTTAAAGTGCTTTGCATTTTTTTAAAAGTACGCCAAAAGAATGTTGCATTTTTAAATTCTATTGAACAATGTAAACGAGATTGTTGCTAAATAATACATTAAAAAGATATTGCCTCATTGGATCAACACACTGGCGATCATTATTTTTCAACTTAAATTTAAAAAAATCGATTCATAGTATCTATTTAAATAATCAATTTGCACCAGGCGAATGGAACCAAACAGTAATATAATATGCGACAAATTTTTCACGCACTTCTTACTTTATCTTATTTAAACTTTACTATGTATAAAGAAATAAAATAAATGAATGTTGGATAATTTTTTCGAACTCATTTTTATTTAAATATTTATTGTGAGCGCGTACTATGCTAGAACATAATAATAGCCGCTCGTTTGCTCCGCAAAATAAAAGGCGAGAAATCGATACAGGTTGTAAAAACAATTTTTTTAAACTTCACGAGGAAAAATCAGAAATTTTTTAAACTTTTAGTAGTGAAATAATGAGAAAATTTATCATGATAGTTTTTAAGACGTTTATTAAAAATAATACATTTATTATATAATGATTAACTGGGTTAATTTCAATATTAGTTCTTTAATAAATATAAGTAATAAACTTTCTATACAACTTTTTTTAAGAAAATATTATATTAAAATCCCTTTTCTACTATACATTATTTTTATTAGTATTTTTGCCATTACAGAGATGGCTAAAGAACACAATTCTCCCTCTTTTTTTTTTAAACCGAAAACTCTATTGAATGCATAAATCAGACCAAGTAGGCAAAACGAACGAAGCAGTTTCAATCGATTGATGACCTCGAAATTGTTTACATGTGCTCGGGCGTTTGGAAATGCAGTCCCAGTATCTACACAGCTGCAACCAGGAAGTTAGAAATGAATCATTTCAAAACGGGAGAAAAGAGAAGATGTAATAATCATTTTTAATTGTTGGCTTTTCTATCGGCGTAGCAATTTCTTGACATTTGTTTCCTCACTACTTTTAATTAAGGATTTTTTTTACACCAATAATTCTTTTACTTTTAATTCGAAAAATTGGAGCGATTGAGTTGAAATTAATTGAAACGCAATTGCTCTAATTTGTAATGGAAACTCCACTTATTATTTAAAAGTAAACTTCGTGTTTTTTAAGTATTAAAAATGAAATATTAAACAATTTTTTAAAATCAATACGGTTAAAGCTTAATTTAAAAATATTTTTTGTGATATAAGCTAATAATGATCAGATTAATATTTTTGAAAAACTGCTATTTCAATTCCTTTCTTATGCAAAAAACGAAATTCTGAATGCAAAATAATTTGATTTTTGTATATAGTAAAAAATAAATAAATAATAATAATAATAATAATTCAACCAATCAAAATGCAGTTATGAATTAAGTTATTTTTTGTTTCACGCTACAAATAGAAATCATTTCATATATAGTGACTCCCAAAATATTTGTACACTTAACAAATTTCAATAAAATATGCTCTCCATCTCCATTAATACAAATATTTCCGATTAAGAAAATTTTAAAAATATATCTGTAACTTTTTCTTATCAAAACATATATTAAATATTTATAAGAACATAATTAAACAATAAAAAAATCGATAATAAAATTTTTTTATCGATAAAATTTTGTAAATTAATTTTACATGTATATAATTTTTCTTAAACCCACAACAAAGAACGATGGCAAAATTAAAGAAACATATTGCTTGAAAGATTCAAAGTCTTAACGTTTGAAACAAAAATGCAATTCGATTGATTCTTTGCAAACTTATACATTTAAGTGATAAGAAATAAATTTGAAAAAAAAAAAAAAAAAAAAAAAAAAAAAAAAGAACTGAAGACGTGAGGTCAAAATTCAGACTGTGGTTATCAATTGTAAACATTATGGAGCATAGGTAAAAATGGGGAGTTTTTCCGTTCTGAACCAATTGGATTGGTAGCAAAGTGCAAAGTTGTGTAAGTTATCGGAGTTCCGGGGGATTAATCCCCGCCATTAAATTTTTACAATTAAGCTCCATACTAGAATCAATTTCCAAAATCACACACAAAAAAAGAATGTGACTTGGTAGTTTTTTTGTGAGCCAGACATAGTAACAATGCTTTAAAGATGTGTAAAATATTTTTACAAGCCAACATCATAAAAATGATCATTTTCCCTCTAACTCCGGATGGTTTCAAACCATAAACTGTACCACAACCCAGTAAAGGTGAATCATTACATAGCTAATAAAGTAACCTGCTGGCCATTTAAATGTTATTGAACGGTTGGAACAGGTTAGCGTGAGAAAGAAAAGCTATTAAATTTATTTCGTTGATTTATTATAAAAAATTTGATCTGATATTTATTAAACTTTTGTCGCAGAAACGCATCTAAATGAAATATAAAAAATTATAAAAGTACAAATACGAATACACCGAATGTTAAGATGAATTGAATGAACATATATATATGTTCATTCAATTCATCTTAACATTCGGTTAACTTTTTTGTTTGTTTATTATCCTGATGCCACCGTTTTATTTTTATATGAAAAATGCTAACATTTCTAAAATTCAATTACCAAAAACAAATTTTCTTTTTAAAATTATACTATTATTTGTATGGATTTTTTTACAAACAGTTTCGTAAATATTTCCTCTGTTATTCATATCGCTATTTTAAATTAATATGAATAGTCAACGTCAAATTTTTATCCTGTTATAAATCATTTAGCCTATTAAGTTTTCACAATGCAATCCTAAAAAAATTTAAAACACGTTTTTGAAAAATTCATGTAAATTTAATACAATAATGTAGATATTTTAACATGAACAAAACTTAAAATATTTGAAATTCATTCAAAACAATGCAATCCTAAATTTGTCTACACTTGAGATGGAATTTCCAAATAACACGTTACATTCACTCAAAAAAATTCACTTTTTTTTTTTTTTTTTTTTTTTTGTTTCATGTTCTTTAAATTTAATACAATAATGTAGATATTTTAACATGAACAGTAAATATAAAATATTTGAAAGGCAATTTTTTGTAGTCAGAGTGCGTGTTGTACGGCAAACAAATACGACTTGGGTTTCAAAACTAGGAGAGCCCAACACAAAAACCGGTAATACTCTGTGTCTACACTTGAGATGGATACTTCAAAACTCCAAGTGGGAATGCCCTTCTATTGGGATCGAGATCCTCAGCTGCTACCTTTTTTGGGTTTGCAAACATTTAGCAAAAAGTGTAGAAAGTTTAATCACCTAAATTTAAAAAAAATACGCAGAACTTTTCCTTTCGCATGAATACAAAAGAAATATAATATATAAGAAAATTTTTTTTGTTATACGAAACATTTATTTATATTTTGTTCTTTGAAAAGTAGCTACGAATCAATTTTACACAAAAATGAAATTGAAATTTTTAAACCGGTCATTTATCAGATATTAAATTAAAAATGGTAGCTGTCATAGCAATACATATATGTTTTTAAATGACGCAAAGCATCTAATTAAAATAAAATTTAAACCAAATAATTGAATGGTCTTACTTTTAAATCCAAAGAATTCAAATTTTCCAAAGGAGTGATTGTGGTGGCCTTTTAAAATGCCCATTTTTGTACTTTTTAATGCATTTTTTTATGAATTGTAAACAAAACTGTATGTGTGCAAATACTTTTTGTACCCACTGTACGATTCTCAGTAAAATAGATCTCTATCCAATAATTAAAAGTAAACTTTCTTAATGAGATTTTAATAAAAAGACCTATAATCTATTCTTAATAAAATGACATGAAATATTTTTAAAATATAGCGAAAGTTTATTTTTAAGAAATTAGTGATCAAAAAATGATAAAATCTTTATCTCACAAGAGTCTTTGTACACTTTAAAAAAATCTTAACATATGAGTAAATATTTTCGTTAAATTAATATTTAGTAGGATATCCTTTAGCATCCCCAACAGCTTTTAAACGTCTGGGAATAGATTTTACTAGTTTTTTTGTAATTTCTGTATCAATGTTCATCCATTCTTCCATCATTACTGCTTTTAGTTCGTTTTGATGTTGTGTTTTCGTACTCTAACCTCCAGTTCTCTCCAAATGTGTTCTATGGGGTTTAAATCTGGCGACTGAGGTGATGGGGGAACTTGTGGACAATTATAGAGACACCACAGGCGAACGTTAAGAGCCCTATGCTTAGGATCGTTATCATGATAAAAAATAAAATTGTTTCCAATACCCAAATTTTGGGTTGATAATTTTAAATTGTCTCTTAAAATATTTAAATAAAGAGAATGATTCATTATGCCAGCAATAAATACCAAATTACCTAGTGACATGGACCCCCACACAAGAACACCACCACCATGCTTAACTGTTCCAACTAAGTTCTTAGAATGAAGTTCCTCATTTTTTCTTCTCCATACAAGTTATTCGACCATCGGAACCAAAAATGTTAAATTTGCTTTCGTCAGCAAATAGGACTTTATTCCAGTAGTTTCGGGCTTATTTATAATTGATTACGCGAATGAAAGCCAAAGCCTTCTGTTTTTCGCAATAACAAAAAAATTTTTACGGGCAGAACGCCCATGTAATCCATCTTTTCTGAGAACTCGTCGAACAGTTTCAGGCGAAATTGAAATAGAAAACTTTTCATTAAATTCTGCAGAAACTTTTACAGCACTCAAACGTGGATTTTTCACAGATTTTCTAATAATAAATCTGTCATCATGTTTAGTTAACTTTCTCGGTCGACTTTTTCTTACCTTGTTTTCAATCCTATTTTCTTCTTTAAAACGTTTTATCTCATACTGCACTGCAGAATGGGATAAATTAACTAATTTAGCGATATTTCGAATTGATTTACCACTACTATGGTGAAAAAGTATCAATTTTCGAATGCTGTTTGTAATTTCTTTACGACTGCGACCCATTTTTAAATAATAAATAGAATATCATGAAGTAAACAAACAAAAATTAAAGCAAACGATTTTTTAAATGCCACCACAATGTAAAAATTAAAAATTCTAATTTCGATTTTAGCCAAAAATATTTCAGTGTACGATGACTTTTGTGAGATAAAATGTTTGTAATTTTTGATTATTGATTCCTTAAAAGTAAAATTTTAGTATGTTTTAAAAATATTTCATGCAGTTTTGTTAGGAATGGATTATAGATCTAATAATTAAATAGCCATTCGGAAATATTAATTTTAATTAATGGATAGAGCCCTATTTCAATGAAAACCATAAGTGTACGAATACTTTTGGGAGTCACTGTATATGTTTAATAACACACATACTAGAGAAAAAGTCTATTATGTGAACATTATTATACAATCTCTATACATTTAATGGACATTATCATGCATTAGTGCATAATATAAAGGAATATATAGTAGAAGGGGGGCCGAGTGGCTGGCGCTCATTGGCACAGGTTTCGGGTTCGAGTCCCGGTGGTGCCATGGATGTTTGTAGTGGTTCAGAATCCACTTTACGCCGTAGAATGCACATCCTTTTACTTTAATAATACTAATTATAACATCAAAAAAAATTCTTCCCGAATTCTGATTTATCATACTTTAAAAATTTTACATGCTCTATTTTCTAATGTCTAAACTCACCGAATGAATTTCAAAAGCTACCAACATGGCTGAACCCATACAACTTCATTTTAAGGCATTTTTTTTTTTAATTTTTGGTGTTCCATGATTTCGAGGAATTGCAAAAATAAATAATTAAATAAACCATTGCGCATTTCCAACTGTATTTTAAACCATCTGTCAATACAAACAGTTTCAAACGCTGCTTCATGTTAAACAGCTAACCAATATTTAATTTTTATAATACTTTGAATACCAGCTAGAACTACATAGATATGTGACTTAATATGGCAGGTCATTACCTATTCAGATTTCGAACAATGATTAAAACACGATCAACCTTCAGTTTATTAGAAGAAGAAAAAATAAATGTTTAAATACTATTTAAGATATTTCATTCATTGTTTTCCAATGGATTGCAAACTAAGACATCACAATTTTTATCAATAATTCTCTAAACTAAATGAAGAATCTTTATGTAAGTGAATAAAACAAATATATGAAGGGTAACTTTAGTGTGTTTCATTATCACGTATGTCTGCTCAGTTTGGTTTCCACTAGCGCAGAATGGTTCCTCAGAAATGATCTGCCTGGTGTCCAAGTGTTTATTGCTAAAACTTCCTCCGATTTCTTCAGCAATCTTGACACTATTTCGAACACTTTCTTGACACTATTCACGCCCCAATCATGCTCGCACCATTCCTTTTAACTCTAAACGTCCTCGGGCTGTATTCAATATTTTATCCCAATTTCATTGTCATCAGTCTTGAACAATCATCGCTGCTGCTACTACACATTTTTATTTGTATTTTTTTTTTTACAATTATTTTAATTTCGGCTTTAACTTTTTTTGGGCACTTGCCATCTGACTTATTGCGATTTTATCTTGCAAATGTGGACCAATTCCTTTTTATGGATTTTGAATAACTTAAACTACTCATCATGTCTTAATTCCCCGCCATGTATCCTAAAGTCTTCAAGGATATGCGTTTAAGGCTCTGGATTCATAATAAAGAACTCTAAATAATCCCAGAATTAAAAGGCAACATCAATTTTTATTTTTTATGAGGACTGCAAATTTCCCCAAGTCTGTGGTGTCATTGTTGCCTTAAACTGAAAGCCTCCGTTACATGTAACTGCTAAAATTTCTTATCCTTTTTGAAATCGTCAGCTCACTACATAAGCTACAACGCCATATTTGAATATAACATTGATATGGACTGAATTTATTCCGATATAGATCGGGCTTCAAAATGTAAAATTAATTTCCTTTTTAATAGTTCTATAATCTCTCCGTTCTTAAGTTTCGAAGAGATAATTTATTACAAAAATATTCGTGCAGTATTTTTCAAATATGGTTCAGATATTGGAAAAATTTATACGCATTTTTTTTTCTCTCTTAAAAATACAAGACAGCTTTTTCTTGTAAATGCCATCTGCTGAATCTTTTCGATTAAAAAAATAAATGGTTAGTTAATAAGCAGCTACCTTTGCAGTTAGAAACCAAGATCAATTCCAGATGCCCTTTTTAGTAAAGCACTCCAATGTTCTAGGTGTTGTGTCTATCGAATCTTGGGACTGTCACTTCTTTTCAGAAAGAGAGCAATGACAAGCCAAGGTTCGATTCGATTCACATGTCTAACAGCTAAATGAATGTTTAGAATATTCCCTCGCCGTTTCCTATCGCAGCTGCATATGAATCCTGGTTGCTTTAAACTTGTATTATTTTTATCGAACTCATTTTATGGCGCCTAAGTAACTCTCAAACAGCGGAGCGTTTCCAATTAGTATGATAAAAATAAAAAGATTTCATGAGCGACAAATAGGATGCGTGGGTGAAGTACACATTGTTTTGAATTTTCCATCCTATCATCAACTGTTCATCAATTTAAAATGATCTTCTTTTGTGTTCCATATCATTCCTAACACTTCATTAGCTTTCCTCGCCTCACATATATCTCCTTCCCGCCATAAAATACACAAATTCACTCGAATTTGTTTTCAACCTGTATGTTAAAGAGTCGAGGCAAGAATAAATGGGTTCGATGTCACAGAAAAACACGAGTCATTCGCAAAATTTTGTACGATTTCGAATCATTTTTTTATCAGGAAACATTATGTTTATTATTTAAATCCACTTCTGTATTACTTTTTAAACAACTTGGATCCTGAGAAAATGTGTGGGAAATTCCCACAGGAACTCAACCCTCGTATCTCATCCTGACTGACGATAACAGGTTTCAAGTAGCAGTAATACTAAATTTTATTTTTAATATGGCGTAGAGAATAAATGGATATTAAAGTGTCAAATTTCGTGCCTGCGGTTTGAAGTGGATTCCGAACAAACTTCCTTGGCACCGCCCCGACTCGAACCCGAAGCCTATGCTATCCAAGCGGCCATTTAGGCCATTTTTCCTCAAATTATTACTCGAAAAGCACCTATGCGGAAGGGTTCCTGCTGAAATCGGATTCCGAGCCCGAAAATTGCGCTATTTTTGTGGTATTCGGCTTTTGTTTTAAAATCGGTGGTATCACCTTTTAAATCTGTTTCTGCTTTATAATGAAACCGTGCGAAAGTTTAGAAATTCGTTTTTTTTTAAATTTTATTTATTATTATTTTTTTATTGTGGAACTGTTATTGCAGTGTCTCTTAGGGAAGGAGGGGTGCAGCTACTGTTCTAATGGAGCACCCGTAGGTAGAAGTCTGACTTCGGCTACGTGACGCTCTTACAGTCATACGAGACCGGGACCTACGGCTTAAAGTGGATTCCGCACCACTGCAAAAAATCCATGGACTCGAACCCGAAACCTGGGGTACCGAGCGCCAGCCACTCTTACCATTCAGGCCCCTGTGGAACTGTTCTTTCGTGTATTAAGCCCTGGTGCGTGTGCGTAAACCACTCAACCTATATTTTAAATGTACATCCTTGATGTAAACTTTGAAATATTTTTACCCCTTGTTTCATCAAATAATTAATTTAAATACACTTTTTAATTGAATGAAACCAAATTATATTAATGTATGTACACACACTGTAAGCATTATGCGTAAAAAATGCTTATAAATATATATACGCTCAAAGTTGAACAAGATGAAAAGAAATGGTTGGTTAAAAATATGTTAAATTTATTTAAAACAGAGTTATTTTAAGTTAATGTTTTTTTTTTTTCCTTGAATGCATTTGAAATTTTAAGAAATTGTTTTTAATATAAACAATAAAAATGGAGAAAATAAACGTATGTAATTTGGGAAAGATTTTAATTGAAATAAATGAATCGAATTATTCAAAGAATTAGAAAACTTATCATTGTTTAATAAATATACTCTTCATTTTTTATTGCAATATGCTTTTTTATGACCACGAGAACTATACTTAGGTCCCTACAGTTTATCGCGGATTTCGAACACCCAGAAACACGCTGTCACTGCCAGGATTCGAACCTGAAGCTTGTGATACCAAAGGCCGTTGAGAATCTCAAAGGTTCCCATCTTTCGAAAACGATGGAAGGCCGATTACAATTACAGTGTTTTGTCTTAGCATTTTAAAATGAATGCATTTTTAAAATAGTACAATTGTTATTTATTTATTTTTTTAATTTCGGACGATAACTGATGATCGTAATTTGTTTCTTGAATATTATTTAGCGATATTTTTTCCTTTCTTTGTTTAAAATTGCTGTGATGCATTACATTAAATTCTAAGTTTCATGACTAACATCTATATCAGCCTAGCAGATTACATATTTTTATTATTTATTATGCATAATTTTTTTCTTTTAATGAGTCTAATTTCATTCAGTTTTAATTTTAACTGAATGAAATTATACTGATTAAAAGTTGAGTCTAATTTCATTAAACCTTAAATTAAAATTGAACATTAAATATTAATATTCTTTAAAAAAAAGGAATCCTATTTGAAGTAAATATTTAAAGAAAGTAACAAAGCGAAAGTCTATCGAAACTATAAAAAAAATTATTCCTTAATGCCTTAATTCGAAAACTTTGGATGTGATCAAAATTGTTTGAAAAGTAGCTCATTCTAATTAATTGATTTAATTTTTTTAAGGTAATGTTTTCGTATTACTTAATTATCTGTTCTTAAGATTTTAATCCAAATAATAATAATTTTAAATGATTACTTTGTTTTCACACTTTCTATCATTAATTCATTTATTTTTTCAAATATTTTATTCAAAATAAATTCCATCCTAAAAATCCTCCCAGATTTGGTTTTTACACTCTAAGGTCAATTGATGCACACTCTAGGCTAACTAGACCGGAACCTACAGTTTAACATGAATTCCGAACCACTCGCAAACATCCATGCCACCGCCAGGATACGATCTTGAAACCTGTGGTACCAAAAACGCCAGAGTGCTAGCCAATTGACCACCAGGTCGCTATCCTCCCCGAAGGAATTGTCCTTCCTTCGACAATGGCCCACCTTTCTAATAGCATAACCCTCGGTTTGGAGGTGAGGTGTATCACACTGGTTAATGGATTTGTCATGTAACAGAGCTTACAAATTTTATAATGCTTACGTACTTAATAAATTTTTCTCAAACAAAATGTTACTTAATGCTTGAATTATAAATTACAGTAATATATGTATACTACAAATATTACTGTTATAAAAATAGTATAAACTACAAATTGAATTTATTGAATTATTGAATTGAAACTACAAGTATCGTCTTCCCTAAAATAAAATAACTATTATCGAGTTCAAAATAATTATAATAATATTTATAGACGTTACATTCTGAATGACTTAAGTACTTCAATTTGAAATTTTTTATCACCGCATGCTTTTAAATTTACGATATGTTATTATTTGTAATTTTATTTGATGATTTATTGTTAATTATCCAAATAATAGATTATTTGATATGTAACATAATTTGTTTCACATCATGTCCAGTAATATTTCGCAATTTTACTTGTTCTCAATAGTTCTTTGCGAAATGTTATAGATGGAAATTTAAACTTTATTCAACTATTTATTTTTATTTTTAATTTGGCAGTCAATTTTCATTATATTTTAATAAATATGTTGATTAATTATATGGAATAAGATTATTTCTTTTAAGTGCTTTAATATTAGAAGAACATCAATTACATATATGTATTGCTTAGAAAAACTACGCTAATACAACATTTAATTTAATAATGAAAATGAGTATTTTGGTATTAGGATTATCTCTTATTAAGAGGGACGTGGTGATAAAAAAATTAAATTAAAATTAAACTCATAAAAATGAATTAAGATACACATATTTTTCTTATTTAATATTCTTGCATGTTACAAAATAATTTAATCAAGTTAAAAATAAATTCAAATAAAATAAATTTGCAAAATCTAAGTTTGTATTTAAATATAATGATTTCTTCAAAAAAAAAAAAAAAAAAAATTTTTTTTTATTTTTAATTCTATGTTTAGCTATGAAATTTGTTATTCTTATCTAAACTCCATATTTCTCCTAAATTATGAAAGTAGTAGTATTTTTCTGTATAATAACATTATTCTATCAAATTATATTGAAAAATGAAGGATTTGATTGTTTAAAGTAATCACTGCAAATGCTACTTTAGTTAAAGCAGATTTTACAAGCATCCATGGCACCGCCAGGACTCGAACCCGAAATCTGTCTCACTAGGCCATGGCTATAAAGTTAAATTAAATTTTCATGTTTTTATCCAGAAAATATATAAGTTGAAATATATTTATAAAATTAATGTTTAATTTTTCATTTCTTGAATATCAACATTACTAACTAAATTAGAATAACATTGAGGTGAGATCTATATATAATTTTGAAAATTGATTTATTTTATTTGATATCTAATTTCCAATTATAAAGCAACACATAAATAGTTACTAAACATTAGCTTGGGAAAGCGGGACTTGTGCATGAAATTCCATAAGAATTATCAGCTGAGATGAATGTCTAGTCATTTTAATAACCGACTATCGTTTCAAAATGAGGTTTGATGGATGTGATTTGTCGCTTTATGGTCATTTTTTGCACACTTTGGACTAATTAGTTCGGGACCTACAGCTTTAAGTGAACCACTCACAAACATGAATGCCATCGCCAGGATTCGAACCTGAAGTCTGTGATACCAATGTCCAGAACGCTAGCAAATTGGCCATGAGGCCGCTTCAAAGCAAGGAGTCGGCAGGGATTCCAAAAATTGACCTATGTGGGCTGGAGCGAAAACTTTGGCTAACGACTGTTGATGAATGTCTAGTGATTTCAAGCAGCCAGAGTTTCTATGTTGCAAATGTTTGTCATTGGAGAAATACAGTGCTGGATAGAAGCATTTCGTGGTTAACGTCTAAGAAAAGTATGTGTTAAAGTAAGATATTTCTTTTCATTGTAATTTTTTAAATCCAAACATTATTTATATAAAATTAGAAAACGAACCAATTAAAAAGATATTTAACAGAGGGCAATTTATGAAGAAGAAAAAAAGTTAAGGAAAAGTTTCTAAAAATTGAAATTTGCGAGGATTAATAAGGTATATTTTTGACAAGATTTGATCAGCGAGATTTGTAAGTGTTCTAAGCGATTTGTAGCGGTGTTCTAAGAGAGAGAGAGAGAGATCAAAGGCCGGCGAGGAGGAAATGAATCCCTAACCCATTGCGCTGTTCTCACGTAGTGAATGCGAGGCTGTTTCGAGTTGCATGGTCCTTCCATGTTAGCTGGTTTGATTGCGGAAAGAGATATTTGAATAAAGATTCTATATTAGAAGGATCCCCGCTCCGTGGCCTTATTCGAAACAGTTTATGAATCTTGGGTTCGAATGGAACAAAATTGTAGATTGTGGTTACATTACCGCACTCCAATTACCCCAAACAGAACTTATTCATTCAACAGGTTTTGTCCCGAAATGGCTGCAAAAAATGACCTATTCGTCTGTTAATAATGTAACTATGCAGTTTTTAATTATTGCTTACATACCTTCAAAACCGAAGGGCCGATATTCTAAACAAAAGTATCGAATCCTTCCAGGTTCGATAAGGTTCTAACAATGACAATAAAATCAAACCAACTTTGTAATAAATTATAATAGTATAATTTAA